>JAODAH020022988.1:0-369011 GCA_027574865.2 Coproporus ventriculus
AATTTTGATCTTTTTTTGCATCAATGATTTATATTAAATGAGTTTACTAATTCTATTTATAAATTTAAAGCTTAAATTAAAATTTCAAAATTTAATCTACAGCCTAAAAGATGCGAATATCAGAGACGAGCATAAATTTTTCTTAAATAGAGCTATACATATTCTGCATAGTAACATAAACTTACCAATTAATTTAACTCACCCATCTGAGAAGCATAATTATCTTCAAGGAATTTACTGGAAGTTGGTTTGAATGAAATTATCCTTATAGAACTACAAGTTTCAAGATAATGTAATAATAATAATAATGTTTGTTGTGAGGAGTTAAGGAAGGGTAAATAAAATCATACAGATAATTTAAAAAATCTACATTCAAGTAAATTAATAAATATCAAAATAAAATGTGTAATTGTAGGCAGAATTTATTAATAAAATTATATAAACCAGACTAACAATAGAAAATTTGCATAGGCATGAATATTTATTAATTATCAATTACATTCTGATAACGTACATGTACTACATGCATACCTTTTACAATCTAAATTTGAAAAACAAAACCAGTAATAGAAATATATGAAACAAAACAGATGTTGTTTGTTTTGTATTAGCAATAACAATATTATTCACCTATACCAATATTACTTAATAATTTAACAATAGGTGATGGTTTAGCTACTCCATCTTGCATATCAACAATAAATGTGCTATTACCTATAAAAGCAGTCGAATCCACTTTTAGATAAACATCGATATGAAAACTTGAAAAAATCAAAGTAAACCTGATAAACCCCGGCACATAAAAAATTTAAACAAAGAAAAACAAACATATTTAATATCACAAAGCAATTTTATTCAATAGTCAACTACTAGAAAAGTGACAAAATTCAATAACAAATTAAAATTCCCCCGTGGCAAAAATTTCGACTTAGGAATGTTCTTCTCATTTTTAATTATTTAATTATTAGATATATTGATTATATGTTCTTGATATATAAAATTACGATTAAATTTTATAAACTAAATATTTGGAAATCTGTATAATCTATTTCTATTGCTATGATTTAAAGTATGATCAGTTCAATTGACCGTCAGTTACAAATAAAACTTGAGAGCGTGTGTGGATAAAACCATATCTTAAATATATACAGTTATAATTTCGTATGAAATGAGCCATTCAAATAAATGTAAGTACCCCAAATAAATGCCTTACATTTGTCTAGCTTAATGACTAGAATTTCCTTTTCTTTCCTTGATAATAACACAAAGGACAATCAATGATAAACAAAATAGTATTTTATAAATATAACGTAAATATAATGTACTTGACGGCAATGTAATGTTTTCAACGGAGGTCAGGATTTTCGTTGAGTGTTTTCTTGATGCGTAGAAGCATCATCGTGTACCATTGATCTAAACGTGAGACAGAATCATATTCTTTAACTGCTTCAGTAAAACCGTCTACATTTTGTTCTTCCATATGTTCGATCAACGTGTGTAGTAATTTAAATTCTCTAGAATCTTGAAAAGCGGGATACATCTGCACATATCGCTCCATTGCATGTTGAGCATTTAAAATATCAACACACAGATGGCATAAAGCCGCCCTGAAAAGGTATTCCTTCGCGCTGTATTTCAGTAAAGAACTTTCTAACGATGACGTTGCTACTTGTTGATATATAGTAATTGCTTTATCATAATTTTCTAACTGAGCCGCATATTGTGCTACTTTTAGTAAACATTTATTTGCGGATGAATTATTTTCTTCTCCCCGGAAATAATCCGCCGCCTGTTCATAATGTTGCACAGCACGTTCCAAATTTACACTATCTCCTTCGTACATTTCTGCAATAGTTTGATGATGCTTTGCAGCCATTGTAAAGCGGCCCATATCAGTATAAATTTCTATTGCACGGATCAAACAATTTACAGCCTCTGAAATACAAATACATTTAAAATTACACCATAAGTATAACTTTCATCATTATTGAACATCATGCATACAGTGCATTCAGGGATGATCAGCAACTTTTCCCTCAATGTACATGCTAATTGACCACTGAATCTCAACTCCTAAAATCACTCATCAATTGTGCTGCCAAATAAATAGCAGATATTATTGACCTAAAATAGGTTACAGCTAACTTGAAACCTTGACAATTGAGATATTTCCATTCCATTCAGCACAAGAAAAATTGGTAAAAGTTAATAAGTGCAGCATTTCTTTTCAAAAAAAAATACAAGATTTATCTTAACTAGTTTCTAAATTGAAAATTTGCATGTTATATTAAAAAATTATAAATGTTCTATTTACTGTAATCTTATAAAGTGCAATTACAAAATGTGTTGTCACACAGAAAATGACAATTATCAAAGATTATTATATTTCTCTGCTTTATTAAACAAAACATAAAAGGTACTTAACCAACAATGGCGCGCATTGTTTAAAGTATAAACTTGAAAGTAGAAGACATATATTTGTTAAACGAAGTGTAAAATTTAAAGAAGTACTCTTAAAACTTACGAAATGATGATCACATTCATTAAATATATCGGTAAACCTTTATTTAATTGTAGTAACACTTTAATATAAATTTGTATTTCTTTATATCATACGAAACTGAATTTTATAACCTATCAATTGTTAAGTTTAAAAATATTATGTTAATTATCAGTTTAGTTTGATATTAGTTTAATTTCAATCTTACCATCTACATCAGACTTTTTGTAGCAGTTAGCAGCATCAACGTAGTTAGTAGCAGCATCGTGGCGTGAACCCGCCTTTGAATGAAGACTGGCGGCTTCACAGAAGGCACTGCCCGCACTAGCCCAATTTTTGGCCATTTTAAATAAATTGGCAGCACGTTGATAACATTCCACAGCATCTTCTACTTTTGTGGAACCACTGTAAACAGAATGACAGGTTGAATCACCATTGTGTAACAATAAAAAAAAATTACTAACCCAAATAATGATCCAAAGAAACTTTTAGAAGAATTCAATTTCTTTTCGGCCTCGGCAATAAGCTGTTGAGCTTTCTGTTCGTTGGACGACATCCCGTTTGATTTTATTGTGAAATATTTACATCCAACACACTCACTGACAGTTCCAAGACAACTATTGACAAATTAGTTTCAAAGTCCCGCAACGTCAGCGCTGCTCGCGGTAAATACCAATTGGATAACAACAAAAAAACAATACATACCAACATAGTAAACAATTTTTCAACTATAATTTTGTTGTTTTTTTAATGTCTTCACGAATATTAATGGATATAACTTACAAATTACCTATAATTAATTGATTCAGAAATTTGTAGAATCTACAAAATTAGCTAATGTAATTTTATTATTTAAAAATAATATGGTATTCGTACATTTGGTTGCATATAATAAGAATTGAAAATCCTGAAAATTGAAAATTCTAAAAAGTCTATAATCCTTTTCCCTAAAAGGTAAGTAAGACTGCAATTTTTTTTTACTATCCTTGATTTCTACCTATACATACGTTTCAAAATGTTTCCATTCATTTCTATTATTATACATATCTTTCTGCTCAATTATATTCTTATGAGAACCCCGACAACTATTTGTCTTACTTCTGATCCTTCTATTCATGTACCATACCATCTTTCTTGGCCTATCTTTGGGAACATATCGGATCATTCCTTCTTTGTATATGCTTTTGGTTATTTTGCAGTTTTTCGTTCATTCAATAAGGACAAACTAATTTAACATATTTCTAATTATTAAATCTTTCAAATTGCTTTTTATGCGGCCTATTCATTGTTGTGCCACATGTGCAGCTGTAGGCTCTTATTTCTAAAGCATCCAGGATTCGATTTCGCAAAGAAACGTTGGTCATAATACTGGGTACCCATATTCTCTTAATCTAAAAGAAAAAGAAAGTGATATAGGAATATTATAGGTACAAATTATAGTTCGATAAAAATTAAGTGACAAATGATAAATTTAGATTGTAATGTAATCGAGGATGTAAAAATTATATTTATAGGTAATACATTTATTCTCTTGTTGGTGAATTGAATTTACAATATTTAAATAAAATAGAATATGATAGTACAAATATTATCTATTTAAGTAGTTACATTACATATATGAGAAGGTGAAACGTGAGCTACGTTTATATATATTTTTTTCATTTTATTATAATTATATATATCTTTTTTTTTTTATTTAGAGTACAAAGTGCTTACAATGTCAGACATTCTCAAATACGCATATATACGGTGAACACTTTACTAACAAAAAAACTAAAACATGAACATTTTACTAACGACTTACGAGATCAATTCATCTATTATAAAATATTAACACCTTGTAACAATTACTGCACAGTCCAAGGCAGAGAGCCGTTAAGCGCAGGCCCTTTAGAAACGTACGCACATAAACTATTTTGTCAAAATAAATATAAAAACTATATACTGCTTATCTAGAAACAAGAAATAAGAGAAAAATAAAACAAAAAAGGGGTCACTAAAATTATTTAAAAAAATTATCTTATGGGAATTGCATCAAGACAACATGTCTCGTTCTTAAAAATTTGTGAACATCACTAGGTTTTCAATTGATTGAGATCACAATGTAAGACTTGTGACTATAAGAAATATTTAGAACAAACCATTCTATATTCTACTTAAACGTTCTGTGTGTATTTAAGTTAATGTGCTGTCTTACGAACGTAAAAGTGTTTCAAAATCAAATACATCTATGAAAAAACACAGGTGTGTCCAACATGTATGTAATTCTAATGCCTCTTTTCTCAATGTGCATTAACCATATTGGACAAGGCTTATTTACAAATTAACCCATATGTCAAATGAAATGTTTAATAAAAAGGGAAGGGATGTAAATCACTTAACAATTTCCCTTCCTAAATAATGATCACATAATTTATATATAAATATTAATAACACAGATGGAAAGCGAAATAATTTTAGTAGAATATTCTTTGGTTCTATTCATTGTTATATAACAGTGGCAAAGAATATTCTACCATCACCTGCAAAAAAAAAAATTGAAAGAGCACCTTAATACTTTAATCTTTTTCGAAATTGCAAAGTGGCACAACAGAAACAAAGTGATTATAGCGTCCACTAATTGATAAACATGTTTTTGTAAGTTTATATATATATTTAAGGCATAAAACCAGAGGATGCACATTTTAAACAATTTGAGCAGCTGAATTTACTTTTAATTAATTTTGTTAAGTTGCTAGAATCTATTCCAATGATGCTTTAAAAATTTCTTTGTTTTTTAATTTCTTAGAATAGAAACAAATTATTCCTGCTTTATCCTTTTGGGGAATTTATTCGAAAATAATTTGCTTTGACTTCTGCATCGACATGAATCATAAATTAACGTAAAAAAGGATTTTTTAAAAATATATACATTTAGATCCTAGCATTTTACCAAAGAATTTTTTATTTTGATAAAAATTTAAGATACAGAAATTTAATTGTATTAATATGTTTTACTTTATTTATTTCTTTTTTTTTTAATTTTCGTGATTTTCTAGATTTACAAAAATTTTAGTGCCAAAAATATTAAAGCATTGCCTGCCGCGTGATGTGCACTGCATCATTTTGAACATCTTCTCGTGGATAATCATGTGAATGCAATATAATTTTTTCAGTTCAAAAAAATCTTTGATATTTTTTATTTTAGAATTTTAGCATTTCAAGTATTTTTAAAATATTTACTTTGTAGGATTTTTTAAAAGAATTTGTTACATCTTATATAGTGTTTCTAAGGCTTTCATGTTTCCTATATCTGTAAGTATTTTATTATTCCATTTTAATGAACATGTTTGATATTGTGAAAACTCATATTATATATAAATTATATATATATATATATATATATATATATATATATATAATTTATAATAAGAGATATATTAATGGATTATAAAATTGGCGATTTAAAAATTTTTTTTTCAGCTGATCAAATCTATTAAATAAGACATCCTCAGTGAAATTTTATTTAATAACAGAACCAATAGTGACTAAAGCTAATGGAAAAAAATGATACTATCTGAAAATGTAAATTTAAGTAAAGATATAACAAGTAATAAGTTTCTTTTTTAAAAATTTTCAACTTGTAATAGTCTTTTTATCTTTTTTCTTCGTCTCTTCTAAAATTATTAATTGTACTTTTTTTTCAAAATATATTTGACACATGCTTTTTCTTTTATACACTATAATAAAATAACTATTCAATTTGTTTTTACACAAAGTAAATATACAGAAATAATATATAATATTTATATATGTATTTATATATTTATATAGAATTTTCTTTTATAATTATACTTAATAAAATGCTCGTATTTTTTAAAATCATTTGCGCTGTTCAAAAACATAATTCCTAAAAATTGCAACTTTTGACTTAAAATGATATTTACATTTGCTCTGCACATTGATTGTTTCCATCGTATTTTCTTAAAAAAAAAAAACATTTCAATAAAAAGCTTTTTTACCTTTCTAATTTGTAAAGTAATAGGGAAAAGGAAGACGAATTTCTATTGCACATGGATAGCTAACTATTTGATGTAACATGTGAATGTTCAGCAGGTGTAAGGGGACTGTTAATACTATTCGCACTATTATGGTTATTTTGGGCCATTATACGCTGTCTTACTTCCCTAATTTTTAATTGGAGGCTAGTTTTACTCGGAAATACGTCTGTATGTTGCGCCTGGAAGTTCGAAGTTGCTTGTGCCGAAGGAAAGTATGAATGGTCCTCAAATAACTTCATTACTAATTGACGCTTCTTCTCCAACATTTTTCTATGTCCCTTCTCTGATTCTCGAGCTGTACCTGGAGTTTTCGGCGTGCGAGGTGAACTCGCCTCTGACATATCAATATCTGCAAATACATCATTCAGTAAAAAAAAGAAAAAATACAAATGAAGCAAATTAAAGTTCAACATTTCGAAAATTTTCTGATAGGAGAGCAACATTGCAAAATGTATAAATCAGAAAATATTTAGATAAATTAAAAAAATTTATTTATCCTTTAAAACCTGAAATCTTGTAATTTTTAAGCATGCAATAAAGATGGAAATATTTGTAGGTACTTGATAGTAATTAGAAACTCTTTGTTTAAAAATTGGAAACAAGTTTTATGGAAAAAAAAAGAAAAATTTGATTTTGAATTAACATTTTTTCTTTGACTTACCTTTAATCGATTCAATATTAAAATCAGGTCCAAAAAACATATTTCCAGCAACATTTCTTGAAGCCGAAGATACTTTAGAAGTGCTTGATTGAGGTGTTTGAATCTCCGATTCTTCATCCACAGATGAACGATGTCCAGGTACTAAAGGCCTCTTTTTATGATAATTTGCGAACACTCTAGGGCTTGAGGGCACAGATATTGCACTAGGCGATTGACTTTCATCAGGTTTAAATTGTGGAAGCGATGAAAACTTTTGTTTAAAGTTTACCTGTTCCAATACCCTATAAAGATGATTTTTTTTTAAATAAAACTCTTCAATTAACATTTTAAAATATTTACTTATCCATTCCATCCTCTTTGTTATTCTTTTTGAAGAAACTCTTTTTAGAATGAGGGGATGGTAAAGGTTCATTACATTGTATAGGATCTTGAGGTGTAGGAGGAGGTGGAGGTTGTGGTTGTAAAGATTTTTCCTCTTGATTTGAATTAAGACTTGCTCCCGTTTCAGTACAACTTGAAATCCCTGAAGTAGTAGTAGAAGTTGACACTATTGCTGCAAAATAATTAATAAAAGTTGAAATTAATTTTTTTTTTAATTCAATCATAGGGAACTTTTTCTTTATTTATTATATATATTATTTATTAGTGGTTATAGAGAATTTTTTTGCAAATTAATTGTTAACACCTAATTGATAAACAATGGTTATATATCAAAAAATGAAAAAGAAGTTTTATAGAAATATTCATGCCTTGATTAAATTTTTAAAACTTTTAAAAATACAAGCATTTACCCATTGATTGACGCCTTTGAAGAGGTGCTTTCCCTAATTGTGCAGGAGTAGGAGCTAATTTAAATTCCTTATCTGGTTCTGGAATCGATATAGTGTTATCAATGCTATTTATACATGGAGATGCAGGCACTTCATTTGGAGATTTCAAAATTGACTCCGATTTATTCTCCATTTTCACCAATATACCTAATTTACAAGTAATTAATTCCCTTAATTGTATTTATTTTTTATAAACTTACCAGTATTATAAAAGAAAGCTGTAGATGAATTTACGGACACAGGGTTATTGTTACTACTTGCAGCAGATTCTTGTTGAATATTATTTTGCGACCTATTTTGGGCTTGGCTGACTATGACTGACTGTGCAGCAGATTTGGGCACTAGTTGTACAGGTTGTATAGCAACATTCCTTCCATTTGAATCAGAAACTGGTATTTGGAATGAAGGTTGCTGGACGGGATGTTCAGAAGCAGATGAAACCACTACAACCACAGGATGATTTCGATCTGAATCGCTACTAGGTAAGCAAAATGTAGTACTTTGTCCTCCCATATTTAAGTTCAAGAAATTAAGTCGCACAGGTTGCGCTTGAAACTGGTTTTGTTGTTCCCCAACTTGAATAATATTATTGGCCTTTACTTGTGGGTTTAGGATTGTTAATGTTGTTGTAGGTTTTGTGATTGTTGAGGTACTTTTTACAACAGATGTTGGAGTCCAAATTTGCGATTCAGATTTAGGGATAATTACATTTGTAGAAGTAGGTGTATCTATTTTGTTGTTAATTACAAAAGAACCTCCAGTCCAATTATTTGAGTGCTGCCCTTCAGATTCACTTTTCAATTCAGCTTTGATCGTTTTTGGAGATGCAAATGCCCCACCAGTTGGCTGGAAACCACTAACACCGGTTGGATTAACCGGGGAGTGGTAGGTAAAATTTAAAACTGAAGGTGTAGGTGCTGGACTATATTTTGGGGTTCCTTCAGTTGAAGGTAATCTTGCTTTAATAGGTTTCGGTCGGCAAGTAATTTCTGTAGAATTTGTAGGGCTAAATCGTTGGTGTGGAAACACCCGATTTGCGATTAAATGCTCATGATCACTATGCGACTCCGAATCAGAATCAGTGACTTTCTCCTTACATTTTAAATCAATTTCAGGGGCTGGTTCTTCACAAATTACCATTTGATCTTCATCTGATGCATCTCCCGCATCAGGTTCTTGAACCATGGAACGGACTTCTTGGACAGGGGTTGGTGAATGGGCACTTGGACTTAAAGGTAATTCACCTGCTTCACCACTATCACCAGTTGAACTTAATTTACTTCTAGCTGATCCAGTGGATGATTTCCTCCTATCTTTACTGCACCTATAAAATAATTATTATTAATAAAAGAATAAGTTCACAGTTTCAATTTGCTTACCATTTCCATTCAGGATGTGCTTTGAAGTGAGCTTCTTTCACTTCGGAAGCTAACTCATGGTACTGTTTCTTTTGATCAGCTCCCAAAGCATACCACCATTCCCCTAAAATTTTCGAAACTGTTCGATTGTCTTGATTTGGATGCATCTGATGGACAATAGTTCGATGTCGCTTAGAAAAAATCATGAAGGCGTTCATAGGCCTTCGTATTCGTTCTTTACCCTATCATTAAAAAAAAAATTTGAATTATTTAATGAAAAAAAAGTAAATTAAATTCATTTCAGAATTATACAAATTGACTGATTAGAAATTAAACAAAACAATATTTCATCTTTAACGTAAATAATCATTTCTAAAGGGATGTAATTCAAACATATCAAAATTAGTTTGGTTAAAATTTGTGCTTAAAAAAGCAATTAAGAGCCATAAAACCATTTTGATTATTATTATATACAATTAAACAACAACTTGTATAATTCAAAAAGTTTAATTGAATTATTCTTATCCAAGTACTATGTCATTCATAAACATAATCACTGATTTTAGTAGCAACTCATTTAGCAATAGTAAAGATTGCATATTAATTCTTCATTGTAATGCAATCTATTTAGTAAAGTATCACAAAACTCTTCAGGAGAAACTTTGTGTCTGTTAAATAAATACAACTAATGGTAACAAATTATTTAAGAAATTAATAATAAATGTGTATCTAAAAATTAACTCTACTGCATATTTTTTCCATTTTCATACTTTTAGAACTGATATTGTTATTATTAATATGGCAAAAAATAAACTAAAATAATAAATAAAAAACTTTAATATGTATTGTTATGTACCTTAGTAGTTAGTCCAGGTTCCTTGACATTTTGTAGTGAGCTTAAAGATTGACTTCGGCGCTTATTACTTGTACTAGTATTTTCTGCGGTAGGTTCAGCTGGTTCTGATTCAAAGACATCATCGTCATCCTCAGTTGGTCCAGGCATTGGTTCAGGATCATCATCATCATCTGCTATATCTAAAACTGGAGCGGGGACATGTGAAGTAATGGTAGGTATTGGAGGTGCTGATAAAGGAGGGGATAATTCAGAATCTGGAGGTGCAATAGTATTAGAATTGGAAGTCAATAATGGAACCAAGGAATGCCAAGGAATTACAAAAGCAGATTGCGTTTGGTGATTTGGGACACTCAAATGTTCTTGTTGCGTCGTTATTTGAGATATTTGGGAATTTGTATTTATAGTTTGTTGAGACTGAGGTATTTGTAACTGCACTGACTGGATAATTGACTTCTCTTGATTGTGGTTGCTGTTTATATGACTCAGGTTTTGATTATTAATTACATTTGAATTTGCTGTTTCTGAAATATCTTAAAGCCATTAAATAAAGAAGTTTAATATTAAATATTTACATACCATGATCCTGTTTTAGAATTATATTCGATTGAACTGTGTGAGGTACTATAGTAGAAACCGAAGTAGTGGGCATGATACGTTTTACAACGGATTGCGTAGAAGCTGCAGGTAAAACAGGCACAAGATGTGTTGGTTGGACAGGATGTACTATCACTGGTAATAAAGCACCGGAATTCATATTATTAACAGTTTTTAGAGGCTGACTTGTTGCAACTCTTATTGCTGATGTCTGAATATGCTCATTTTGTATGATCTAAAATATTAAATTTCATTTTAACATCGCAAAAAAATATAAATAACAACGTATTTCAAGCAAACAAACAATTTTGAAGTACACAGCAACGAGGATATGTACCTTTCGGAATGGAGTTGATCCGCCATAAGAGGTGTACTTGAAATTAAATTTAAATTACAAACTAATGTATATTCGTTAAAAAAAGAAAATGAAATTTACCTGTCGCTGGAATGGTGATTGTGAGGTTTGCAAGTCAGATTTAATTTTATCATTTCCGATATCGTTCTTAATTATCATTAAATTTTTCTCATGACTTTGTGGCACAACACAATAAACCGTATCTGAAAAAAAAAAATTTCAAGCTTCTTTTAATTTCTATCGAATTAAACTAGTAAATGATTAGAATTTTGTAACAAACACATGAAATGTATAATGACTAATTGTGAGTAATTGATAAATCAAAATTGTGATTGAAATTTTAGTGAGTCATTGAATTCTTACTTGATGAGATTGTGTTTTCCGGTTCGGGCACAGATTGGCTTGCTGGACTCGTTAAAGCGTGCTGCAGGATTACACTTTTTTCTGTTACTACAGGATTCCATGTACTTGGATTTGGAGATATCCTTATCACACCAGTGTTTCCTTGCAGTGGTCTAACAGATTCTGGTCTACAAAAAAAAACCTATATGTTTCTTTTTTTTATTATTTAAGAGCAATATATTATTTAAACTTATTGTCTGAAATCAAAAGTCAGAAATGCTTATAAAATTTATGAGATGCATCGACCACTTTAAAAAAAATTAAGGAGTTTAAATACAGTAATTTTTCAGAAAGCATCATTTTATGAGTTTCAATAAAAATTATTTTCAATGTAATATTATAAACAAATTTTTGCCATTTTCTAAAGGACAGTGCAATAAAAATAATTATTTATATTATTTTCTCTACTTTTTATATGTATAGCATATGTTTACATATGTTCAACACATTTGGTGCAAACACTGCATTTTCTGCCATAATAATCAGAATTAAAACTTCATGGTTTCACTTGATACCCAGTACTATTATTTTAAAAACAATATAAAATGGACAGGAGGGATGATCCATTTATAATGAAATTTATTTGAGAACTTTTCATATACCATGTTGCTGTTCGTTGCACTGCAAATTGAATGAGTTTTTAAAATTAATTCATTTCATTTTTATGATAAAATAATTTGTATTAATGGATTAAAAATACATGTATGTATTATAATGTGCATAACAAATATTAGATAATAACCTGCTACTAAAACGGCAAGAAGAACCTGCTTTTATCATTAGATATCCGTTTGGAAATATTTATAAAATAAATCGTTACTACTAAAACAATACTGCATAATTGCACTTTTCCATAAATGAATTTTTAGCAACACGTTTTAACTTCATTTAAGAATTCTCCGCAAACTTCAAGTACCGATACTATGCATTTTAGATGCTGATACATGTTTTCTGACCATATTTAAGTTACAGAAAAAAACCAAACCAGCCTTTTCCAATTTTAACAGTGAAAATAACAAATGTAGCAACACTTGCCAATGGCGTGTTGTGATTAATTGTCCGTTTTGGAAGTTGTATATCTTTCATGGCTCCTTCTTTATTTTATAAAGGCTACTGATATGAGGTAATAGAAATCTAAACGAAATTTTAATGCGTTATCTTAAATTATACTGACATAATTTAAGAATTTGTGATGTTGTGCAATTTATGAAACTAAGCACACTGGTTAAAGTATGAACATAACCTAAAAGATTGTTTTGCAAAATTTAAAAATTACATGCAGATGGGCCAATATAATAAAAATAATCTTAAAACATAGTAACATTTTACAAGAAATTCTACTGTTCAGTTTAATTTTTCTTTAAATGATTCAGTACGATTTAAGTAATTAGGTATCTCTCCCTAATAGCGATTTAGTCAAAATTTTATATTACTATATTATATCAGTAACGAATAATGAATACTTTCATATCTAAACATATACATATTGTTAAAAGTCTTGTAAAACATCTAAATTATTTAAAATTTATAGGTATAATGTTTTTACCATAGAAAAATTCTGTAAAAATTAGTTTAAAACTCAAATACCTATCAAGTTAAATCTTTATTAATTTTTCACATTCTTAAATTTTAATATTCCTTACCTTTTAGCTGTTTTTAAATAACAATAACCTCTAAAAAAATTTCCACCATTTTCAGACAATCTACATTTTTTTAAGATGTAAAGTGCAATAGTATTTCTTATTCCCCACAAAAAACAAAAAGAAACGTTACCTTATGACAGGTTTGTACAGTGGAGGCACATTGGTCCCAGTAGGTCCTGGGGAGGTTCGTTTCATGATCGCATGATGGCTTGTAATCGGCATAAAAACATTCTGTCGAGATCCAACAGTAAGAGGAGATTGCATCGTTAAAGGTGATGAACCTTGTCCATTTGGAGAGAAGGCGGGTGTTGCAGAACGTGAACCACTTCCCAACGATACTACCACAAACAGAAACAAAAATCAGTAAATTTACAAAATTCGCAAACTAAACTAACCTAAATACCAATACAAGTCTCTATTCCTTTGATCAAGGAATTGCACACTCAATAAATTATCATAATTCATGATTATTTAGTCAGATTAAATCTATTTATACAAAACATAAACAAACGACAACACATATCAATAGAATTATAAAATTCAAATATTTATGATTGTATATGTAACAATCTTTGGAAATTCTGCTGAAACTTTTTTTTTTTGTAATCTCTTATCTTACGAAAAAATGTGACACTTTTTACTAAAAATGATAATTTTTGAAGGGCCTTGAGAATATTTTAAAACTAAAACAACATACATAGAAATCTAATTTGCATAAATTTTAATTCATAGCATCTTTAAAGTAATTAAATGCAATTAGAAATGGATTCCAAAAAAAGAATATTAGGAACTCTACATTGTTGATTCATGCTATATCCATTATGTAAACAATAACAACTGTATGATAATTCCACTCACATTACAGGAATTCATAACATTCTGATTAGCTTTAGTCGCTGTTATGTGTTGACAGTTCTTCAATCTTTTATGGTAAGGTACTCATCTATATCTATCTACTATCTTTAATTTTTTCATAAATTATTTTATTATTATAATATAAATAAAAATATATTATTTAGTTCTGATGTTGTAAATATTTTATAAATTAAATGTTCTCTTGTTCTTACAAGATTATAATTTATGACACATTTTAAACACAATTAATAAATGTGAAGAATATGTGGAATGTATTTTATTTGAAATACTAATCTTTACTATTAATTATGCAGGAATGAGTATTAGATAATGCAAAAATAATAAAAAACTACAACAAAAAAATACTCATGAATTTCAAATTGCATAGAAAACAACAAAACTCAATATTGAATTTGAAGTTACTTATGTTAAAAACATACAAAAAAAAAATGTTTTTAATTGTCTTATTGATAACGTTGTTAATTCTTTATTAATAATTTAATAGTAAAGAAATATTTTCCTCTTTGGTATATCATACTTATGTATAAAGTACTTATAACAGATCTCAAAAATTAAAAAAAAAAACCTTAGAGTAATAAACAATCATCGTTGCAGAGAGTATTCAGGAGTGCGCAAACCTGCTCCCATCGCTCACTAATTTATATCAGGTTTGCTGTAATTTCACCCGTTCAGCAGTGTCTTGCATATTCGACTTTGCCGATTGTCCTCAAATTTGGCATACTTATTTATTATGAAAAGATGTATCAAATCCTAAAGTTTTACGTTCTTTGAGTACAAACCTCTAGCTGTGAAACACGTTTTGGAAAAACCATATTTTTTAGCCCTTCGCCATCTATTGATTTTTTAAAGGCGCAAAAAACTTTTAAAAAACCTGAAAATCACATACTTTATTTAAAATTGAACGAGGAATTCGAATCTGCCATGGGCTTTTCAAAATTTTCACCTAAATTTTCTAGAAAATTGAAAAGTTAAGCATTTTAAACAATTGGCTTTAGTAAAATGCGCATTTTTAAATTTTTTGAAAACTCAGCCTAATGGTATCTTATTACATGTGCTTCAAGACCATATTGACCTAAATGCAATTGTACCGTTTCCATGTCAAAACCTGTTTTTCAACCCATTTTCACAGTTTTCTGAATTTTTTACTCATTTTCGCATTTTTGCTTTTCTATGATTAATTTTGACCAAAATACTTACAGATTTTGATTCCTCAGGCAATTTTACATAAAAGATATGGTAGATGAAAATTTTGGTTGTGACATACACCAAACCTGAAGGTGAAGAAACAGCTGGGCTAGGCAGTATAGTTACTCATAGCAACCAACAGCCTTCCCGTTTAATGCGATATTTATTGTTTCAAAATAATGATAATTTAGAAATATCAAAAAAATTTAATTTAGATCGCCTAAAAAATAATGTTCCTAACTCTAGGGAAAATGCAAATATCTATACTCGTGCTTTGGATTAAATAAAAGCAAATTTACACTTGCAAAATAATTGCTATTTTACTCTCTCGTTAGGAAAATAGCTTTTTAGGTGACCTCTCTCGAAAATGACGCATATCTTAATAGTATACATCCAACAACCTTGCCGTTTAACGTGACATTTGTTGCTTCCAAGAAATAACAATTTTGAAATGTCAAAACAATTTAATTTAGGTGGCATAAAACTTAATGTTCATATCTTGAGGAAAAATGCAAATATCTATGCTCGTGCTTTAGATTCACCTAGGCTACGCTTTGCTACACCCTCGTGAATATTTGCTATTTTCCTTTCTTATTAGGAATATAGCTTTTTCAATCCCATAAACAATATAATTCAATTTTTATCGAATAAAATGTCTTTTTTAATGTGTAGTGCAAACAGTTATCTAAGTTAATGTAAAAATGCCAATATTTTCTTTATTGTATATCCTATATCAAAATAAAATGTGTTCATTATTTCTAAAGTGATAAAATTATAGAAAATTTGTTAATTATCTCTGAAACAGAATAATTTGGCTTTTATTATTTATGATCATATTAACAAAATATTTTTTGTAAGTTTCTTGATGATAATAAAATGTCCTTATGCAAATATGCTTAACCAAGCCAACCAAAAGAACTTTTTAAAACCACTTTTATGATCATTTCTATTTAAAATTAACATCTAATTATACGAATTAGCCAGACCATATTTTAATAAAACTTATGTGGCTATTTTCATACCTTGGCATTAAAATTAAATTTTTTATTACAAATATATGTAGTGATTAAAATTATATTGATGTGAAATAGAAAAAACATTACTAAATTTTTTTATTACAAAGACAATAATTCTAAAACTCATGTTCCGCAACTCAACACTATGCAATTAGTTGAGCAATCTATATTGTTTCTTTGTAAAATTAATTTTTCTATAAAAAGCTGAAGTTTCTTAATTGTGTACTAAAAGGGGCAAAGATATAAAAATGAATTTACATTTGAACAGAATAAAATAAAGTTTCCTCAAGAATTTATAAAAAAATCTGTGTGGACTTCAGAAGAATAGTCCTAAAGTTTTGAGTAACATTTCATTTTATAGAAAAATATCATCAATCTATTGTCATATTAGGATTATAATATTAAACTATTTCAAATGAAATAAAAAATGGAGAGATTGTGCTTATCTTGTTTCATGCTTGTTGCACAAAATAAAAAAATATTACCTTATGCCATATCATACACATAATGAAAGCAATTGGTTTCGAATTCACAATTGTACATTTTTCAAATGATAAGAAAGTATATCAGATAAAATATTTACATACCAAGCATGTTAGCAGCTTCAGTTTCATCTTGATCGAACCGTCCAGCAATTCGACGATCACTGCAATTGGGTGAAGTCTCTGAATCTCGACTGGTTTCTTCTCCATTATTTTTACTTTTTGAGCGTGGGAACGTAGTACCACTTCTTAAACTACTCCCTATAAGACTGAGATGCTTAGAACAGTAACCCTGTCGTTGAGATTCTTTAAAACATCCTTTCACTGAACACAATCTTCTCCATTGTTTCCCGTTAAACTTTTTACTAACACCATTTGAATTAACAACAATATCTCCTTTTTTATATTTGTGTGGAGTTGCTGCTTGACTACGAGGTGTCGTTGGTTGTGAACGTTGAGTAACACTACTGCTTGAACTACCTCTACTTTGCATACTACTACTTCGTTTGCTACTACCTGAAAGTTTTGCTTCCCCATCTAAAGGGAAATTAATATCTTCTCTACGTAATTCGTCATCACTCTCACTATATTCATCGTAATGTCGGCCGTTTGAAAGAGGGGTGCAATCAGAAACAGGAGTATTTACTTGAGGTGAAGTTGCATTATTTCGAAAATAATCAGTTTGTTGATTAACACTAGCCATAGTTTCCGGTAATAAACTATCTAAATTTTCTATTTCGTCCCACCAAGGTGGCCGTAACAACCGTAAATCTGCTCTTTTTACAGTAATATCTCTCTGTTGTTCCCCTAACACAGCAACCACAAATCTAATCGGCTGCCCTTCCAATATGGAACAAACTACACCCTCTACAAACATTGCTTGATCATGTCTTACACAAACACGCGTCCCTAAAGTTAACTGATGTATTGATGGACTTGCGTCTGTTATTATATCACAAAATTCTGTTTTCAATACATTTGTGAACTGGATAACTTTCGCGCGACCATCTAATGTTACCATAATCTATAACAAAACTGTGCATTAATAAAAGTTCCAACAAAATTACATTTGCAATAGATAATAAAATTTGATATTTGGTTAAAATTAAATGATACCGTCAAATGAGTTTCAAATTTGGAAACGGTTAATAAACATGGATTTTATAATTTTTTTATTCTTTAGACAATGATTCTAGTGGCACAATTGGCGAGGGCTATGTTAATTGTAATTTAATATAAAATTTGTTTTTTTTACATTCATATTAACCATGTCTCTATTGCTATAATAAATATATCATCATATCAATAGACTACGTAATGACAAATACTGTGTGCAGAGATTCTGATCCCATATTTGGCATATATGAGACAGTTAGAACCAGAGTGGGCCAACCCTCATATCAAATTTGAATGAATCTGTATCAAAAAATACTGTGTCACGCCTTCCTTCCAAGAGTCATTCTGGGAAAAGTGAACTAGTAGTACAACTTATCAATGATAAAGCTTCAGTTGCAAATGCACAAAGACAGAGTGAGCAGACTTTCAGAGTAAAAGAGATGCAACGTTTACTTGCCGCCTAACTTGCAAGAAAGAAAATAATACAGTTTGGCTACTGCGCATCCTAATCTTAACTGAATCTTTATCGTTGATAGGTTGTACTAAAAATTCAATTGGACTAGTCTGGCTTCCGAAAGGAATACATGACAAAGCATTTTTTGGTACAAATTCATTCAAACTTGAAATGAGGGTTAGTCCACTTTGGCACCAACTGCCTTATATATATTTTTTCATAAACACATCCAATATAACTCTAATAGCTTCAAATTTATCCAATTCTCATTTTTCCCTAGACAGATTGTTTCAAAACTCAAACACTAATAACCCGTTACACCTCATTCTTCATATTTTGGCTCTAACATTATCCACTCTAGGTTTATTTGAATCCATACATATTTCACCATTTGCTATTTAGACTTTATATTTTATTAAATAAATTCATGAAGCAAATCAAAACAAATCTGATCTCAAAGAATTAGACATGTTTGAATTTCTTATTTAGATTGGTTTGCAGCACCCAACTACATGACTAGGTGTATCAATCAAAATGCGAAATTCAAACATGTTGTTTCATTTTGCCACCCTTCCAGGTTAATTTTATTTAAATTTGTTTGTGAACTTACTAAACAAGGTTTAGAAGCGCAACAGCATATAAAAATTCAATGAATGTTTTATTTGCTTGTAAAGTAGTTCGTTAGCTAATTATTTCATAAATAAAAGTGGATTTTGAACTCTAAATGTGATCTAATTAAGATAATGAACTTTAAAATTTACATCCATGAAACATTGTGAATGCCGATTATAAGGAGGCATAGGGTGGCCGATTGTAAACTAGGTTAATTGTGATTTTATACAAACTCAAGATAAATTATTGTAATAATTAGTATACTTCATGAATTAATATAAGTTTCACAAGATTCACAATGTTCTACCCCATAGTATTTGCGATCATTTTTCGCATAAGCAAGCTATAAGGTGACAAAGAGGGTATATGTCATCGGTGTTCTCTCTCGCACTTATAGAACATCTTTCAATGCATACAGCTCATAGGGCATGCAGCCACCTTATATATCTTACACTATTGTAACCAGTAAGATCAAGTCAATTCAAATCATTTCATAGTACTGGTGTTTACCTTAAATGTTGGTATAATGAAATACTAATGAACAAACCTTGAATATACATTCCAAAACTTTAATATACTCTATTTAATTTGGTTAAATGCAAATGAATTTTGAAGTTTTGCAGAATTTAAGATTAAATGACACAAAAATATGTGTATATATAATATTTAGATAACATAAAAAACTAAGACTTACATTAGAACCGTTAGCTTCCCGAATTACACCTGGATGGTACCAGTCTCCTTGCTTAGCTAATACCCGATGCTCCCTCCATTCACTCAAATCTATCTCACTGTGCCTCCTAGATTCCTCTTCAGTTTTAACTGGACATGAATAATCAAAAGCAACTGCTTGAGGTGGCACTCCTGTAACACTTTGCACAACCGAAACGGGAACACAGAGAGCATTAGATTCCTTCTCTTCTAGTTCGGAAAGATCGAACTTCCTCTTCTTGGGTAACTTGCAGACCCCCATTTCCATATTTGACATGATTCTTGTAATAAAATAGGTATACCGAAGGAAAATGAGTACGCGTGATGAAGCGAATTTAACTATTTAAATTAGGTATAATAAGTAACACTAGTTTTAAATGTTTT
Source organism: Coproporus ventriculus (assembly GCA_027574865.2). Classification (NCBI taxonomy): domain Eukaryota; kingdom Metazoa; phylum Arthropoda; class Insecta; order Coleoptera; family Staphylinidae; genus Coproporus; species Coproporus ventriculus. The sequence goes on from JAODAH020022988.1 coordinate 20,076, forward strand.
TCCGGTCAGTTCACCGTACTGAAACAATATTTTTAAATTCATTGTTGCTCAGGAAATGGAAATCTAGTCTTTTACGTGCAGAGTTTGTATTTGTGTCGGGCATAATACGCTCTTGCAGGCCCCAAATCCATTCTTCACCAACATCTATCAACAAACACAACATTTTATAAACGTAATGATTCTTCTTAGCAAAAAAGTAAACTTAATTAATATATATAATATTTTGAAATAGTTTGTATTATTTTCAAATTATTTTTTTTAAATCATAGGTGAAAAATAATAAATTTATTTTTGTTATTTATTTATTACACTAAATATCTCTATTAATTTTTTAACTTTTTAATGCAGCGTAAGAAAATGTATTCACAAATAATATTAATTTTAATTTAAAAGAATCAAAGGTTATTATCAGAATGCACATAGAGCACATTTACTACATTTTAAAAGCGTTTTCTTTTTAAATTAAATCATTAATGTTTATCAATACAGTAAATCGTGATGCACTCTAAATAAAAAAAAAATTTAAAAAATTAAAACACTGTTTTACAATATTTTAATAACTATTCCAATATGTAATTAAAATAATCAAAAGACTTTCTTTTACATGTTCAATCTTAACTGTAGGCTTATAAAAATAAATTACTTAAATCAAATAATTTGTTTATTTATTTTTTATATAATCACAATGAATCCTTTAGATTTTAAGATGGAAATTATTCAAGCAGAAAAATCAGAAATCATTAAAAACCTATTGATTATCAATCAAATCAATAAGATTTCAATAAAAAAATTGATTAAAGACAGATTGATTTTGGAAAAGTTTAGGTGAATTGAAGCCTGGACAAATGATCAAAATCAACTTCATATATAAAGTAATAAATCAAGACATATTAGACATACAACAAGACTAGAAGAAAAAATTGGCTCATATTGCAAACAAAAAGAAACAGAACAATTCAGAATTTCATTAAGACAGTGTAATAATCCTGGAAGCAAAAATATAAAATAATAAACAGATAGATCACGATAAGACTATTTAGCAATAGAGGATTGACTAATGGACTAAGGGGCATAAATGTATGAAGTTATATCCAAGACATTATGAGAGTAATACCAATCTTTAGAGATTAATAAAGATAACATCTTAAAATACAGCAATAGGAAATATTTAGATGTTAGGACAATTTTTTTAACAAATACAATATATTTGTTTTGACTCATGTATGACTAATGAAAAACTAGTCTATATTTGAGGTCAGCAAATTGCAACACAATAAATTTTTATAAAATTATTATATTCATAATAAAACCATAAATTTGAAATGTTTAAAAATAAGATATGAACAAATCTCTGCCTTAAGAATACATTGTTTCCATCCAAATAAGATTTAAAAGAATTAATCTTGAATGGTACTAATAATTATTTCATTAATTTTATAAGAAACAAACAGATTAAAACAATTTCATCATACATTAAACAATAAAAATGATTAGAATACAAAACTGAAAAAATGCATTTTTCATAAGTAGAAGTCAACAAAAGGTAACAAGAGAAAAAAGTATGTTACATTTATAAAAATGTAGAGTAAGCAGAATAATATGAATTGAAATAAATTAACAAATAAAAGAGATTATAGAATAAGAAATAAACTAAAAAATCAGAGTTTAAGAATCCCAATATGCAAAATCTTTTGAAAGCTGCATATTTGGAATGATACCAGGGAAAAAGGATCTTAAGTCATTGAAGAATTAGTCAAAATGAAGTTATTGGTACTACTAGAAAGATGATAAAACTATGAACAAAATGAAACAAACATCTTGAATTTGAATTTATAAGTTGTAAAGGTGTGTTCAAAAACTGAAGATAAATACAAGCAAAATAAGTTCAGTCTAAAAATAATATAAAATTAGAAGTGAAATGTAGTTTTAAAAATATATAAAGTGATATTTTTAAAAGTACGTTTTTTTTTGCCGCATTATATAAATAATGCGACAAAATGCTTGAAGATGCATAAATTATAGCAAAAATTAAAAAGTTTTTAACAAATCGTTTAATTAATATGGGTTTGTGTACATTCTTTGTACAGATTGAAAGCAGTGACTAATATCTAAAGATCAAAAAGAAATTTTAATGTGCGCCGTTATATGGAGATGTTGTAATCCAATCACAATGCAAAAATTCAAAGGACACGCCTAATTTTTCTAGATGAATTATATTTTACAGATTTTAAATAAATATTTTGAAATCCCTTTTCATTGATTGCATCATATATTTAAAAATATGGTTAACTAATTATAAGGAATCGATAATATTTAAAAGAACGCATTATTAAGGAAAGCTGTATCTAACCAATTTTCAAATTCATTATCAATCATAATCGATGGATGACAAATTTTGCAAAATTTTGAAATAAAATTTTATCATTTAATCTTTAAATACGTACATGAAATAATTATAAGCGCAAAGTTTTAATGATATTTTATCTGATTTATAGGTAATTGAGCTAAAATGACCCTTATAATTCCAACTTAATTGTTACTTACATGCATGAACGAATAGAGATAAAGTTGGTTAAAATTAATTATAAAAAATCAATAAAAATACTTGTTGTACGCCATGGGCACATCACAAAATATTAAACTTTATATATGAGAAGAAAAGTGTTTGAACTTAAAAATAAAAGATTAAGTAAAATATAGGGGAAGTAATTTTTTTGGAGAACATGCGATCAACAGGTATAGTTTAGAAATGTAAGGCAATATAAACTCACTGAAGGATCTGTGATTGAAATGAAAGGACGGTAAAGTGCAGTGGTGTTCTTGAATGGTATGTACACACTGGCGATGTTCCAGATGAATACTTAAAATTCTAAATTTGAGACAATGGTGTAGTAAGAATAACTTTGTGGTGAAGGAGTCAATATGCAATACACTTCTGGTTTTAAATAGTGATGTGATGGAGGTCTTTAAACCTTACACCACGAAAAGTCTAGTATTACAAATAATTGCGCATGCTGATAAACTGTGGTCATTTGCAAATAGTAAACATGAGTAGCAAATAACAATAACACAGTGCTTAAATTACTTACGTAGTGAGAGAATCACATGGCGTCGAATAAAATTTTTAAAAAATAAAAACGTGGAAGATGTGGGGTGAAACGAGATGGAATCACTGTGATTGTGTGGGCTGATTCATATTTTTGTTTTATTATTCGGATCGGTTATGTTGAAATTGTGGTGGAAGAATAGTATGGAATGAACATGGGTGCAATTTGTGGTTGGATGGTTTAGTGTATCTTGGTAGCAGGCAACATGTTAGCATTAGTTGGAGTAGCATAAATAATAGATAGTGAATGAACATTGTTACAGCATCATTATAGTAAATAAACATATAGCTGTCATATGGGACAATAGTAATTTACCTGATCCCACAGTCAGAATCACAGAGAGGAGTATTAGAGTACAACAGGTATTTTAGTTGACTAGAATCTAGTACAGAAATATACATTACCTAACGTTATATCCGATAAAATCATAACATTTATACACGACACCCACGGTAACCCACCATAACCCACGGTAAGCAGACATCAAACTACTCGACCCCCTGGCTTCCTCACACCCCCGCGAGGCCCCAATCCATTCTTGTCTTGCCAGTTGCCAGTTTGTTGCATCCGTCCGTAGATAAGTATCTATCGGTTCATATCGGCTATTCTCCTTCCACTTCCCTGTTCCTATCCTAAGCTAAAACCTGTGTACAACGGTGCCAAATTTACCGACATTACTTAAAACATTATTCACATTTTAATTCATGTCCATGAAAATATTATTCCTTTACGTAATCTACATTACACACTACAATTTATTATAATTTTAGTACATCCATACATATTCAATTAAAACATTATCAATCCGATTCGATATTCCACACAAAACGTTTACAAACAGTGGCGTGCCACGCGCGCTCTTTACTATCACTCATTCAAAAAATCAGGAGTGGTCTCCACTATACTTCCCGTACATTACTTTGGCAAATTAATAGGAGCTCGGACGTAGTAATATTCACAACAAATTACGTAAAAAGACAATTTTTGGCAAAATCGGGAATGCGATCTGGCCCGAAATCTATCCATAGTAGTTTCAAACTTATTTGGAGTTTTCATTTGGCCTCTAGAGCGTTCACAAGAAAAAAAACAGGTTTTTGTAATTTCCGCAAAAAACGGAAGTGCAATTTTGCTGAAAATGTATACAGATCTAAGTCTCATGGTAGGTAATATACCCACCAAATTTTAATTTGATCGCCTCAGCCGTTTAATCGCTAAAGCGTTCACAAAATGATCACATTCCCACATACACACAAACATGATTGGGAAAACTTCAGAAACGTGTTCTGGTTGGGCATCAATATCTCGAGGTCGATTTTTTTCGTGATTACTAAACTTCCCTACACAGTAGTGTACGGGAAGTAAAAATTTACTATTCGACCTTACAATTCTAATTCTGAAACTCATAGCAACAAATCAGAATAAAATAAAAACAAACTTTTGCCATTCATTACTAATTTATGTTCTAATTTCAAAACTGTATCTATATCTCCCAAAACTGTTATAATAATAAAAATTAAATTCTTTAATTATAATTCAGGCTAAGCAGTTAGTCATTACTTTAGAAAATATTATTATAATTAAAATTGATGTATAACGGGTTAATTATGTGTTTATTTTCGTACTTTTATTTTTATATAAAACCGTTTAATTTATCAATAACAAATTAAAAATAAAACAGCAAAACAACAAAAAAATCCTAAAATAAACAAAGATTCTCAATGTATATATTATGCCGACCACTCACGTGACGATTATCGAAGAGATATTTATCGTACGCGCCATTATCTGATGTGCAATTTCACTACACAGATTCAGTTTTTCAGGGAGTATTTATCCACCGATCGATATCTCTCGCTAAAATTGCGTGTGAATGTGCATCTACAATTTTTATCGTCAGTCCGTCATCGATCAGAGGCGAAAATCAAAACTGAAGGCTTATTTCACCACACACATACAGTTCTCGAATGAATTATTTGATCGAAACGGAGGTGGCCTCTTCGATCCGACAGATCCGAGACCTGCTATTAAATGTTTCAATAATCGAGAGATTTTGAACTGAACAAATTCGATCATCAATTAACGATTGGTCTATTGTGTGGTGATGTACGATTATTATCCTCAATCATGGATTGACAATTTTTATCTCTTCGATCATCATGTGAGAGAAAGTTATTCCGCGTCAAATGAAGCCAATTAGAAGTTGATTGGTAGCATGCATATGACCCTTCTGGTCGAATTTTTGATTGGCCAATTTCTTATGGATCTTTGGTTGATCTGTTATGTTATGTATGTTAAAAAATATTGTTTTTGGTCTACTTTATTTTGGTTTTTAACTTCGTAACCCAATTTTTCGCACCAAAATACGCCATTTTAAAATAATCGTATTTTCGCGATTGAGACGCGAAAAATGAATCTTTTCACTTCTATCAGGACTCAAACTAAAGATTTTGAATGTGTCCATCTTAAAATTGAAAGAACAAGCATTTTGGTTCAGAAGAAAAAATTTGGCGCCACTTTGAAAATTTTCGACTTCAGGAACATTCAAAAATATTTAGATTCGAAAATTGAAATTAGATTTTAAATTCTTCCATTAAATAACTGACATCGTTACGAACATTTTGAGCCCAAACACGTTGAATTTGATTATATAGGGGCCGAGATATATTACTTTAAACTTTTTTGGGTCTTGGAAAAATCTTTAGATCAAATAAAACAAAAAGTTTCCATTTTCCCATTGTTAGCTCATTTCTATGATATATAAAATGTTTTATAATGATAGAAAGAATTCTTTGAACATTTAAGGTGTCTAATATTTCTGCTAATATTTTATCGATTTTCGGTACGTTTGAATGGGTGCTTAGCCATTCATAGATTTTCCATTCAATAAAATTTAACCGTACTATTGCTTTAAAAAAATATATTTATCTAATTTAAAATGAAACTTTAAAAGGGGTTTAATATAAAAATGAAATAGAAATAAAAATTCATTTAAGAAATTGATAAATTATGTAACTGTGATAATTTAAATTTTTATCAATAAATTTTTAATAATTATGTACATAAGTAAAGTGTTAATGTGTACACCCTGCCATTCCGTGTCTAAATCAGGCAGAAAAAAATGCGCGAAATAACGATAATGGATTAGGCAAACGCGATAAAATTGATTATTGTTAATTGAAACTGGAAGGGATTCATGGAAAAAAATTGTGGTGTGACAACACTGGCGGTAGACAGAGAACCCACCAGATTACGAGTTCCATTCAACATGTAACAACATATAGGCACTCACCAGACTGATAATTTACTACATATTTTCAATTTGTATTAGCTCATACTCATACACAAATGCAACTAACTACATTACTCATTCAATGAGTTGTTTGCTACTGGTTATGCATTAATTATTTCACATGCATATTATTCAAAAATCTACCGCTTTTCTTTGTGCACGAGCCAAGTTCACACCGCAAAATACACATGTTTACAAATCTATTCTTATTAACAATTAAACCAAAAAAAAAAGAAAATATGTACTTTTAAATAAACGAACTTGATTATTATTCAAAAATTTACTTTTTTGGACTTAAAGAAATCGAAAGAAAATATTTTCTACCGACTCTTTAATTTATTGATTAATTCTTGGTTGATGCTTACACAACAATTTTTATTTACATATAATTTTAAGGGATCAATTATACAAATTAATTTATTTTCATTTTTTTAATGAAAATTATGTATCAATAATAATTGTTGAGCAGAAATTGAGGAAGATTTTATTAATAAGAAATTAGTTTTATTTTTAGTCTAAAAGATCTAAAAATCAGAGAATTAGGAATGTATTAGTATTTAATAACTAACATTCAAAACTATATTAATTTTAAATCTTACATTTCATCATAAATTTTGTGGTTGATGTGGTAACACTACTTTACTTAAAAACATGCTACCAACCTGTTTATACCGGAAATCCATTTTACGCAATATGCGTATTCACAAGTTTAAAAACATTGAAATATTCACGGCTTTTTCCATATGTCCTTAAAATTTTGGGAATTTTAGATTAATCTGTTCGTTCAAGGTAGATATCAGCGAAAATATTTTTTTTTATTCATATAATAAAATGAAAAATTTGAAATTGGCATTGTGATAAGAAAACATTCAAGAAAGTTTATTCCCTTTCATATTTAATAAAAATTTGCAATTCAAATAAGTTTCGTTAAAATGTGTATTTTAAATAAACGTTAATATTAATAAAAAATAATCGTCAGTATCTCAAAAAAACATATATTTTGGAATACAAACTACCATTCTGTTCTATGTAGAATCATATTGAAATTATTATATATCTAGAATTTTTTGAGAGAAGTTGGAAAATCTGTTAAGAAGAAGCTAAATTTCTGAATAGGAAATACGTGGAAAGATGGCGTTACAGTACACAATTCAATTTCTTATTATTACTATTTTTTTTAATTAATCATTTCCTTAAATTAACAATGTAAATTAAGAGAATTATTATTATTGCTTTACGTAGTATTGCGAATATTGTCCTTGAATAGCATCATTGTCTTAACGTTTTCAAGTAAATATTTAAGTTTAAGTTTAATTGTAAAGCGATGTAACGAGAATAACCTTTTTTCTTTTTGTAGAATTTTTTGAAATCAACTTATTGTTAGTCCTTTTCTACATTAAATTGATCAAAGGATTTAGATCTATAAGAAACATGTTTAAAAAATATTTAAATTTAAGCATGTACAATAAAATTGTATAAAACGTTTAAAAATGGTTAAAATCGAGGTGAAACCGGTAATGGCAAATAAAAAGATTCAATGTCTACATGTTGTCTTGAAAGCATTTCATAGATTTCTCATTAAGTCTTTTCGGAGAGAAATATCATTAAGATGTTTTTAAGAATTTCTTTTAAGATGTTTTATATATAATAATATACATTTAAATTGTTACAAATCACATCTTTAACAGACAAAACAATGTGAAATGAAAATGAAAGAAATTAAAAGCGCAAATTTGTAGTTTTAAAATGAAGAAAAGAATATAAAACACGGAAGAAAACTTCAAAGACGAGACAAACATTTTGTTTCTCATTCCATGTTTGTTTCTTTTATTTATTTTTTTTCGGAAAGTATTTTCATTCAACTAATAGGAATCTTACCCTTTTTTTCATTTATCATGCTTAGGGGTGTCAAGGGAGGAAAACTAATCAGTTTATCCTGGAGGCTGGATGTCCCGGATCCCAGCAGTGATTCGGTGCCTCCCCCGGCGTCCACACATGTGTTGAGTGGGTGCTGGGTGCAAAAGATATTATGCAATAACGCATTCTAAACAGTTTAACATAAACAGGAAATAATATTTTGAATGGATTGGGCAACCCAAATAGCTCATCTGTCTCATCCTATTATTTGTTTTTATCCTTCCCTTCCTATGTTTTGTGTTTCTAACTTCATCAGTGAATGTCAAGCTAATTAGAAGAATCCCAAATGTGTCATTGATTGTTTACATACAGGCAGCATCTAAAATAACAATTCAGTATATGAGAGAGCGATATGTTAAAATTTTTTAATTTACGGACTGTCATAAATATTGGTATTTATCTTTTATTAGGTAATCAAATTTTTTTTAATCTATTATTTCCATTTTATTAATTATTCATGTAATTTAGTATTCACCAGTGATGTCACTTCATTTCAATGCTATGTGTGCGGTCCACAACAGCTCGGATACAAACATAACTGTGATCTATTTAATTCCAATCCACAATTTTATGAAGAGGAATGCGAACCGGGATACCATGGCTGTGTTATGCAAGTCCAAGGTGGGATTTTAATATATCACACATTTTATACAAAATTTAATTTAAAAAGTTTGCTTATTATCAAAACTACTGATGATATTTATTATGAAAACATTTTTAAATTATGCACTCCCAGGTTAGCATATTGATTAATTTTATTTTTTCAGAACAAATCTAAAAGAAAAATGCAATTGCAATATTATTCTTCATTTAGCATTAATCATATTTCTTTTCTTGTAAATTCTTTTATTTACAAGATTTCTTTAATCGAACAATAAATTGATTAATTGTATTATTCCAAATTTTACTAATTTTAAATTAAAATAAACTTCAATTTAAGCTTTACAATGTATTTGTAATAATAAACAAATTTTAATTAATTCTAAGAATATTCTGAGTAGATGAAATTTCACAGAAATTAATTATACGAGCTTATTATTGAAGTATAAAAAGGTTCTTAGAATTTTACACACCGTGGGTGAAATATATGTAGTTTAATAAGATTTGTTTTGATTAATGCAATATATGACAAAACTTTGGCTTTTGACTTTAGGTGGTGTAACAACACGTCACTGCGAAGAATTGTCCATAAATGACTGTAAAACAGCAAACTCTGTAAAATATTGTTACTGCAATAAAAATCTCTGTAATAGAGAAAATATGAATAATTTGATTCCAAGCGATGATGAAGACTTTGATGAAGGAAGTGGATCAAATGAGATTGAAGAAACAATTATTCCAAGAGTGACGGTCGTCGTAAACAATACAGCTACCACAATATATCCAATGGCCATTTTATTAACGGCTTATTTTCTGCTTCCCTAACCAAATCATATTTTTTTATAAGAAATCCTTGCATAATTTCGTCAATTATATAAAGAAATATATTATTTTCATAACGTCCTCCAGTGATATTTACATTATATAAAATTTATAACGAATGCTCAATACAATACCAAAAATATAAAAACCACGAGTTATAGTATTAGATATGCGATGATGTACTTGCCATTTTTTTTATATAAAAAACAAACAAATATTTTTATTGCATGTTGGTTGTGCTTTATATAGTATATTATATATTAAAGTATTATGTCTACAGTATTATAATAACTAAGGGTGTTGATATATACACGTCTTCCTTAGGGTACCCTCAGTTCAAAGCTGCAATTATACTAGTCTATGAACTTAACAAAACATTTGCATTATTTTTATGTTTTTTTGTTATACAAATTATGTGTTTTATTAATTTATTGTAAGCAATAAAAGGCTTTTATAAAAAAAAATATATATCTTTTATTTAAAAATGTGAATAATCCTGAAGAACCTACTAAACAACAAAAATGAAATTCAATACAATACAAACAAAATGAATGTAAAACCAGTTGAGCATTACCAAAACAAACTCGAAAATAGCGCAAATAAGTAAGGCGTAACAATATTCCTTCTCATCCCCACCGCTCTGCGAACATTTTACAATATATTCAAATGGTTACGGGATTCATTTTATTTTTATAGGTTGGTGTACATCAACAACAAGTTTCATTACTGGGTGGACGACAGATAATATAACTTTGTAGCCATCTAGATCATTATCACATAAAAATAATTTATTCAAAATTGTATTTTCTATTTTTTTTTCTTTCTAATCAGACGGACACTTTCTACAGGTCCAAGATAAAAAAATCCAATCCCGACGAGTCCCTCCTTTTTTTTTATTTTCTTAATTTTTATGAATGTGAAAGATGGATATAGATAATAAATTAAATAATTTTATTTAAAGAAACAAAAACAACTGTTAAACATTGAATAACATAACTTATAAAACAAAAGAAAAGTGTAATACTATTGACTATATAAACCATAACATTTCCATAATTTTCTCTCTTTGTACTTCTTAATATCTCCACTCTTTGAAATAAGCTTAAATATTAAGATGGTTAAATAGAAAATATAATATCACTTTGTTATACATATATGTAAGTGTATAAGCCGCTAAAATAAATATAGCGGAATTAAATTGTTAAATAAGGCAAATCTCTTTAATACTTAAAAATTCATATGAAAGCAAAATAAATAAGATTCGTGTCAGTTTCTGTTTGGAAAAATAAAATAGGATCAAGCAAAGTAGCATTTTTAAGCTATCAGTCTTAGATAACTTTTAAGAAACCGACACAAATTACATTATTTTGGCACCCACATATAAAATGCTTCAAGTAAACACTGTAATTGCACTTCCGAATAAAATATGCAGTTGTGAAATGTTGAAAAAGCGGAATGCATTATACATAAAAAAATATAAACATTTTTCTGAGTTATGTAAAAATATGGGGATTCTATTGTTGACCCCCTCTGAATGATACCTAAATTTTCGTATATGATTAAGGCAAAGTTATCAAAATAACTTATTTACATAAAATTACATTCATACAGAAAAGCTTCACCTAAATTATTATCACATTAAGCTGGGAAAAAATTCTTATTCACTTCCTCAAAATTTTGAGTTAAAGTGTAAAAGAACATGTAACTTTTCACCTTGTATATTGGGTCGTTTACATTTACAAATTTACAATGTTCATCATTAAATTCGATCCATCTGTAAAATGTAACAGGCAATAAATTTACAAAAAAATATTTTGTTTTTACTTACTTATTTAGGAAAGGGTGTAAACATAAAGCAGTGTAATGACCAACATCACGATTACCTGAATGCAAACTGATAGATTTTAAGCTATATTTACAATTTCCAAACTGTACTTCTGTTTGAAAAACACAGTGGTTATCACGCCGCAATATACATTGTTCAATTTTGCTGAAATCATATCTAAAACAAGAAATTATAAAATATTACATACATTTCTGTAATACATATTTAAACTCAGTTAAGAAAAAATAAAATCCTACACTGGTCACCGTGAAAATCGGTCCTGACAAAGTTGGGGGAGCTTCCCCCGAAAACGGTGCGTGATGTGGGAAAACAGAGGTCATATTCGGATTCAGGAGATCATTTTACATAAGAATCTGCAGAAATTTTGTCAGGGCTCGACATTTTTTTTTTTTTTGTGACCAGTGTAATCAGAATATTAAAAAAACGTCTTTTTCAGAAGTGATTTTAATAAATAAACCCCCTAGAAAAGACATTGAAATTGAAGGACTTTAAATTAAACTAGATTGAATCAGAATATTCTTCTCATTCATGTTGAGTTGCACTTGAAAAATTTGCTGTTTTTCTAAAGAATATTGAGATACATGGTTGTCATAATTGGGTAGCTACCAATTTAGCACTATATAATATAAAATCAAATTGTAAAACTTGTATGCCGATTCTGTTGAAAATTGTACTATTCCTCTCAATTATTAACACTGCCAAGGAGTCCGAAATCTATAAAATGCACCCTCTTTAATCTTTGACTAGTACCTAAATAGTAAAAAGTATCATCTTATTCAAACTTTTGGCATTATTCAAAAATGCAGAAACATTACGGAAAACTATCAAAACCACAAAAACCTAACACCTGTTAAAAGTTGTTTTCCTTATGATTTCTGATATCTTGCCTTTCAATGCGGCACCCTCTAGCGAGACGAAATTGGCCAATATACAAATATTTAATATTATTGTATGAACTCACCTAACTATATTTACCGCTAAAACAGCAGGATAATAGGAAATGCGTTTCCTAAGCACCATCTGGACTTCACATTTAGTACAAAATCTGCATGCTTTCTGTTCATCAGTTGTAGTTGAAGTATAATTCCGGACACGATTATCTAAATATAAAGGAACTCCATCATCGGGACAACTTATAAACACTGTATTTCCATAATCATATTTAATCAGGGATTTATTGCACCTAGGGCAAGTTGTTGTAAACTCGATTTGATAGTGACTTGCCCTATCAATAAATGAAGTTTGTCCTTTCGACATTTTTACCCAGTCTCGTAATTTATCAGTTAATTCAACATTTTTTAAGTTAATTGGGACACTGATTTCTTCATTTAACATTTTTGTAAGAAATATATAAAATTCTTGCACATCCTCATGACATCCATTGACATATCCCTTATTTTCATTAGCTTGATCCTGTCTACATACCTCCTCATAGAAGTAACCCGGTCGTATGGCCACTCGATTTTCCACCCACGATTTTCTTATAATTTCAGCAAAATGGTAGTTTAACGGGGTTTTTAATGTATATAAGTTATTAAAGTAATGGTAGATTATTATAGGGCAAAATCTTAAACACTGAATTAATGAATTTAAGTAGCAAGTGTTTTTAATATTGGAGAGTCCTGTTAGACCAGTATTCTAAAAAAAAAATAATTTTCTGTAATCACAGAAAAATTGATGACTTATTAAATAACAAATCTTTTATTAACATGAACCAAACACTTTTCCTACTATATAAGCATAAAATTAATTTTGTAGTATTGGAATAGTATTCTCTGCCCACGCATAAAATGAAAAGTTTTCTAAAAAATTAATTGTACTTGCTTTGAATTTTTTGCTGAGATATTCAATTTGCTTCAATCCCATATCAACTGAAGGCTTAGATTTTCGATCGGGTACTTGAGGCATATCAATACTAACAGGATAGTGTGCAGCATGAGTAATAGCTTTGAAATTGATGACTTTATTAAACTCCTCTTCTTGCCTCTCAATATTTTTCCGCTTTTGGAAATAGAGCAACCGTTCTTCATCTAACCTTTTAATTGTTTGCAACATTTTCTGCAAATTCTCATCATCAGTCGACATCTTAATATGTTCATATGCAGCATCGATTTTAGTTCTTCTATCATCTAACTGTATTTTGAGGGATTCTACTTTGGAAACTTCTTTTGAAATTTCTTGTAACTGTAAGGAGATATCTTCTTTCATTCCATGCTTTGTAGCTACCCCCTTTATAAGTCGTAATCTTTGCTCTGCAAAATTTAACAGTTTATTCTCAATCTCTACTTGATATTCAGCAACTGTTATAATATTCTGGACAATACTAATTGATTGATAATCTTCTGAAGTTGAAGAAATTGGTAGGGAAGGAACTTCATTTTCTTTAGTTGAAATATCTACATCTGATGGCATTAGATTTAATTCCGGTTGTTCTTCAGATATAGGGGATTCTGGAGGTTTATCTGGATTTAAAACATCTGGATATTCAATATCGTCCATAAGATCATCCAGCATATTAAACATTTTATTTAGGATTTTTTCTGGGTTATTAACAAGCGTAGGATAATGATCAACGAATGCACGAATACCTCCATCTAATACAATGGGTAAGCTGTGATATTTATCTTCTATATCCCACTAAAATATTTAAAACAGGTTCGATTCAAGTTAAAAAAAAAAAAGTTTAACTTACTTCGATTAAAATTGTACGTAAGCTTTCAATTTTTGACGTACGATAAGAAACACGAGTTGTTTCAATGTCCATTAAAACTAGTACATCACATTTATGGCGAGTTTTAAATAATTCGATGTTTTCTCCAGTTAAACATTGTTGCAAAGTGTTCGTACTCAATCTAAAATTAACGTAATATTATCTAATTTTTTTGAAAATAAAATGTTTAATAAATTTTTTTACCCTTTCCTAATAACATCTTCAGGAATATTTAATACAGATGGATACTTCAGAGACGAATCTTTAAAATCATTTGGTGAACGGATATCCATAATTAAAATTTGTAATCCCGGGTTAGTGATTAATTTGAAAAAAGTTTGCACATCCACAAACATTTCTAAAATATGATTATTACGTTTTAAAAATCCTTCAATATTCAGTAATTACCAAAGTGATTGCATTGTTCTTCCCAGAATTTTGTTTTAGCCAAGTGGACAACATTATTGAATAAAATAGTCCGATGAGAACACTGGACAGCATTAACACTGCCTCACACAATATCTCCCAAGATATTTTATAAAAATTAAAATTGAACATGTTTTTCCCCACTAGGCATTATTGGTGAAAGAACATTATATTCTCAGGTCTAGATATAAAAAATTTAGTGTTATTTACTTACCATTATCTTTAATGAAAAGGTTATTCCTCGGTATATTAACATTAATCTCTTCAATCGCATCTGCAATTGATTCTTTAATAGGAGCCATTTGTATATTTTGATCGTAACGAACTGACAGTGAACTTCCACATTTATCCCTTATGTTCTCAATCTCTGCTATAAACTTGGAAAATCGTGTGTTATGAAAATTATTATCGTTAACTTGCTTCTTAATAACATGCACCAAATTTAAATAACGAATACATATTATGTAAAGCATTTCCTCATCTAAGGGATCAGTATTTTGAATTGCTATAGCCCTTCTATATAACTTGTCTGAGACTCGGCATAATCTAAAAAGAAAAATAGTTTATTCATTGTAATTTTTACTAGAACATTATACATTTCTAGTTTCCCCTTTGAAGCGCATTTTGCTACTAGGACATCAAGTTCTTTTAAATTAGTAGCGAGATGTAAAGGACACTTCGTCATCTTCGTCGTGGATTTATTCAATTGAAGTTGGACCTAAAATTAAATATGTAAAAAAAGGAAAATAAAAGAAATGTAAACAAACTTACCATTTGTATACTTTAGAAAAAAAAAACAAAATATTTTGGTTAATTTGTTTATGTCATTGCCTAAAATTGAAGGTACAGATTGTGTTGGTTACACACAAACATTAATCGATTTGAGATGTTTTAATTTAAAAATAATCAGCGGAACTGTTATTATTTTGTTGATATTTCACGGGAGGAATCAGTTGCCTAATGTCTAATGTCATGTCTGTGAATGTCATTTAACTTTCAACTTTCAGGAGGTCCAACTTAATATAAATGAAGGTTTTGATTAGAAAATTCTTTATGACTAAAATTACAAGGGCGTACGACTAAACATTCAACTCATATTTAAATTAAATTTTTACAACATAAAATCTCTCTTCTATAAGTAATTAATGTTGGTTTATTTTTTTAAAGAATATTAACATTTTTTTGCAATTTCCAGGTTCTTTTTAAATACTTTAAGTACTTACCTTGCTTTTGATCGACTCTTTACCACTGACCCTATTGCACCCCTATTTTTACATTTTGACATTTATCAAAAGCTATGATAAAATATTAGTTGATTATTTAAAACATTTTTAATAATTAAATTAATTTTTCATTTATTTTTAGAATCTGAAAGTACATATTTTTACAACTATACTTACAGACTTCCAGATTTTATTACAGTTAATATATCTGCGCTTTTACATGTGATTTTGGGTAATTTTATAGATGATTTTAAAAAATTATTTTTGAAATATTATTTCAATATTACACATGGAGAAAATGGTAGCAAAAGATATATTTGGGAATGCATTTATTAAATGAGAAAGTAAAACAGTGTACAATAAAATAAAACGCTTAAGTAACATCCCCAAAGTGTATATTATTTTTTAAATTACATAGAACCTTGCAATAATTCACAAATATGAATTGTTTGTAACAATAACCTTCTGTTTTTTTTTGTCTAACTCAGTGCAAATAATGAAATAAAATCATTCGAAATACAAATGGCCGACATATTTAGATATATAAGGATAACTGGGTGGATAAAAAGAAAAACAGTTTGAATTAGATAAAAGGGATCATTAGTAGAAAATATATATATTGCAATTGTAAAACGAGGAGGGAATAATATAATAAGGTATCAATTTTGGTCGAGTCTAGATCTCGCTTGTTTTTTTTTAAATACTTTAACACTTACTTTATAAGTTAGTGTTAAATATTCTCTCAATCGTATTTCAATAAATTAGTTAGCAATTGGGTGAGAACTAGACAAGCAGTAAATTGAATCGAAACAGCAATATTGAAATGTTTATGACTCAATTAGTCTCGATTCGGATACAATGAATATTGCAGCAGTTGATTAGCATAAGCCATTGTTGAAGGAGAGGCTTTGGTTGACGGTTAAAGCAGAGCCTTAGGGCTCACATGAGGATAATGTACATGCACACATCACTTACACTCTTTTAAGATAATGCAAAACTATCACAAGAATAAACCCATTTTCTATTGGCTCATCCCTTAAACGCACCTAACTTTGTCCATTTTACTATCTCGAAACAGCAGTCTTAGAAATGGGCCCACCTTTTCCATTCTTACATTCTTGCACAGTTGCTTTGTTGGCATCGGCACGTCTTAACGCATTATGACCATCTGAACGAGCTCTTCCTCTTAATACTCTATTGTGGGAAGCAGCAGGCCTACTATTTTCACTTGAAGTTAATACTTGCATGTTGCTTTCAGATAGGGGAAACATTTGCACCACAGATTGGGCTTGCGATTGGTTACCATTACCACTTTCATCAAACGATTTCCCTTGATCCTTCAAGCAAGTCATAGTACCTACCAGTAAGTTATCTGCGAATTGATAACGATCCGTATAATTTTGTTCCGCAGATGATTGTAAAGAGAGCTCTTCTAATAAACCCTCCAATAAGAAATTAGATGGTGGAGATGGTACGGGTGGTGCAGTTGCTGCTGGTTGTGTTTGAGTATTTGAAGGGTTCATTAATAAACTATAGCCGGGATTAGAATTTGAACTAGATTCCCTTAAAGTAGTTTGACTTTGATTTTGGCGTCGTGGTAAGCGGTCAACCAATTGTTGTCTTGCCGCACTGACTTGTTGTCTCTCCAACTGCAGTTGCATTTGTAATTGTTGTAGCTGACTGGGTGTACTACTGCTAGTACTACTAGTAGACCTCCTCACTCCAGATAATTGAGAGAGTAGTTCTGCAATGGGATCGACTGGTTCACGGGACGATGGCGATAAGGAACTCAATCCACCGGAGCTGAAAACACTGGACAAACAATCCCCGACCAACGTGGATTCAGTTAGTGAAAAGTCCGATGGTATGTTTAATTGATCAGTGCAATACCTAAAGTGCATGTTGGATCGTCTGGGCCGTGTCGATTGACTTCCACGGCCTCCTGGAAGGTGTGCAGAATGCGGTCCGCGCCTTACATTAGGTCTATTCCCACTCACTGGCTCATCTAGGAATGAGATCAAATCACGTGGGCCTGTACGGTGTTCCAGTGTTAAATGGCCAGCAAAATCATCAGTCATTAGATTTGGATCACCTCCTGGCATAGCCGCACACACCGGGCACACCTAACAACAAAACACATCTCAACCAACACATCATCATTCTACTATTATTTACTCACAAATTAATAAATTACACTACATTGAATAAATGCTAAAAAAAAATTAAAACGTGATCGGAGTTTTCACTCAATCAACTTACCACTTCAAAAGATGTATCACTATGATCTGCAGTTACATGCTCCTGTAGAGTAGCGTCGGTAAATCCCATGCGGGAACAATAAGGACAAGTATATGATTGAGGTTGTTCTAAATTAGTTATAGCTTCACCAGCATAAAATAAATCTAAAACAAAGAATAAACAAACAATAAAATATATTCTTTGCCTTTCAAAGATACAGTTTCCAACTTTCATTACTGTCAATACATAGTGTATTTACAAATTAATATTTATTTTGTTGTTACTGATCTCCAACACATTTTAATCCTAAAAATTCTTAAAAAATCGTATCTAATAGATGGCATAATTTATTTGGAGGCGTTAGCATAATATCGGCAACCTCCTTTAGACAACCCTCAAACCATCGAGCACTCTTGCATAAAATGTAGGCACAAACTCTTTGTAGAGGTTTATCATATGTTCAAAATCATACGTTCTAACATGATTTCATCTTTATAAGACTCACAAATGTTATTAAAGGTCTCCTTAGTGGCTTTGCTCAGTTTAACTCAAGATCTGATGCTGCTCGATGGTTCGTTGCATCTTGGCTGTCGAAACAAGCACTCAATACATTTTTGACGTCACTATTGGTATTGAAGTTGCCTCCGTTACGACCATTCAGAACGTTCTCTAGCAATCCACACCAATTTAAATACAAGTCCACCGTTTCTAACATACATAAAATGGTACGGCGACCGTTTGTAGGAAGCCATTATTTTACCCTTACTACAACCCCTAGTTATTAAACAAAATTTTTGTTAGTTGTTAAGAAACCACTGTAGAAAATAAATTTGTTATATATCAGAAAAACTGTATAATTTCATAAGCAGTAAGAGAACAGGTTCTCTTCCCCCATAACAACAATCTTACCCATGACAAAGAAAATCTGTCACGACCCTTCTTGGGAAAACTCTGTAATCCAACTTTATAACAAAAACCAACTGACTGAAATTACACGATTTGATTAACTTTTGAAACACTTATATATATGTATAAATATACAAAATTAATTCACAAATATGTTAAAGCTTCTTTTGTAAATAATATTTTTTTAAATTAAAATATTTTCATCTGACAAAATTCAAATTTGACATTTACCCCCACTTACCTCATATCTAAGCTCACTAAATTTTCTGTATATAAATTGGAATCCTTAAAGTGGTGTAAGATATTTTAAAATAGAAATTAAGAATACATTATTTAAAATAATTCAAATATATGTAATTAATTATTACAAAAGAACGTTTTACATATCTCTTTCAACAATCCAAATTCTCAAATTGCAATTTTGATTTGTTCATAACCTATTTCTATTTTTTCACATTCCTTTTGAAATAAAAATAATTTTTATAAGAATTTCTATTTAAAAAGGATTAATTTAAGTGTAATTTAGTCATTTCAAGAATTATATTTTGTGGTATTATTAATTTACAGCCAATCTAATTTGAGTCATTTGCATTATAAGCATTTAGGTGTGGTTGTCATTTCCAAAAGTATTTTTATGAATTTTATAATTAAATATATTTTATCATTAGGAAGTTTTGAATAAATTTTAAGCGTTTATAAAATTTTTCTTTTGTTATTAATTTAGAAAGTTTTTTTTACTTACCGAAATCCGCCCGGGTTAATATACACTGAACTGGATGATCCATAGTATGTCTAGTATTTGTTGCACCAGCTTCATAACAAGCCTCGCACAAATCATAATCGTAACAAACAAGACACTTATAGCGCCGTCCCCGAAAATTTCCTTTCAAACAAGAGTCACAGCTAACACCTAAAACCAATCATTACATAATAAATATGTTAAAAAGGCACAATATTAATCCAGGTATTTTAAGAAAGAAAGAAAAACATTTAAGATATATAAGGAACAGGATTTTATGAAAGAATGTCAAAAATCTAGTTAGGGTGCAATGACAAAAACAAATGTAATAAATCAAGTAACCTATTTGATCAAAATAATTGAACTAATTAATAAAAGCGTGGCCTACATGATAAAATGATCAAAATAGATTTAGAAATTAGTCGGAAAGAAATGTAATGAAAAAAAAAATGGGGAAATACTATACCTTCATGACGACTCATTTTAAATGTTACCAACTAACATTCCAATATATAAAACACTAATTTACATATACTATTCTAATTTACTTCATTTAAAAAGGTTTACAATATTTTTAAAACATTTCTAAGAGTTAATCGGTTATTGTAGATCCCAAACCTAACCCAACTCCACGATGGAATTCTTCTTATTCTACTTTACTCCACATATATACCAACATAATACATAGTTATAAGTATAAGTTGGATATTAAGTATTTTATGTTGGCAACATGAATCTATGCGTCCTCTTACGATTTTATAGCAAATTATCAAAAAAAGCGGCATTTTTTAATCGCAGCACATTTATATAGAAAGTAAGACTGCAATAAATCAATTTTTTAACAACTACTTTATTAGTAAAAAATCATTTTAATTGCAGTTTCAAAGAAACAATGAAAAATGTGCATTTAAAAATTATGAACAAATCATTTTCAAAAGATTTATTTAAAAAGTATAGCTATTATTTTATTTTCAAATATTGTTTTGTAATGTGAGATTATTTTTATTGCATTCAAAATTGTTTTGACTGCAAAAAAATAATCTTTATTAATGTTTATTGCTTGCAAAAATATTTATTGTTTAAATTGTTTTGGTAGAAAGTAAACTGATACAAATGAGTATTGCGTGAGCTAAAAAAGAAAATGGTTATTAAACGTTTAAGTACACAGGCACACAACAGAAATTTTGTACTTGGCATAGGACCTGTGTATTTTTTTGTATAAGGGCATTCCATGGCAAAACCATAAAAGTTTAGGAGGCATATCACCGATTTGGCTCAAATTTGGTAGACGGTTTCTAGCACAAAATATATGAACCAATTTTGAATTTATTACCTCAAAAACTGTAATTTTGGCACGCATTTTAGTAAAATAACCGAGTTTAGGGCCAAAATTATAGGAATCGTCATATTTTATAATGAAATTTCAGCCTGATCCAAGATTTGCTGACCTTTTTCCCAACGAATCTAGTTTAAATACGGCTGGACATCATGACGTATCTTTTGAACCTATTTCGTTCCTAATCTACGGACAAAATTCTCTAAACGCAAAATAGGAGAGTGGCAAGATAGGACTACAAAACATTTTATGAAAAAATTTTTCTACGATACTAATTTTTCAAAAAATCGTTTTTTTCCTTTAATTGCTCTAAAAGATTGTAAATGTTTAAATAGCTTTTAGCATTTTTTTACGCAATCTGTCCTAAAATAATCTTTCAATTTGTTCAAGAATAGATTTCGGCTAAAACGTATTTTCTTAATATTGATATTTTAAATAGAAGTTAATGAATAATCTATTTAGTTCTAAATAGAATGTTTAATTATTGCCATGTGATAAGATTATTGATTAGGGTGTCTATCCTCCCACGATAAAATACTTAAAGATTGACGTCACGCATTAAAATCGATTAACTGAGAACAAAACGAATTAAGAGGGATAATCTGTGTGTTAGATGAAATGGAAGTTTTTTAAGCCGTTTAATAGCGATGGTATAAAAAAAATATCAATAAAAGGGGTCGGTCCATTTGGAGAGATGTTTCGCGTGGGTGATGTGCTAGGCAACCAAACCTACACGAAAATCATTGAAAATCTCTTTTTAACCAATAAGGAATGAAAACATTAATTTAATCAATTCCTAATAAAAATGTAGTTGTGCTGTTCAAAAATAGAATTTGTGTGATAGATTCAATAGAAAAACAGTTTTTTTATGATTTATTTTTATTTTTGAGAGTTAAGGTTAGGAGTGGTGGAAAATGGATTTTGAGTCTCCAGATGTAATGAAGGATTTTCCGGGTTTGTACGCTTCTGATATTAGTAAGAAAGGAAATAATGACAGTGATTGTAAGTGATTTGATACAAATGCGGGAGAATTTAGTTGATTTATAAGTTTTACAGATAGTGACGAGACTGATAAGTTAGCGAAGAAAGATCTCCTTGGGAAACGAAAAGAGAAAAAGGATAAAAAAGATAAAGAACGGGGTTATGCTGCATTAGAAGGTGAAAGTTCGGCTGAGGAAACCGAAGCTAGGTCAGTAAATACATAAATTAATAATTACATTTATTTATTTATATTTTTGGTAGAAGTCCGTCGAAAATAAAGAAAACCAAAGCTTTTAAATTCTCAACAAAATCAAAGGAAAAAAGGGAAAAGTCACGAGAGAAAGATGTACAAGAAAAAAAGAAAGAGAAGGAGAAGAAAAATGATAAAAAATCAGAAAAAGAGAAAAATAAGGCTGAAAAGAAAGATAGAAAATATAAATCTACAGAAGAATATGGAGACATTGCAGGTAAAAATTTGCAAAGGGTGCATTCATATTATTTCGAGTAAGCAGTGGATAATTCTTTCATGGCAGGGTATCGGATAAAAACTACAATTCGAATGGGTACGATTAGGGTATTATGTTAAAAATGACTCTTGTGTTGACTTTTAATAATAATAATAATGTTTATTTATTTTAAATATTAACAGAAGAAGCACGGAGAGATTTTAAGTTTTAAATACCATGCATACTGCAGCGCCATCTATTCGAGAAAATAATAAATATTTTTCGTGTCTAGGCAATTCTGACAATTTTTGCCTCGGAATACAAAGCTTAATTTTCTTGCATTATTATTTGAAGCAAGAAAATTAAATTTTCTCCTCGTCTAGGAAAAAAAATATTTTAAATTGCAATTTGGATTTTATATTAAATATTCAATTTTTTTTTAATTTAGAAGGCTTGCCAATATTTGGAGTAAGTTTAGATGTGGCTGTGGAACGTAGCAGATGCCATGACGGAGTAAATATCCCCCTTCCGGTACGTGCTTGCATAGATTACATCCAAACAGTAGGATTAACTATGGAAAATGTTTACAAAATCAGTGGAACCAAATCAAAAGTGATACAGTTACGCAAATTGTATAACCAACGTGAAAATGTTGATTTAACTGAATATGAAATTCCTGTTGCAACTAGTTTACTAAAAATGTATATCAGGTAAGTTTATCAAGAGCATACTTTTGAATTTTTTTTTAGTGCAAAGTTTGTTTTAGGGATCTCCCTGAACCAATTTTTACTAGTGATATGTTGATAAGATTTGAAGAAGCCGGAGCGATATTAAATGTAGGGACTAGAGAAAAACACCTGAAAATACTCACTGAAAATCTCCCCCCTAATAATCGACTTTTACTCTCATGGTTGTTGATACATTTTGATAATGTTGTTTTAAATGTAAGTAAAAAAACAATAATTTTGAATTGGTTCTTATTTCCAACTTTTTCGTTATTTTTAATTGCTTTGGTTATATTAAATGGATATCTTGTATATTATTTTCACAATTTTCCATTTGTAATAACTAGAAATTTTAGTATGATCAAAATTTATTTTTGAATCTTTGTTTTTAGGAAAGGCATAATAAAATGAACATCCAACATGTTGTAGCTTCGCTCAGTCCAGCTTTACATACGTCCCCGCGTTTATTAACTGCTTTATTACATCATTGCCGCTCTTTATTCCCGACTGTAATTTTAGAAACGTATATTCCGCCCTTAACTAGTTCCGCTAAGCTCCCAGAAGATTTGGAAGGTTTAGAACGTGAATTGAAGAAGCAGGAGAGTTTACTCTCAGAAATACATTCGGAAATGCATGCAGGCTTTATATCTGAACGGCGACAAGAACTGCTTTGGGAAGTGCAACGAATTATAACACAGTTGAAGGTAAATTGCAAACTATAACCCAAAAAAAAAAACAATGAAGATTCATTAAAATTGCACAATTTTACTAAAATAATGTCCTTCACCAATGATAATCTACGAAGAATATTACAGATTTTACAGATGTGCTTCCTAAATTATATAGAAGTGAGTTGTTAATGTTTTTCTTATATTTTAGCGAACAATAAAAAATTTACAAAAAGATAAAGAAACTGTTGTGCAGGCAGAGAAAGTTGTAGAAGAAGTGACTGTACCAGTTGTACAACCAGAAACTGAAGTTATAGAACCATCAAAAGTAGATTTTAGTCCACAACCTCCTGAAGTTGATCCAGAACCAGTCATCTCTCCAACCATTTCACCTGTCTTAAATGGAAATATCCCAACAGAAGAAAGATTATTAGAAATGAAACAGATCATAGAGAATTCAGAGCGACCTTACACCGATGATGCCATTGCCTTGTTACAAATAAAAATGGCCGCTTTGATTGAATTAAAAGATAAATTATTAAATGATATTGATACAGAACGTGGTCAGATCTTATGTTTGAGAAAGCAATTGAATAATGATGTACAAACTGTTCCAGTTTTCAATGATTCTAGTAATTTAGATGAAGTTATGGATTTACTACATAAGGAAAATCAAATATTACAAATAAAAAAGATCAATCTTGTAAGGCAAATTATGGAACAAGAAGAGGTTTGTATTGATTTGAGGGCGAAGTTGGCTCTGCTTGAATAGCACAAGTACTTTCAATGTGATCGTTACGAGAGTTAATTATTTACAAAAAATTTCCTGGATATATTTATATTCTATTTATACAAAATAAGCCAATAAATGTAGATATTCATTTTTGATTACTAAACATGAGTTTTATTAAATAATCCTTGCACTAGCATAAAGGTAAATGGAGTTGAAGCAATTGATTTAGCCATATCTTTAGAAGGCTCTGTTCTGCTGTTACGTCATGAGAAATTTCTAAATATCTTCCAGGTAAGTATAAAAAGGAAGAAGCACAAGCACTGGGCAGTTTTTTTGACAAGAAGAGAGTAATATAAATAAATTTCTGTTACACTAAAAAAAGTTCCCCTTTGGGTAAATGTGATTAAAACACAAGATAAAGAACATTAAACTAAAAATAATAAGTAAATGTATTTAAAGACGTTTATTAATAAAACAGTCTTACCTTGTTAATTTAAAAAGAAAGAAGGAGAAAAAATAATAACATTTTATTAATTTGAAATAAATCACAGCTTATTAAAATTTCCGATGTAAAATACATAAATATAATTTTCCTAGCAAGAAAAAATGTTCATGCTTTTCATAAATCAATTAAATTTTCTGTAGGTACCGATTTAATTTCATGATTTGTAGTGATTACAGTAGTTCCTTCAGTTATACTATAAAATGTCGATTTACTAACACGTTTCACTTCAGATGATTGATTTTGGGTTTGCGTATGAAGATAATGTAATACAGGATCTGATCCAGATTTAATACTAATTTTAGCTTGTAACATTGTATAGAGAGATCGCCAATAATTGTATGAAGCAGTTTTAAGAGCTGAGACCCATCTATTTAAATCTTCTTGACACCGACAGGCAAATATATGTTTTCCATCGTTGAAAATTAGAGAAAAAGCGAATGCAGGGCCTGGACTCTCGTATGCTACTTGCATATTTTCTAGTACTATTAGTCCAATGGGTTCAGTTTGTTCATTAGCCCGAAAATAGAACAAAAGGTTGTTGACCAATTTAAAAATCCTTTCTTTGAAAGCTGGTTGCTGATACCAATCTGACCAATCGTTGCCTTGTGGTCTCATGTATTGCAACATTCCTTCCATTTCCACGGCGCCTTCTGATATTCTTATCATTTCCCTTTCGTTAAACCGCATGACTAATTAGTGGTAAACCAAAATAATAACACAATAAGTCAACTTATATAAAGAAATAATGACTAATGTTTTGATAATTATATAAAACAGATATTGTTCCATCTCTTAACAAAATTTTGAACTGACTGGAACTGACGCCTTGCAATTCTAGGCAACACAGTATACGCTTAGTAAACAAAGTATATTTCAAAATTTGAATTTTTTTTTAGAATCTCCAATTTCTTCGTTTATTTCATATATTTTTAACATTCATTTTTTATTCTATAAAAATTCCCTATCATAATTACTAAACGCTTGCAAGATTATAATCGAAAGATTTATAATGTTATAAGTTAAAAAATTTCTTTTGTATTGTATGTTGGTTAAAAACGTGAGCCCTCAGTTGCGAATAGAAATTTGTAAATGTTCAGGGTTATTAATATTAATTTTTTAATCAGATTAAAAATCGCCTCTTTCTGCAACCTCCAGAACTTTTTACCAGAGCTAGTTAACAGCATGCCCCAGAGATAACAGTATTTTTTAGTTTTCAAAGGAGGAGTTGTTAAAAAGGATTGATTTCAATAAAAAATAATAATTTTTCTTGAGAAATTCATGTAAAAATAAATCAAAGCAACTTGTTATTGAGCAATATCAGTCAATGAACTATCCCTGTGTGAGGTAAAATCATCACCTAAACCTAAAAAATCAAAGAAAAAAATGGGAAAAGAATCTAATTCCTTCTGCTGGGCTAGGATGTGTTTTTCTGGAGTTGATACCAACAATTTTGACTACTCTACCTTAATAACCCCTCTTTACAAGAAGTAAAACCACCTGCTAAACCTAATACAACAAAAAATCTTCTTCACTGTTTCATTATAAATATTCTTGCATTTATATCAATTATTTTTTTTTCTTAAATTTATTTTATTAATTATAATTGAAGTAATATCATGGAGTATAAATTTAGTTGCGTAATATGTGTGCGCCTACTCCAGTAACAAACTTTCTGACTTTATTTGTCAAGGTTTATACATCAGATATGGATTTGTGTTTTATGCCTTATATCACAAAAGATTACCTGATCTTTCAAGAATTGAATAAATTAATAATCATAAAATTATCTTAAATGGTTAGTTTACAATACCTGAATTAAAAAAAAGTAGCTGTGCTTCAAACCAATCCTTGGATTGATGACCATTTGATGATGAGCTAGCTTACCTTCCATGCTTGCCTTTCTTGAATTATTTCTGGAAGCTTTTGGTTTCTATTCTTGTTTTTTCTTATTTTGATTATGAAGTTGTTTAATCAATTTAATTAAAATTAAGATTTTAATGATAAAATAATAAAAGGAATTGAAAACACATTTTGAAATTTATATCATAACATTTTCTTCATACATAACTTTCTCTTCTAAATGTAAATGGTTCATTCTTCTTTTTTTCCCTATAGATGTGTCTGTAATTTGTGATTTTGAATTACATAAGCAAAAAATTTATAATAAAATCAATCGTTTATCTTAAATTTTGAGGTTTTTGTGGTAAAAAAATGTTGCCGAAAGAACTATAAAACTATATTATAAACAAGTAAATAATATAAACATATTTATCTTAACTTGAAAATACCTCTTTAATAATATTGTAAATTGGAATAAATATTTAACGGAATTGATGATAACTGATTCGCAATCCAATTGTATCGGCGCCAACTTCAGCTACTTCGCAAATATTGCATAAATTGCCTTTGTACTGGGGCATGTAAGAAGCACCGCATAGTGGACATTTTTCTTCCGGTTTCCCTCTATAAATTGGTTTAAAAGAATATCCACACAATGAGAAGGGATTGTGTTCATCATAGTGCAATTTCAACTCGTCTGTTAGATTTGTATCACATGCTTGTAGGATTTTCCTGGCTTGTTGTGCAACTTCAGGTCGTGGTCCTAGATCTAATAATCTTTTGGCAAATGATGCAGCAGTTTTATAGTTCTTTAATTTGAAGAACATGTTCAAGGCTGTACGAAGAGTGAGAATTTGATGTATTGGTTGTAAGTGGCAATGAGTGAAATATGCTGCCATTTCACATTGACGCTCTTGTTCTTCAGGGGTTGATTTCGGTAAAGTTTTACGAAGAGTTTCCATTTTTAAGCCTATAATGTACTCTCGACAAATTTTAAGTAGTTGTTGGGCCTCAGAAATTTCTTGTTTTGAATCCACTACTAATAAAGTTACTTGTAATAATAAATACTGCATCTTTTCAATGGCTTCTGTGAATTTACCACCCGTTGTTAGTTGATAACAAATCTGCAAAGGAAAAATTAAAAATTGTTTTTCGATTAAGACAAATTCAGTTTACCTGTAAATTTGAGACTAGATCTGAAAGTTTATTGGTTACTACAGGTAGAGGACCTTTGCCGCCTGATTCTTTGCTTCGTTGAGGGTAAGTGAAGAATGGTGGAACATTCTGTTGCCATGAAGATACTGTCCGGGAACTGCTAAACATTTGCAGGAATAATTTCTGATAAGGATCGAAGTTTACAACTCCAACCTAAAAAAAGAAAATTAAAAATAAACTAATTTATTAGTATTATTTTTTTAAACATGTTTTCAATAAAACTGTAAAAATAAACATTTATTTTCCAAATCTGAAGTGTAAATGTTAAATTAAACATGTTTACATTTTACTTTTTAAACAACTACACATTATAATTCATATTTTAATTGGTGTGGAAGCATCAGGAATTTTGATTTATACATACTCATTAAATTTTTTAAATTCATCACATTTTGTGTATGGAAATGCTAAATTTATTTATCTTAGATGAACCTGTTTATTGCTTTCATTTTAAAATTTAAAACCATAAAACTGCAAAATATTAGATTGTAAATATCTGCATCCATTTGTATTCCTGTATAATTTGGGTTATCAACAGCTAATCAAATTTTATTACATGTCTTTTTCATTGTTTTTCTACTTAAAAAATATATTTCCAAAACAAAAGACTAACTACCCATACCACCATCATACCATTAAATATGTATAATACGTTTTCTGAATTTAGTAAACACAAAGACTATAAATATAATCCTTACAAAAATGTTCATATTATGTTTTGGAAGATAAACTACTCACTTGTGTGTTTAGTAATCTAGCAGCAGATTCGAAAGAACCTGCCATAACATGATCAGCTGGAAGTTCTGAATTTTTTATCCAAATAGCTGGTTGTGAAGGTCCATTATTTGGCAAATGTATATATGAGCCATCTCCTTGACCAGTGGATTGTGTTGGCCCTAGATCCGGTATCTCCAGATCAGCATCTTCTACATCCCATCCAGCTTCCCCTTCACCGGTCTGTGAATATATATACACATATTTTTTTTTTATTAAGAAAACAGCATAAAGGTAAATTTATTACCGATTCTGATTTCTTTTTGGTGTCCGGCTCAATTTCATCATCTTCATCTCCCCATCCACCATCATCATCAATATTCACATCTGCAGGACATTCTACTTCTAAAGCCGGCATATGAACCGAAGTTTTATTGAGAGATGCATTCTCAAAGAATCCCTGTGAAAATATATCACAACATATTAAATTTATTAAATAAAAGAACTGTAATGTTGCATGCATCATCACGTATGGAGCACTCATCTCATATGTGATAAAAAAAAGACATCAAAGGTACTTAAGTAAATAAATTTAATGTTTTAAGCACCATGTTCCAAACTGCTTTAAAATACTTTATATTAAAGTATGGGACTTTACTATGGCAGATTAGCTCACCAAAATGGGAACAAAAGGAACTTTTATTGGATCAGAGAACAATGGAGAACACAAACCAGTGGAAAAACTGTTAAGGAATGAGTCATACAAGACTCTTTCTAACATGACCAACAGAAATTAGTTAAACTGGGGTATTGCGTATGAGTTGGATCAAACTTTGAAGATTTAGAGGATAATTGGACAATGTGGCCTGAATAAGCACATACATAGAATAGGAACACTCCGTTAGCAAAAATTGGATTTTATTAATGAAACAGGGCTGCTGAAGGAGTAAGACACCAATAGTGCACAATAGGACCATCAGGACAGCGGTGCAAAGAGACCAGATGCACCCCCACAGAAAGGAAACAAAGTGCTTCATTAATTAGATTTCAAATTTTACTTACTCTACTAACAGTTAATAATGGCCAGTTGGACTCAGCTTGTTGAACAGGAGGTGGAGGGCGTAAGAATTTTGCACCTACAGGCACTTCAGGTGCCGAAATATTTTCAGAAGCAGCGGCTAACATTTCAGCTTGTTCCGTAAGTCCATGAGCTGCTGCAGTTAATACAGCTAGTGACTGCAAACCACTAGCCTGCAAAACTTTAATTCTTTCTTCAATATCACCCAAAAGTAAAGCGCCATGATACTGAGCAGAACGTTCCTTTCTAATCTCTGCTATTTTGGTCATTTTGCGTAACTTTTCTAAATTTCCAGTTATTAAATACAAAAAAGCTAATTTATCAAAGCTTTTAGTTCTTTGGTAACACATTTCGACCACTTGATGGTTTCCTTGCATTAAAGCTGCATCTGCTAATTTTTCCCAGCAGGATTGGTCGTTTAGTGACTTTGCGGCTTCCAAAGCTATTTCAATATTACCACACTCAAGGGCTAAACTAAATATTGTTTTATCATCTTTAACAAAATGTAAAGCCACTTCTGGATAACCTTTCTTTTGCAGGTATGATATGATTGCTTGTCCCACCAATCGGGCATTTCTAACAATATACAGAACTTCTTCATAATTATGGTTTATAAGAGATAATTTAAATTTATATTCTGTTGGGTCAATTGTCAACATGCGAGGTTTACATTCACGGTCCAAACAGAATAGGTGGTTACCTTTTACGCGAGTTATGTAGATTGGCAAGTCGAGGGTCCGTATAATACCGTTATCGCTATAAACAAAAACAAAAAAAGGTAATATAATTTGGAAAAAGGTTTTATGTAATTACTAACCCATTATTTAGAACGTATTTGATGTGATTACTAGTGGTGTAAATGAAAACACCTGAATCATCCCAAGCACCAGATTTTACTTTAATGCTTTCATATACTGAACATAACTGTTCTAATTTACGGTTGCAAATTGTTACATAATGTCGTGAGAGTAAGGCTACATGAGACATATCCGCAGACCAAACAACATATCGACATCTGACTACTTTTACTGCAAAATAAAAAATTTATTTGAAATTGTTGAAAAGCATCTGACAAAATTTTCATTGTATCTGTTATGTCCAGAATAAACTTAGACTTACATTGTGCAAGAGTGCGTCTTTGTTGGACATCAAATAGAGTAACATGTTCCATATCTCGCAAAAGTAACATTCCTGTGCCCGCATAATAAATTTCTTCACACCATGGGGTTGGCACTTTCTTCGTGGTTTCATTCTTCAAATTTTTGATGCTTAACTAAAGCATAAGATTATGAGTATCATTTTACAATATTATAAATTAAATTCATTATATTACCACTAAATTCCGATCAAGCACTGCAAATCTATTTCTTGCAACCCAAACTGCTGTATTTCCCGCAGCTTTTTTACATTCTACTTCAGTAGATGCATTAAATTCATGATCTTTTGGGATCATATACAATTCATATACTCCATCTACACTAGCTGAACGAACGGAAATTAATACTGCATTTTCAGCTGGATTAAATGACATACTGTAAATTGGGGTCTTTCCGCCACCACGTAATTGCATTACAGTTGTATCCTTTGAAGTGGTAAAATCTAATTTTCGCAATATCCTGTCTTTCACATAATATAAAATGTTTCCATGTACAGTATAAGCAGGACGTTCCCGTTCTAATTTAAATACTATCATTCCATTATCATGACCAGCTGCGAATAAATTAAGAGATGGATGAGATGCAAGGACCCAAAATCTCTCATGTTCCCTGCGGAATGTATGTAAGCATGTACGCTTTGTCATATCCCAAATTCGGATACTTTTGTCCTCACTATTCGAGAGTAATAATTCTTGGCGTGGGTGGAATAAAACGCATGATACGTTATTATAATGTCCTCTGCAAGTATCAACCTCCCAAGCTTTAGAATCATTCATGCGCCACAATTTAATTTGTCGGTCATCAGCCCCAGAAATAATTAACGGAAGATTTGGATGGAAACAGGCCCAATTAACTCCTCGATCGTGTCCTTCCAAAACATGCTTGACTACAGCATCTGCCTGTCCAAATAAATCGGTTGAACCCGGGTTCTTAAGGTGTTCTTCTAAACCACCAGGGCCTGGAGCAACATTCTTTTTTCTTAATCCAGAAATATCCCAAACGCGCACAGTTTGATCTAGTGACGCACTAACCAGCAAATCTTCAGATGGATGGAACATTGCACACATTACATAATGATTATGACCTGTGAGGACACATATGCATGCACGGCTTTGCCAATTCCAAATGCGAATAGTTTGATCATCAGAAGCTGATACAATCCAGGGATATTCATGATGAAACATAGTTGTTCTAATATAATCTAAATGCCCTAACAAGGTAAAGATGCAACGTTTCAATTTGTAATTCCATACCTATAAATTGATTGTTTTAGAGACAAGGTATTTAATGTTTTATTAAAATTTTACTTTTATTTTGTAATCATCACCACCAGAAACAAAAAGAGGTTGCTGGTTATGGAAACAAATACCACGGACTGGACCATCGTGTTCATCAAATTTTTCCAATAAGGTACACATGCGATAATCCCATAATTGAATGATGCCATTATGTAAACTGGAAAAAAATTAATTGAAAATTTTTATTATATTGTCTATTCAGTAGTAAAATAAATGTCGTCATCAAACAAAATCAGATGAACCAACACAAATAGACTTCTGGTACGAAATTATTAAATTGGAATTTAAATCTCACGGGTATTTCAATATTGGCAGCAATGACGAAAAATATGCGGCGTTGTATTAAATTTGACACTTTGAATTATTTCATGTAAAATTTCTGAAATTATCTGCCAATTGGTAATTATTAAATTGTTTGACGTTTAATAAATAGGAAGAAATATTACAAGCTGGCGACATTGCATGGATGTGTCGTCACATAGTAGTGATGAAGTGCAACGGTTTTACTTCTGAACACTGTATAGTAATTCAAGATATTATTTTCATTAAAACTTATATTATCTACTACTCTTCAATATCTTCTTAATATTTTCTTTTCAGATTTTGAAGATATGTTCTCATCACAGTAAAAGTTTTTAATATATTTTTAACTTGACTTTATTTTTTGATATTAAATATATGGTCAATTCTGTCAAAAAGTGGAACCGTGAAGTCCTTGATCATTTAAAGAATTAGTCATCTGTCCAAATTGAAATATTATATTTACAATATCATGTAAAACATAAGCGCTTTAATTATACAAGGGTCGTTCAATAAGTCCTTAGAAAAAGATATAAAAACAAAGTATTTTGGGTAATTTAATTTTGATATTTTAACATAATCTCCTTTTAACTCTATCCACCTTTCTAAGCGTTTTTCTAACTTGCTCAACCCATCCAAAAGGTATAAGATTTTGGAAGGTCCTCAAAATAAGCATCTGTTTGGGAGGTGACCTCTTCGTTCGTCCTGAACTGTTGTCCACCGAGCCATTTTTCAAGTTTGGAAATAAGAAAGTCACAGGAGGCCAAATCTGGTGAATTCAGTGGACATGTAAAAATTCGAACTTCAATTCCACGATTCTAGACATTGAAACTGCGTAGGTGTGAGGCCGTGCATTGTCTTGATGAAAGAGGACTTTTTTCTTTTTCAATTGATTTCTTCACTGAACTGGTTAAATAACGACGCATAATACTCTTCTGATGTTGTTTTTCCATTTTCCAAGTAATCGATGTAAATAATTCCTCTTGAATCCCAAAAAATTGTGGCAATAACCTTTCCAGCCGGATTCACCGTCGTCGGAGCCCGGTCGCTTTCAAAAACCCACTGTTTTGACTTTTCCTTTGTCTCTGGCGTGTAGTGCATCCATGTTTTGTCCACAGTTATGTACCGATGCAGAAACTCATTTGGATTGCGACGAAAAACTGCCAAAATAGGCTCAGAGTTAACCACACGATTGCGTTTATTCTCCTCTTTTAACAAACGCGACATTCATCATGTCCAAACTCTTTTCACACCCAATTTTTCGTGTAAAATTGAAAATACCGTATCTTGTATTATGACTGTGGCCCAACACGTCATCTCTTGGATTTTCCAAGGGCTTATTGAACGACACCCGTAATTTACTTTCTTAGTAAGAATAAAAATTTCTGGGCCACATAAGTTTGCTAACTATGTGCGATTTTTGAGTAATAAAATCATAAATTCAAAAATTTGAATTTGTCTGCCAAACAAAGACACTGAAACCAGTTTTTTCAAAGTTTTCGAAAAATTTTCTTTCGATTCGAGTACTTGTTGCATGTCAATTTTTACGTCGATTATCTGATAAACAGTAATTTTGTTGTAAAATTACATTATGTAATAGATTTTTTTATAAAAGATTTTTACTGGTTGCAAAAAACATTGTATAAAACACAATATGAAATTTTTTTTGTGGATATCAAAATACTCCTGGAATAGTTTCTTTTTCCTATATTTTAATGAATATTTATTCGATTACCTTGATGATTGCCTTCATTAATTCTGTGCATTTAATTCTGCACTTAATTGAGTTTTTGTAAGATTTAAGAATTAATGTGTTCATGAAATGCACCAAAAAATGTTTATAATTCATGCTAAATATGCAAATATATAATGGCTATATAATTGATTTTTTTACGCTTCATCTATTGGGTATGTTTAATGGTATAATTATGCAATTTCACTGGGTGTGTGCACTTGCATCTTCCTACAAAATTCGACAACCTTGAAAGATATTTTTTTTTATTATACAAGTCATTAAATTACATAAAAACCGGAGTAAATGAAAGTTGTTATTATGAAGCGATGATTCGCATTGAAAAAACCCAAAACCTAATGTAAAATTTGAGGATGTATATTGTAAAATTTTAGTCTCATAACCGCAGGGGTCTTCCAATTATAAATCACATGAAATTTATTAATCTGGATCAAAACGAGATTGTGATACAAGATGTTATTTGTATTAGGCAATAGGGTGTTGGCCACAATTTACGTATGTGAAAAGGTCAGTTGGGCACATGGTGGCATTTTAAAAAATCAGGTTTTGACATGTTTCATCGTTTACCTTCCTTTAACTACCACCCTTTCATCGCCAGTCCTTGAGTAATTATCAAATTGGAAAGTGAATACTTTCGCGAATTTTCTTTTGAAATATTGAAGTTTATCTTTTTTGTCTAATTTCACGACCTTCACCTTTTGTATCGTTTTAATTAGCCGCAACTGAACCAATTTCCCCGCCGACAATTAATATACCGAAATGTTTTGGGCGGTATGCAAATCGGATTTTTTTAAATGTCAGATTGTGACGTGCGCTTATTATGAACTAGAACTAAAAAAATATATTATTTATGATTTGATCTTGAAATAAATTTTTTCATTAAAAAACAGCAATTTAGGTTTTCTATTTATGAGTGTATTAAGAAATATATCTTTTTTAATTAAATTAACGCATTAACAAAAATCGTTATGGGGGTTATTATCATCGGAATTAAAAGTTTTCAAATTCCCCATGCTCCTTTCGAACTCGGAACCCCTAGCACGAAAAGTAAGAATAGGGGTCATTATTAAGACGGCTCCATATATTCGCTATTTTGCGAATAACGAATGTTCACTTACTTGCGGCCAATGTACAGTCCGACCGAACATCTAAGAACGATTCCACTTAAATAAAATGATTATCATTTTTATAACCCTTAATTGCAGCCTGCTGTAAAACTGCATTGTACTAGACACTTGAGTTGCACTGAGTAAAATAAAATAAAGTCTGTCTAATTCCAGGCAAATTTTTATAATGGGTTTAAAGATGCACCTCCCAGTAGGTCTACAGATTTAGAGTGGATTGCGGTAGAGTGTCGTAAAAATTAATATGAGCATAATCACCAATTCAAGTAGAGTTATTGTTATAGCAAAAAGGTATCCTAATCAAAAAAATGTTTTAATTTTTAAAATTAAAATTCTCCATGCTTTCATTCGGGTTTGAACTCGGTACCACGTCCATAGCAATCAAGTACATTATACAACTAAAGTATAGAACGAATGTATATTTATTTTTCTACATTTTAAAACAAAGTAATTGAAGTCAACAAATTGAGGAGTTAATAAACCACTTAATATAAAATTATCATAAAATTATGGATGCAAACTAATTTTAATTATGATTAATTGGATCCCCAGAAAAAGA
Organism: Coproporus ventriculus; assembly: GCA_027574865.2. Classification (NCBI taxonomy): domain Eukaryota; kingdom Metazoa; phylum Arthropoda; class Insecta; order Coleoptera; family Staphylinidae; genus Coproporus; species Coproporus ventriculus. The sequence continues at coordinate 56,330 of JAODAH020022988.1, forward strand.
ATTAAGATACAATTAAAAGAAGGTGAGAACCATTAACCTTTTTAATATTAATTCTAATTTAAGGAAGTGGCAAATTGCTCAATCACATGAATTTTATTAAAAGAGAAAAAAGCCGAATTATTGTGGCAACCTTAAAATTGGAGCAAATTATGGGCGATCTGAAGGAAAGACGGGCCCGCCCAAAATAACTTCACAATACGCGCATACCATTTTCGGGGGGTATATGTACCAACTATAAATTGATAATACCTGCAAAATTTATTTTAGTTGGAATTTTTTTTACGTGGTGGTTCAAAGTGGATAATATGTATCACATATATTTTGTAAGTGCAGTGGATTATCTATTTCTTGGGATAAACTTCAAAAATTTGTTAAGGATAAAATTTTATGGTACCTATTTTTATTTTCTTTTGTAAATGAATATTGATTTCATAATGCTTATTAAGGGGAGCATTCAAACTAAATTAAAATGGTACTTTTCAAATGCATGTCTATTTAAAATGATTATAAGATTAAAATAAAAATTAATATTTTCGATTAATTTGAAAGCTCTAAAATTTGATGTATCAGATATAATAATAAATCACACTACTTTTTTTAGCAATTTTTTCGAAATTAATTTAAATTAATAAACAATTGTAAAATTTAATAGAAATTTTTATTTAGAAGGTGAAGCAGATTTATCAATGAAAATCTAAAACATATTTTTTATCTTCTCAGTTTTAATATACCTGCTTAAATTTGGTTATTGTTAATTTTAACATTTCTTGTGATATGTTTTGCTTTTTCAATTAATTTTGAAAGGTTTGCAAGCGACGCTTGGAGTTTCTATATTCTTAGTTGAACTTTTTAATAATATTACTTGTATAATTAACCTATCTGCATCTTAACTTTAAAATATTTTTTTTATATATTATTTAAAATATTTAATGAACATCATCGAATTAGGTAGTTGTGGGAAATTGAAAGAAATTCTGGATTATTGACAAGTGTAACTTTAATTAACACTCATTTCTTGTTATTTTCTTAGTTCTGAACTTGCAGGTTTCGTTCTTTATTTCCTTTATTACATTTACTTCGGTAAATATTTCTTTTACTTCCTTACATCATTACAATTATAATAATTTTTATTTATTTCGCCTATCAAATAGAATCATTGCTCACTAATCCAGGGCGAGCGATGAAAAACTGAGATCGTCCTAGATAAATGGAGAATAAAAGATTCGAAGATATAAAAAAATGGATAATTTGACAAATCCGCAGTTCGAGGAAGCCTGAAGACATTTATAGACGCTTTTTGTATCTGTAAAGAAAAAAGCTTAATGCCTATGCTGGTTTCGCATTTTGCGATTGATTATTAAATTATTGAAAGTATTAATTTGGATATAAAATATTTGCCAGAAAACTTTTAGTTGCGAAGAGAAATATTTTTTTGGATTGGAATTAAAACTGAAACTTCTTTCTTCAATCACTTTTATATAATATTTTATATTTATGTTTTAATTCCCCCTCCCTCAACCCATCTAAATAAAACAATCATAGAGTAGACGCGACACATATTAAATATTTTAAATAAGTTTTGTATTAAAATATGGTTATGGTTTTCTGTTTTGGTTAAATGATAAACTTCGGTTAAGTCGTAATTTTGATATTTATAATTAAAAAAAAAAGAAATTGAATTAAATTCAATAAATTTAGGTGTGCTCTTTATTACAGGATGTTATTTAAATTTTGATTTATAATATCATAATTCTAGCTTGTAAATAACGATGGAGAATTATTTTCACATTCAAAAATTATTTTGATGTAGGTACCATAAAATTTTGTATCATGATGAAATTTGCTCTGCTATTTTCTAATTATGCAAATTAAACGAATAACAAAGAAATTTGCATGCGGAAAACTTTTTGATCTGATTAAGATACGAAGGTCAACATGATAAATGTTTTGATTAAAAAAAAATGGAATAAAATTTCGAAATAAAAATTTTAGGAAGTTTTTTCTAGTTACATGGTGTGTCCTAAATGTAGGTAAGTTGCATAAGAGAGTGTTACAATTAACGCATCTGTAGTGACAACCTTGGCATGTAGAAATGCCACGACATTTAAGAAAAGACCACCAGATAATCCAGTTTTTTTATGTAATCTTGATGGGTACCACGCACGTTAAAGGTCTGGGGTTATTAAATATAATTATTTTTACAGGTATTTCTCGGATGCTTGATTGGGATTACCCAAGCGCAGTATTCACAGTTTTATTATCAGCCCAATTTTTATACCCCCGCTTTCCACTCTCAACCAATTTATCAACCCTTAACTTATAATACAATTCCGCAAACATTTCCGGCACATTTTGGGTATCAACCTGCACCTTTCAGATTTTTAGGAGGTAAGTGTATATTTATGGTGAAATTATGTTGTAACTCATGACATATTCAAGTTCAAGCAAATAAAAATTTCAACGTACAAAGTCGCGCTCAGACACAGCCCGAGGTAAATCCGCAACATGAAATTCGAAATGAAGCAGCGGGAAATAATGTGGATGATCATTTTAGAGGATATGCTTATCACACGGAATTGGACCATGGCGCTCGTTCTAATGTAGTATTCCTCACTGGTAAATACAAGAAATTATTTTAATATCGCTATTGTATTACTAGAATCATTAATACCCAATTCTTATATAAAACTTTATGAAAAATGTTCTTTTTCTTGATATGATTATTCCATATTTTTATGAAATTTCGTAAAGAACGGAGACACTTACTATGCCGAACGAAACTGAATAGCGACGTTTTGAATATTTTTGAGATTCGAAACTTCCAAAAACATCGTTTTTGGGCCACCGGCCAGGATCAGTGTGTTTGCAGTATCAGAAATCGTCCGGAAACACCATGATTACTGTACTAGTCCCACAAAAAGTTACTAAATGTGTGGGCATTAATAATTACTAAATAATATCGAGGTTAGAACTGTCAAAATTTGTAAACTAACACAAAGTATTATTTTTCAAATTTGAAAAATGCAAAAAAAGCATTTTTTTGCTTATTTGTAAAAAAAAGGTCAAAAACCGATAATTTAAAATAAAAAAGTATTTTTTGACCCACACTTAATATAAGTATATGTATGTAATAATTAAAAGCAACAAATGGCTTATGGAGACACATGGGAAACTATATATGCATAACAAAAAAAAATATTACGACTTTAAATTCGTTTTCAATTAATTTTTATTTTGGAAAAAAAGATTTTCTCAAAAAAGTGATAGTTAATTTAAAAAAATATAAAGATATTTATTCCCAAATAAGTTTTAGCAATTAAACATAAATATGTAATTAATTATGACATGTTTTTAGGTCCTGAAGTAAATCAATTCCGTGCCACTCAAAGGATTGCAATTAATCCACGTACAGGAGCTTCAGATGCGGTAGATTCAAATGCAAATAACAATCAACCTGAAAGCAATCCATCAATTGAAGCTCTTGTAAGATTTTTAGAACATCCAAGAGTAGGAGTCCAAAAATTCTATTCTGTGAATAATGCTTTGGTAGCAAAAAATCTTGAAGATGACTTTAACCAATTTCCAGCTTCCACAATGCTTATTCAACAACCCATCAGCCCACTTCTCCCTATTCTGCGCTCACGCTTTTCATTAGATAAACCTACGGAAAAAACTGAAAGCAAGGAAGAACCAATTGTACAGGCCAGCGAAAAAGAAAGTCGAACGATCGAAGCTGAATCTTCAACTAAGGAAGAAGTTTCAAGCACAACCGAATCTGTATCAAAAGAAGTTTCAAGTACTACCGAATCTGCAATTAAAGAAGAAATTTCAAGCACCACAATAAGTAGCACTACTCCAGAAGTTTCTACAACAATCAAGAGCACTATGGCTCCAATTATTGTAGAAGATATTAAAGAAAATGAAACTTCTACAAAAAAGGAGTAAAATTAGAAATATTGTAAAAATCATCGGTTTCATCCATCAACTAAATTAACCATGAAATTTATTTAAATAAATCATTTTATACTGTAATATTTTTTTTTATAAATATAACTTGCATAACAAATTGTGATTATTTTTTAATGTAACCTAAAATACAAAGAAGAAAAAGGACTTAAACAATTATATTCAATAAAAAACTATTTGTTTTGTTACTTTACCATGAACTAATATAGAATACTAACAGTATCCAACAGCGTACGATGGCTAGATACCTAGGTGTACCCCAGGTTTGGGCAAGTACACCTTATCAAATGTAAAGTTTCAGATTAAATGTGCAGAAGAATGAGTGAGCGATATTCGGAGCACAAGAGATGCAGCGTTTACTTGATGCTTAGCTTGCGTTTGTACATTCCACATGAGAAGTTGTCGTTCGTAAATATGACTATTGTAGCTTATATTTGATGTGAGGCAAGTAAAAAGATACTCAACTGTACAAGAACTACTCCACTTGAAGATCGACCAAGAAGTGCGTTCCTGCTTTAATATGACAGTTGGGCTATGCACATTCTAAACTCATCTGAAACTTTATTTTTGTCAGGGGAAAAGTGAAATGTAAAATACGGCAATGTGAAGTGGGTTGCATATGATTCAAATAAATATGAATATTTTCTCAAATTTTCATTTTTTATTGCTATAATAAGAATAAAAAGTGGTAATTTTTAAGTTTTTTTATTTACTTGAAATTTTAATTTTCATAAAAAATACTTCCTCTGTGGCCGTTTCCAAAATTGGAAGGTCCGTTTTGTGCATTGGATCCAAATAAGACTTAATTAAGTCTTTCATGACGTACTATCGTCCGAATTTAACGCGAAAGAACACACTTAGTGACCGTCATACTTTACTTTTATACCTCATCCATTGACACTCTTTCTGCATGAATTCCACTTTACTGATGGAAAGAGTGTTAATGGATGGGCAGCTAATAGGAAGAAATAATCATTATAAGGAGAGAGATAAAAATAAATATAATGTAAATAATAGAACATTGTTCACTTTGTTGCGACTAATAAATAATACAATGATTCTTCACAAGATTTTACATCCAACCAGAGAAAAAAAAACTTTTACAAAAAAGAATAAGTTTAGAAGATGTTGCTGATAAGACGACAACACATCAAACTTGATTGGTTTTCTTACGCCCGATTGCACAACACATCCTTAAAGTTAAGTAATCCTTACGTACCATAGAAATAATTGTAACAATTGTCATACATTTATGTGGAATTTAAAATTTAGGTGCAGGTGGTGCTTAAATTTTTTAGTTTTAGCGACATTTATTTTTTTAGTCACCCATATTTGGAGCAGACTCTTAAATAAGTGATAAGTTGAAAATACATGTAAGTTTAGATGAGTAATGAACAACGCCCGACATAATTTCTTCAAATATCATTATTTCATCATGAATAATTTAAATGTAAATAATCTAAAGGCATCTTTATAAATCTGGAGACCTTGGTATTTTAGTTTTATGTGCTTGCTTACTGAACACAGTACCCGAGATACAATTTCGATCAAGATAAAACCATGAATTTACATCCGATGATTAAAATCGGATTCTAAAGACAAGATCAAGTATTGAATCATTTCCTAGGTAAATTAATATATAAATGCTAAATTATTGCGAACAAAAAATTTAGGTGAATTAAATATGTAATATGTAATCATAGGAACGATCAAAAGGTTTGATAATCGTAACACAAAATTGAACATTTTGTTTTTAATAGGTTATGTTACCGATATAATAATTTTTTTATGAAATCTTACCTTGTTAATATCCAGGGACGTTTCGGATGGAAGGAAAGCCCTTTAACACGGGCAGATTTCGTCTCAAACTTTGTTAACATTGTAGTTTTTTAAATTAATATGTTATACGTGTACCATGCAATTTTTTTAAATTTTGTAAATATTTTGTCGACACATTCACAACACAATTGTGAAGGAATTTATCTTTTTAAAGATTTCCCGTACTTTTTAAATTGAAACACTGTATTTTCTTTTATTTTTGTATTAATTTGTCGGTTTATTTGGACTACAAGTAATGGCGGACACGTCACGTATTGTTACCTATTGCCAACACAACAACTTTGATCCATCACCTCATACAGCCTAAAACACAACAAACAAAAAAAAATTGTTCAAAAAATATGAAAGCCTGCTAGTTTTTTTAATGTATGTGTCTAAAAAGGAAAATTTATTATTTAGACTAAAATTTTAAGTTTTAATTTTAATTCGGTATTTTAATAAGATCCCGTTTTTTGTTTTTTATTGAATTTTCGATTTATTATATCGTTAAAAAGGAATTTGAATTATTTTCTGTTTTATTTTTTGAATCTTCAACGTATTTCTTTTGCCAAGATAAGAATTAGAAAATCAATCAAAAGTTCAACTATTAATGTTTAAATTTTTCGTTATATAGTAGGTCTTTCTTGAATATATTTATTAATTAATACTTTTAATTTGCAGAACTTTTCATAAGCTGCATAGAATACTTTTAGTAACATAAAATCTCTTTCTATTAGCTTCTTTGATCGTATATATCTATTGTATGCATTTTGCTCTGAACTCTACTATATAATAAATTTCAGTGGCATTTTGTCATCTATCACAATCCCATCTTCCGCCATCCGTTGCTAGTTCAAAATTAATAAAATGGGAAAAGTGCAGAGACAAATCCTTGTCTCTGGAAAAGTGGATCGATTCATTCGGCCGAAGTCTGTTCTTCCATTATTGACCAAATAACTTAGTTTTCTTCGACCGAAGCACCGATCTCGAAAAAGTGTTGAGACTTTAACGAAAAACTGGAAGAAAAATACACCACAATCGGTGCAGTGCACTACTATAATAAATCTATCGTTTGCAGTCTGAAAATTTCGATAACCATTCCTTTTAATTTCAACAGTTCAAGTTTTTCTAAATAACAAGTTTGAAAAGTAATTTTTGGAAAAATAAATCTTTTAATATTTCTCGTTCTAGAAGTTTAAACTCAAAACGTATTTTTGACTTTTTTATATTATAAATTCTCCTTTATTTTTGCTTAAAGATTATCATTTTTGAGCTCACTCCTAATTTTATTGAGATCTTTATTTATTTATGTATTGTTTGACTGTTCCGTTTGCCTTTTATTTATTTATGTTTATTTATTTTTTTATGTACAAATGACTTGACAGAATGTCGTAGAATTCATAAATCAATGATTGTTTGAAATAGTAGTCGAAACATACGTGGAACAATTCTCAAAAGAGAGTTTAAATATTTCTCTTTATAAATAAATAGGTCGAAAATCTTGTATTGATTCCATGAATAAAATATCTCAGAACATCATTGGTTATTAAAAAGTTTTTTTGCGACCCGTTGCAGAATTTATTAATATGGCGCGAACTGAAAGGATTTATTAATTTCATGTCCTTGATGCTGTTTATTTATCCTTTGTGGGAGTTTATGATAAGATCTCAGATGGAAGTAATTAATTTTGCAAAGATAATAAAAATGATATACGATGTTAGGAGAGAATTGACTGGGGAGATGTTGTTTTTCGCATCGTCATGGGGTAACATATATTGAATTGTTTATGGAGTGCATTAGGGGAAAACTAGTACACAAGGAAATCATACATTGACCCTAAGAATATTAATGATTAAGGGCGTCAAATCGAATAGGGTGACTAATTCAGGTGGACAGAAAGAAATGATACTGAGTGAGGGCAATATTCGTGGAAATTAACTAGCGGTTGGTGTTGTTTATTATTCGGGGATTTATATGTAATTTGTAGGTGTTTTAATGATTTTATGAGAGTGTAGGGTTCTGGGAAAGGTGTAGGTAACCCTAATTTGGTATAGAGGCGCCTGCGTCCGCGTCGTCTCCGTGTAAGCGTCGCCGCCGTCGTAATGACAATGGCCTGCAACGATTGAAAAGCCAAGTGGGTGATGCCCTAGTGTTAATTAAAATGAGGAGCAGCAGTTCGGAACTGCTCCTAGAAGAACAAGAGGAATTACGGAAGAGAAAGATCCAGGAGTTGGCAGCGGCGAAGAAGAGCCGAACTCCGGGCGGTCAGTCATGTCGCGAGAGAGCTTTATTTTATTCCACCAGCGTGTTAGCTGTTGTGGCAATGTCAGCCGGATCGTCCTTGCTTTTCTTGGTGCCATTGTACGTTGATCCGGCGATATCAACTTTAACTTCGAATTTTGTGACGGAACCAGTGACGTGCATCACCACTAGAAGAGATGATCTGACAGGACTAGCAAATTGTAGCTGGAGTTCTTGCAGGGAAGGGTGCACCAGCGATGCTTACCACTGTACTCATATCTATGTCAGCTACAACGATTCAAGTGCTAACCCCAATCAAACAGACGATGCGGTTTTACTGGTGAATATCAAGGGTTGTGGATATCCACCCGCGGTTCTGTGCGCTAATTTTACTGAAAACTACGGCACCGAAGGAACGGAGTTTCCATGTTACCATTCTCAAGAAAACCGTACGGTAGTGTTAACCCATTACGATCGCGATGAACAAGTAGCGATTATCATACATTACTTCGCGGTGCCGTTCGTTATTACTTTAGCTACATCTGTAGCTTTGTGTGTGATGCATTGTGACTGTCGTTGTCATCCGACAAGTCGGCACAAAAGATCAAGGAGACCTCGCATACAAGATCTCAGTGACGGATCTATCAGCACCGGAGTTGATCTTCATCACACTCACAGTCACCACTCAGATCTAATGGCCATCAGACCCATGTAATCATAAGCCACAAAAGTCTTTTCTTTCCCCATTTGTAAGCGCCTTTGCTGAGTGTTAATTACACATCAAGTTTGTGCTTCAAAATACCAGAAAGCACCAATTGAAGGATGGCCTAGGCTGAACCACATGGAAGATCATTCACACAACACCGATCATCCATTTTTACTAAGCCTTACCGATTGATGACTACTCACATGTTTGTGCTACAAATGAAAACAACCCAGCACATCAATATACCAAAAAAAGTATAGAATAATCTCTGTGCTATTGCTAATTTAGTTCTGGCTTTAACAGCCTTGTTTTGATAAATGGATGCTAAGTACCTATTCCCGAAAAATTTGCTTTCGATTTATTTATATCGAAACCCATTCATTTCTAGCAAATCCATCAAATATGTATTTTTATAACAGCATAAAACGTAGTCCAAAAATTTATAATCAATAAAAAAAAAACAAATTTATCATAAATTGGCTATAGCGCAATTAGTTTGATAGCAATGATTGGACATTCAGTTTCCTAATCCTAAAGTAGCAAAAACACATTCAATTTAAAAACTTTTTACTTTTTATGGACAAACACAAGGAATCTTTATAGACAAGGTATGTTTCTACTAAAGATCTCTGGTTCCAAGAGTGATTGTTACATGAAAAAAGGTGTTTTGATACAATGTGCATTTCTGATAACTGTATGTGCAAAAAAATTAATACCAATATAGAACATCAAAAAGTTAAATTTCGGATTGAAGTTTTACACTGGAAATCTTTAAATTATGATTTTTTTCTTAGTGTAAGTTTGAACTGGAAGCAATGAATGGTTACTATATGAACAGAAGTTCTTATTATCTGTATCTTGCATAAGTGCACATTTTTAACTTTACACCAAAATAAATTAAATATTAATATGGGTCCAGCGATTTTATCTCTTCAATAAAAACAAAAAGATTTTATTGAATGTGTTTGCTACAAATTTTTCTTTGTGCTGTTAGAAACTACATGTGTTTGTTATATTTGTATTTTATAAATTGTTAAGATTATATCTATAGTTGCAAAAAATTTATTGCATCTCGTTAAATAATCTAAGTATATGTATACATTTGAAAAAAAATATTTTATACCAATATATAAAAATTTACAAGAACTACAAAAATTTTGAAAATTATATTAACCAAGGAAATTGAAATATTTTATAATGTGGGATTTAAAGAAAAAAATTTAAAACAAATTCAATCTGATTACTTTTTTTTCAAATCATTCTTTTCGTTCATATTTCATCAAAAAATAAAAGAGAATATATCCTTTTGAAGTCATAAAGACTTATTATCACCAGGGTATTGGATAATACATATATACAATTATTTTCTACACGTATTTCTCTAATATACAATGAAAAAATTAATATTAAATGAAACAAGTCGGAATGCAATAAATTTTCTTATATAATCTCCCTTCGGAAATGCAATGAATTTTACTTTGAATTGCAAATTAAATATTGATATTCATATATTGGCTATTGCATCTGAGATATTGCATTTCCGTAGGTTAAATAAAATCATTTATTTTGTATTATTGTATACAATTTAAAATTTTGTATTAAAAAAAAAAATAAAAGAAGTTATGTTTAATAATAATCTGAAATATGTTTTTTTCATTCAATCAATCAATGTCGTAGACGAATCAATATATTTGTTAGGTAAAATGGATAAACAACTTTTATTTTTATTTAAAAATTTATAAGCTGCAATCATTGAATTTTATGTTTCATGCAGTTTAGCTAGACAATGAAAACTGGAGGATTGTTTGAAAAAGTGTTTAATTCTTTTCTTTTTTAGAAATTTTAATAATTGTTTCACCAAAGAAAGAATAATTAAAGCAGAGTTATAAAAATAATCATTAACCTTCAATCAATTTTATGATCAATTAACTTTCAGTTTTTCACATTTTAATTTCCTAGAGCTAATTACACATCAAGAACATATACAAAATCACGCGAAGATTTCGATATTTTTAAGCTAGTGAAAAATTATTGCATATGGCTTAAAACGGATTTCCGCTATTGGCCCTTTTAAGGTCACAAAATATTAATTGTTATCCTTATTATGCTAGTTCTCGTTAATCCAATAGATGGCTCACTCTCCTTAATAGTGTCATTGTCTAGTAAAAAATATCATCCTATTCGATTTCAAGCATCACGCAGAACTATTTACACCACAAAAAAATAACATCTGTGAAAGTTGTTTTCCTTATGATTTCCAATATTTTTCTTTTCAAAGTGGCGCCTCTATTGAGCTGAAATAGGCCAATAAATAGATTGGTAACATCATTATAAGTAAAGCAGCGTTACCACACCCACATCGCATCATCATAAGCCGTGTTTTCAAAGAAAATACGATTTCTATAGAAAACACTTTTTTTAAAGAAAATTTTGAGTAATAAAAATTTTTTATAAAATTTTTCTGGACATTCCTGTTGAAAAATCCGTAGTCTCAAAAAAATTGATACGCCGATTTTTAAATTAAAAAATAAACTTGATTTGAAATTTTTTTTTTAATTTTTAAAATCTATAACTTCTAAACGGTTCGCAAATGCAAATGGTAGTAAATTAACGTCAGGGTAACTGTAGACTACTAGTTATATTATGGCTTAATCTTGGTCTAACTGGTCTCTGAGTAATAAAGTTCATTTATGTCTTCTAATACCTCATAGATTTGCTATTCTCGTTGATATTAAATAAACAAATGGACCTCAGCAAACCTTAATGGCGATCAGTCCCTTGCACAACTCATCCTTGTGCAGTGCATGGCATCCTTGCTCTTCGAGTATGGAGTCCAAAGTTTGATTCCCGGACAAGAGCATCAGGAATTGAATTTTTAATTCTGATGATTACAACACCAATGACCAATGCTTATTAGTAAGTTAATTAAATTTTAAATTAAATCAATGTGAGATTGATTAAATTAAAATATTTCCAAATTCTTTCATGTTTATTTCAATATCTTCTAATAAGAAATGGCTTTTGTAGAACAAAATTTTTTTATAACCATTTACTCTCATTCCAAAGAATATTTTAAAGAGATATATATCCTACCTTTACTTTGTACTAATTTAGTATCCTCTCCTTTTTAAACCAAGTCATTTATTAATATCATATCACTCCGTTCTATTTTGAATTTGCTTTCGACGTTTATAAAATTTAAAAAGAATGTAAAACACAGAAATGAGGAAGAAAATTTAAAGGACAATAAGTGTACAGTACTGGGGAGTGAAATATTTAAGAATTGCATGATGAATTTATTTAGTTGATTAATTAATTAAAATATAATTGCAGATGCAATATATTAAAATGGCTTATAATTAGTTGGATACTTGGCAATGATTTGTTTATTTAAATATTGTGCCAAATGTCCCAAATTCATTAGATTGTATACCTGTACTATTTTTTCATCAACTTCTTTGGCTGGTTTTTCATCGTTAATTTTATGTAAAAATTTCAACAACCGACCATATTGCTTCAATACCGTCGCATGCCATGTTGCAAACAACATTACATTCAAAGCAAAATTCTGTAAATTAAAAGAATAAAATTAATTGGGTGAAATTTATCAAATAAAATTATTTTCTATTAATTGAATATGAAGCCCTTCTCTCTTTTTATGAGAATTCTAATATATATACACACCTTTGAATCATTTGGATCGGCAAATTGTAGCAAATTCTTGTAGATGTTAGTAATTTCTTCTATTTGAGGCTCTTCTTCATTAAGTATATGTAAACGGGATAATGCTATACCTTTCCGACACAAACATTCAATTAGGACGGTTTTTTGACGTTCCATTATCCTAGAAATAATTAATTTGTTTTTGATATTTTAGAAAGCTTTAGTTTTCATGGATATAAATAAAATTAGATTCAAATTAAAAAGTTAATAGCCAATAAATCCTTATCTATAAAAAACAATAAAAAATGATTGAGCCAAATTATGGGGTGAAAATAAATAAATATTATATTTACTGTTTAATTTGAGCAGCGTCAGTTCTCTGATCATTTTTAAGTGCCATATGAGCAAGAATAATATCTTGATTAATACTTTCTAGAGCTTTATCACAAATTTCAATGATTCTCTTTATATCTTCTCGTTTTTGTTCAGATGCTTCTTCTTTGGATAATATAGGGAGTTGTCTTTTAGAATCCATTGATTCAAGTGATTGTAGATAAGCAGTATGTGTTGATAGATAATCAGGAAATTCTTTTAACATCTCTAGATATACGGCTTCAGAACCATTGCATGCATCTAGAAATTAGTCATGTTAATTACTAAAAGCAACTATTTAAAATTATGGAAGATAATTTAAAATCCTCAGTTTTAACAATTAATGTGTGTATATAAATACTCAATAATCATCCACTTACCTAATTTAGCCAACCAAGTGATTTTGATTTCACGTAAAGCCTCTTTATATTCTTCACTTCTTGTCTTAGTTTTTTCAGGTGTCTTTGTAGATTTCCTACTACTTTCGGACAACACGTATTTAATTGTATACACATCAACTTTCTTTCCTAATTCATCCTTCGCATAAGTTATTGACCCAGTCAAATAATGTGCAGCATTATTATTTTTAGCAACAAATCTAAAAAAAAAAAAAACACGCAAAAATGTATGGACGTCTATTATTTTACCTCTATCTTTACAGAATTTAAAAATTCATTTAAACTGATTGAAGCAGATATTTAAAAAAAAAACAGGTTAGGTAATAAATTTATTTTGATTTCAATCGGTCTGTATGTGTAAGCGTTTGGTGCATTTCAAATTGCAAGTTGTGTGAGGCTGGAAAACGGCTGAAGAGTATTAAAAGGGGATAAAATTTTATCTTATTTCATGTAAACTTACTTATCAGCAGATAGCGGAGCTATGTATAATGGTATACTTGAAGAATTAAAATGACCTATTGATGTTTTCTTTCCATTTATTGCAGCTTGTGTGTAGTTTCCATAAACATCAAGGGTAATTGCATTACTTAATTTTTGAGATAATAACATCGGAGTGTCATTTACTTTTTCTAAATATTCCTTTTTATCATGGCGGACATGCATTTTGATTATATAATCTCCTTTTTCAAGTTTAACGTTATACTAAAAACATAATATCATAAATTTTTTGAATCAAAACAAAGAAAAATATACTAACTTTTGACGGATAAGCATCACCACAAGCTAAAAATTGCTTGTTTGTGTCATACAACATCCATAATTGTGACTCATATTCAGATTCATATAATAAATTACTAAATAAAGGGCAATTAGGAGAGACTTCTGTAGATTTATTGAGGTGAAAGGAATAACTTAGAAGTAATTCATAAATTTGTCGTCCTGGAGGAATTACATCACGAGATGTAAGTGCAGAAATTTTTGATTCAGTTGGTCTAAAAAATTTCAAGCATTTTAATTTCGTCATAAAACACTATTAAATTATTAATTTTTTTTTCTAATGCACCTTTTTTTACCTTAAAATCTGAACAGAATTTTTAAGTGAAATACTTGGTAAGATTTCTTCTCCTTGCAAACTTGCAACTTCAAGTGAATGTATTCCATCAGCAGCCAACATTGTTATAGAGCTCTGATTGGGTTTAATTCCATGAAAAGTGACATTAAAGTCCAATGTAATTTTTCCAATGTTTGCCCAATATTTTGCAATGCAAACTTCTAAAGTGGATCCTCCACGAACTTGGAAACTCAATACACTTTCATTATTAGGTGAAACAGTCACATGCTTATTTATCTCAAGCGACTTACAATATTGCTTTGGTAAGATTTGCATGCAGTGTATGACAAATTTCCCGATTGTATCTACATCGCAAGAACGCATACGAATCACAGCCCAAGTGGCAAAATCAGGTACGTTAATGAAATTACGTTTAATTGTATTTGGTTCAAAAGAAACATTGTTTTCACCAATTGAATAACTTGGAGGAGATAATTCTTCTGGGATTATAATTGTAACCGGAATTTTAAAAACAGGTCCTTTTTCAACACAATTTATATCGTAAGCTTCAATAAAAGTATTGTTCACATTTTTAAGTCCGGTTGTATCAATTTTAACCCCAAAAACACGAGACATATTACTCAAATCTAAATGTTTAGGGCAGTGGATGTAGCTTGCTTTACAGATTAATGCTAACTTTAAGTTAAAATTAATTTTTGTGCTTGGAGATATTGCGTCGGATTCTAAGAAGCACGGTTCCACGCTTATAGAATATTCAAAACTGCTTTGTTGAAGTTTATTACGTATAAATATGCCTTTACCATTATGCAATCCACATGATATGTGGAATCGGACATCCCTTTCTACACAATCGTTGTTTTCCACAAGGATTTCAAAGGATTTTTCTATGTTTAACAATCCATTACCTTGTGCAAAAGTTTCTACCTCTCGGAGTATCGTTGCACCATTCTCTAACCCTCTTTTTATTTGATAAGGAGAATATGGAAGATTTTTTTGTTTTAAACCAGAAATCAATAAACCTACGGCACCTGCTACATGTGGTGCAGCCATAGAGGTACCATTCATTAATTGAGAGTTACGCAAAGTGAAATTTGGTACTGAAGTGATTGCTCCACCTGGTGCACAAACTGTTACACCTATTCCACCATCAATTGTTGGTCCCCTTGATGTCCATGTATATGGCATTCCAGATAGCTTTGTACGCAATGCATATTCAGCAACCATCATATCAGGTGAAACATAAGCTCCAACTCCTATAACAGTTTCTTGACTTATATCAGGAGGAGTTCCAATTGTGTTTAAAGCAGGACCATGATTTCCAGCAGATGCAACCCATACAATCCCATATTTATTCACCACTTCATTCATTAATTCACCTATGCGTCTGAAAATATATAATAATCATATAACAAATATTTAAAAAATCAACGAATCATTTCATATGTAGTTCTAACCATAAATTCTCAAGACTAATAGGAAAATAGGAACAAGGAATCTCTAAAACTGGAAGGGAGAATGATTCACTTTCCTATATGAAATTGTATTTGTATTCATTGTTTATTTGCTATTTAATAAAAGTGTTTATTAAACATGTAACATGTCAAAATGTTTACTAAGTGTTCTTTTTGAAGATTGTCAGAAACTATGTTTAAATTGACATTACATACTTACCCAGCATTTGACCAATGAACATGTTCTCCATAACTCATATTAATGACATCGAGCCCAACAGTTTTCTTTAATTCCATTACTTTAATTATAGCTCGGACTAGTGCAGTACCAGTCTCCATAGAACCCAACCTACCATCTCCTGCAATGAAAAAATCATTTAAAAAGTAAAGTCAAATTAATATGAATCCAAATTTGATATTAAAACGAAAACTTGGAGTCTTATTGATTTTAATCAATTTTAAACAGATCCAGACATATTTAAGAACAGTTCCAAGGTAATTTAATATACAAAACAAGCAATATCCAATGATTACTTTTATACAATTACTATTAAAATTTATGTTTGTGATTTAAAAGTATAATCACAATATACTTTACCTATGGCCAAGGAAACTATCTGTGCACCAGGGGCGACTCCATTTTTTTCGGGTTCTTCAGGAAAATAAGCTGAAGTGATCGAAGCAACATGAGTACCATGGCTCGCTGTAAAATATTGAAAGTTTCAATAAATTATTTTCAACTCAACATAAAAGTTAACTTACAGCACAACCCAACAAGTTCCAAAACATTCCCATCATCATGAACATTTATACTAAAGTTTAATTGGTCAGCAATGTTAAGCGGAGCAAAATCGTGTGTAATACTATATTCACCCAAGACAGAACATTTTTCTAAATTTCCTTCTTCGGTTGTATCTACACAAGCTAACCATTTTTCTCCATCATGGAATAGAACACAATCATAATAAACTCCTAATTCGGAGTATTTCTTATCAACGTTTGTTAAATGATCAACTAGGGCTTCTAGATTTTCTTTTTCTAATTTTTCATCTTCTGAAGTCACATGGCCATTACCAATTTTACCTTCAAATTGGTTTAATTTTCTAGTAGCATCTGCAATTTTTAGTTTATGCATACTGTCCCAATTTTTCTTTTTATTTTCTTCTTGAATACGTTCACGTAACTTTTCCGGGTATAAATCAAATGCATTTTTTATACCAATATGATAATTATTAGTCGGGTTACGCCAACTACTTGGAATCTGAAAAACAAAAAGCAGATTAGAGTGTAACCCATTGTGGTCATTTATTTTTTTATCTGAAATACATTAGCAAGTTAAAAATAAAATAAAAACAATTTTCATTTTACTTATTATATTATTCATGTTGAGCTAGTGTTGGCTTTTGCCTTCTTTTTTTCATTAACTCAAATTGTTAACCAGTTTATTAGTTTAAATGGCTTAGATTGTGATTCATTAAAATAGGATGAAAATAAAATCAAAACTCAAAATACATCAGTTGTATAATAGATAGAGGATTCATTATTGTAATTCCCAATCTAAAATATTTGAGTAATTAAACTTTTTGAAAATTATAATCAAAAAATTTAAAGTACTTATTTTCCTCTTTCTATCCACAAAATTCCAATATTTTCCAATTGAATTATACTCATCAGACAAGTAAATTGTACTCTTAAATTTTTTTTTTAAATTTTCGGAATTTATTCCTGAAATATCAAGGAAGGTCCCACAAGAATTTCATATAAATCCAATGAATTGTTTAAAGGATATAAAGTTAAGAGCTGAAAATCAAAAGAGTCCAAGTACCAAAAATTTTGATCCTAAGAATTTGATAAAGTTCATATGCAATATCCATTGACATTTGGATAATCTACTATCCCTTTTGACCGCTGCATGAACTAAAATTAGATATTAACACAGACCCTTTTAAAACAAAAAATTCCCAACAAATTTATTTTGAAAAATGGTCGCATCGATTTTTATGAAACCTTAAGGATTTTTTAATAAACATATCGAGGATGTCCTGGAGATATTTAAAAAAATTTAATTAACAGTCTTGAAAATTTTTAAAAATTGATGAAACCAAAAAATTTTCAAATTTTTCATCATAAATTCTCTTTCTAATGAAACCGAACCAATTATCATCTCTCTCCCTAGAGAATTGGAAAAAATTTTAATTTTTAAGACGGACAAACAAGCCAAATTTCTAATTTTCTATCGTCCCATCTAATTAAATCCCCAATCATGTTATCTTCCTTCCACTCATTATAAGGTAAAAATTTAATAAAAACCTGACTAATCATTAAAAATTTCTATAAAAATCCACTGCTTTACACAAAAATATATTACAAACTAAAACAATGTAATTTTTTTGCAAGCCTAAAAACTCTTTGCTTCCTTTTCCACATGTCTTTCGTATGACGGTACATAATCGAAGTATTAATTAATTAATAAATGTTGTTTATTATTTAAACAAATTTAATAATTGTATAAACTTAAAATAGGCAATATTGTAATTTATTCAATTGCCTATAGATTTGTAGATTAAAAAATCATCAAGCATTGAATATTGAAAGCCCGCAACCTTTTAAGCAAATGATTATGTGATAAATATTGAAATAAGCTGTTTATATGCGCTGCATATTAAATGATAAAAATTACAAAATCTTTTAACCTTTTTATTTGTACGCAATTCTAATAAATGTGTAAGCAATTTTTA
Organism: Coproporus ventriculus; assembly: GCA_027574865.2. Lineage (NCBI taxonomy): Eukaryota > Metazoa > Arthropoda > Insecta > Coleoptera > Staphylinidae > Coproporus > Coproporus ventriculus. The sequence goes on from JAODAH020022988.1 coordinate 74,755, forward strand.
ATTGACAAAACCATATTGCAGCAAAACATTATAAACTCACCTTTAATTTTCTACCACTTAATCCAGTTATGAAACCCTCTTTAGGCTGTACAATAGTAGTCATGTTTACATCCCCGCATCCACTACAATCGAACCTTTCAATAACCTTAACTTTTCCCTCAGGGGTCGTCTAAAATAAATTACGATAAATATACCTATATATATTATTTGGAAGGATATATTACTTGTAATCCCGCAGCACCTGGATCCACGCCCGAATCAAAAATAGCAATTGTAACGCCTTTACCATTGTATTCCGGGTATCTAGTTAAAAATGAGGTAATTCCAGTCTCTTTCTTTGGTACAAGTCCCCATAAAGGAAAATCATCAATTAATGATTGCATGATAAAAATATAACCTAAAAAGTGCAATTCATTTAGAATTAACTGGGAAAAGTGAAATATTTAAAAAAATTTTAAATGGAAATTTTTTTCTGATGAGATAAACTCACTTTTGTATATAAGTTAATTTTAGAAAATAATTTAATATAAAAAGTTGCTTATCATCAATATTTACCAATGGATTAAATGTTTTGTTAATTTTCCTGCCTTGATGAAGCACCAGAGGAGGGGTGACAGAAAATTTTTTTTGAGAAAATATATATAGAAATTTCTTTATTTAGAAAGTAAAACCCAAATCACACTGAAAGAATATACCTGAACTTCAGCGGCGTCTCTAATATGAGGCTTTAATATTTAACGGGAGGCAATTCGAGGAATTTCTGGAAAGAAGAAGGAATCGTCGGAAAGTTTTGGAAACATGAAAGGGAACTGGCCCACGGATTGGGCTGGTGAATTAGCGGAAAGTTCGGGAACAGTAATGAAAGAATTTCTCGGAACTTCGAAAAATCAATCGAAGGAAAGCTCTGGAAGATTGGAAAAGACCTCAGTGAATTGATTCAGGTTTCTGGTACAGTTCGGAAGAAACTGTGGATTTTGATTTGGATGAACATTCGGGATTATCGGGGAATGGTGGTTTTTTCCGAGGGTTCGGGGGATGCAGTTTGAAGACCTTCTTCTTCTTTTAGATCTTTTTTCATTACATAAAACGTTTTGTAAAATTGTATTTTACTGACGATTTACAGCATAATTGGTTGCATAACTTCAATTTAATTCATTTAAAAATTTATATTTTATTTAAATAAATTTCGTCGTAATTACATTGACCGTTTTTCGGTTTATTTGGAAATGAAAGAGAATTAAAAAAGAGCTAAGAAACATTTTTAATTTACAAAATAAAGAAAATCGTTCTGTAACCAAATGACTTTAAGTGAAATGAGTGTTGCGTAGTCTCCGGATTTTTGCTGCATAAAAATTTGTAAATATCAAATAAAGGTATAGGAAAATATATTATTTATTTATTGAACAGGTATTATTAAAGAAAACTTTATAACATAAATATTAAGAAAAGAAAAGAAACTCTGAAGAAACCTAATTATAAAAACTTAATATTGGCAAATCCAATTATGACTTCCTGCTTTTAGATTTTCAAGCAAAGAGTTAAAATTTCGTAAATGCCATGGTTTATTTGTTACAAGTTTTATTACTCTTGGAAGCCATTTTAAAGCCAAAACTTGTAATACTTTTATTTCGTCATCGATGATTAACTTATACCTAAAAATTAAGGATTTTTAAAATTTATTTGGGATTTTATCATGACAGGCATAAAAAAAAATAATTTGCATATACACCATCCAATTGTAAATTAAAATGAAAGAAAGAAAATTTTCATTATTTTAAAGATTAATATGCTATGAATCAGTTTTTTAAACAGCTATTATTAACAAACAAAAATTAATAGGATTTTTAAAATGGACATTTTGTATACCAAAATAATAAAATTTTAGTGTTTACCTTTTTAATTTATCTGCTAAATCTTTATGATTTTTTAGATTAATATTTTCCACTTCTATAAAGTGTTTAACAAGAATACGTTTAATGTACACCACTGATGCATCATATAAAAACTTTCGTTGAATGTCCTTTAAAATCACGTATGGTTCATTTTTGTATAAAATACAATTCAAATTGAATGGATCTGTAAAATAAAATGAATCATAAAATGGGATTGATATAATATTATTGTGAACCTATAAGATACCAAACATACACCTAATACGAAACGCAGGAACGTTCGAGAATTGGCGAGAAATTTCTAGGCACGAATTTTTTAGACTGATAAAATTTTAGAAAAGGATATGTCAAAAAGTGTGTGCTGTTACTCAGTCAATATAAATCGTGAATTATTGTTGCTCGGTCAATATAAATTGTAAATAGTATGTAAGATTCTAGTTTAGAATAAAGTTTTAGTTTAAATAAATTGAAAACTATTCACACTCAGTGTTAAGCCCCGGAAAAGTTACAATACAAAAATTATTCTATTTACCTATTCTAACAATATTATCATATCTAATAAGCCGATTTTCTTGATGCACCATTTTTTTTGATGTTCCACAGGATGAATTCGAAGTAACTACATCCTTTGAGGAACTAGCATTTTGAACCTGGAAATTATTAAAAGAAATTTTAGGATTAATCTGAAGTCTTTCCATCATTTCTGTTACTTTAATATCGTAATGTATATTACTGTATTGTAATTTATTAATAGTCTTTGACTGGACTCACATTTTTAAATTTTGAAAGTTGGCACAACGGTTTAAACGCAGCATTTTTCATTACTTCCTTTTTGGATACATTTGCTTTAATGTGCGAATCATAATCACTACTTGTGGTCATGTCAAATTTATTTTCCAAATGATTATTCAAAATTTTAAAATTTTGAGTTGTTTGTTCTTCATCAGCACTTATTGATTTTCTATCTGATTTTGTTGGAGTAAAATAATGGCTGTAAAGTTCGTGCATTGTATTTGATTGTGTGATCGGTAACATTTCAAAGGATGGAGGAACTGAAAGAGATACTAATTCCTCAAAAGTTGGATATAAATGTGTATTTTCTACAATCGGTTTAGGGTCATTTACATTAGGATTTTCTTTTTGTTCCTAAAAGCAAAAAAAAAAAAAAAATGCTTGAATATTAATGCAAAATAAAATATTTAGAAAAATACAATAAAATTTGTTTTTAAAGGATATTACATTGAAATTAAATCTTACATATTTTTCTTTGATTAGATTAAAGTTTAAAATAAATTAGATGTTACCTGATATAAGAAAATAGCATGACCATCTTTCACAAGTTTATCATTTATATAAATGTCTTCATTTGTAGAAGTATCATCTATTAATAATTCAAAGCATTTATTCTGAAAATAATGATAAAAGTAGCATGAGTTTAAGAAGGAAAGAAATTTGCATACTTCTTTATCTACACTGCAGACATATGCGACTAATTCTTTATTTTCACATGCATCTAAAAAGTTGTTTGATGCATTAATGGACCATTGAGTATTTTTATATTCAGGGATGATTCCTGCTAACCTTCCGCGTATTGCCTGTGCTGGTAAGTGCATAAAGTCTCTATGTAAAAAACATGTATTTTCAATGTCTACCCAAGATACTGTCCCGTAGTCTATGAAAAAAACCTGCAAAAAAAATTTTGATGAAGCGGTGTAAATTACTCTTAAACCAACCCTCTGTGAGGTTGATATGTACATTGTTCAATTTCTCTAGAACGAGTTAAGAATCGTTGAAGGATTCTTATAAATCACTGACAGCTCAGAAGACACCTGCATACTATGGATATTTTTCAAGTTAACCCAATTTGTAGGCTTTGCAAGTATGAAGAAGAGACTGTAATGCACATTGTCTCCCAATATGAAGTTACATCTCTCCGAAGATGTAAATGGTTTGAGTGGAGCTTGAGCTTGAATGAAGAAATTCGAAAATATGGCATGGTTAAGGGGCACCTTAGGCTAATTAAGGAAGAAAGGGGTCATTAGAAACAGTAGGGTAAAGTACAATATACCATGAGGTATCAGTACTGGAACAATTGATATCTATCTAATTGTTGTTTCATTTTTATAACGTACATATATCTTTATGTTTATATTTTTTCTAGGTTAACCAATTGCCACCTTACATCAATATACTATATATATACAATATATATAGTATATCTTTGGTACTGAAAGAAACCAACTATATTAATTTTCACTACTCTCCGTTCTGCACTAGATTTGATATGTGTGTAGATTGCCAAAAAGATCTCTTTCTTATTTTTGCAGTTAACACTTTCATTTGTTATTAGCGCATACACAATATGATATATCAAAAATATTAATAATACCTTAGTGGACATTGGAAACTGTGGCAATGTACCAATTATAATAGCTCGATGAAATTCATTTTCAAAAACTGTGGCGCAATAAATTCCTTTCATGATCATATGCTTTGGAATTAAATATTTTTGTCGATTTTCATTATAAAATTGCCTAAAATAAAACTAAATTAAATACATCATGTGTAAATAAAATAATGCAATTCTTACTGTAATTTATCTGTTAGCTCATTTATATTCTCGTTTTTGTCAATAATACTAAACCAAAATTTTGAAGGATCGTGGATGTCAGTTACTCGAATGTCAATAAAATCATAAATGTTTTTTATTTTTTTTACAGGTATTTTGTCCTCAAGTGTTACAGTATGAAGAGGGAAGCTTCTTAATACAGTTATCTAAAACGTGAGAGATGAAACATGTTTATAAGTCATGTTTAAGATTCAGAAGATTTACATCTACAACATTAGGAAGGCACAACTCCTTATCAATGTATGAGGTTTCTTCTATCTTTGCAGGTTCTTCCATAAAAACATCAACGTCATAAATCATATAATCACTAGGATTAATTTTTTTGTAATGAAAAAAATATTTTAAAGAACTTATCATTTGGATTAATGATTTATATCCGTACTCAGTATATTTCAAATCATTATTGAATTTTTTTCTGAAAAGTAGTGTTTATTAAAATTATTATTTAGTTAAGATCGAAGGAAATAAATAGTAAACTGTTTACTAAACTTGAAAGTTGAATACTTTCAGTTACAGTTATAATTATATAAATAAAATTCTTGAAAAACAACTTCATTTTTACAGTACTAAACAATATCAATAAGGTGTAATCACATACATAATTAGAACAGCCAATAAAATTGTTTCAGAAGAAAAATGATTGTAAAATTATAGGATAAATGACTCGTATGAACTTTGAGACTACAAAGATTGAGCCAAGCAGTTGATAATATATTATTACCTGAACATATTTTGGTAACACATTCTCCATATTCAACAATTTAATATTGATCTGATTATTGATGTATTGAATCGAACTCACTTAATAATGTATAATTTTCTGAACTTACTTATACAAGGGTAGAATCTTCAAGCATGAGATTCCATTTGGATATGCCTTTATCAATTCTTTTAAGTTCATCTGTACTACAAAAGGAACTTTATAATTCATTGTAAAATCTTCTAGTTCTTGCACTGGTCCTGCATTATAATAGTTGTCTCTTGAACTATTCAAATTTTGTGATGCATTTTTACCAGTAACATCTATATCCAACTGTTCATTTATTGGAGTAGATGTTTGCAATACTCTATCTTCCTGAAAATTAAAGTCTTCATTTTTTTGGTAATCCTGTAAACTGTATTCTTCCTGCTGAAAATCTTCTTTCCTTGAATATTTTGGCTTATATTGCTTCCTTTTTATGGTGCTTTGTTTAAAATAATGTACTTCTCTTTTATTGTACATTGGCTGTGCAGTCCTATGAAAGTTTGAATATGATTCCGATTATTAGAAAAAAGTGAAGAAAGTTTTACTTACTGGGATCTTTTAGAAGTAGTTTTCTTGTGAAATGTAAGTTCTGGTATATCTGCAGATTTTTTACTAGCAGGTAATTTAATTTTTGACTCCATTCTCTACAAATGATTATATATAAAAATGATGTTATTTGACTCTAAAATGAAGATAAAGTAATAATGAAATAATTTAGAAAGAATAATGAGGAGTCTATTTAGAAGTGTTTAAAAATGGCAATATTAATTTATATACAATGTGGACAACAATTAGATAGTTGCAAAACTTAAGGAATATACAGAGCCTATTTATTTTTGCCACCTTTTCAGTACTCTGTATGGAGTTCACTAAATGAAGTTTTAGAACAGATAAATTAACTAACATCAATATGTCAAAATAAATGCATTAATTTGAGGTTAGTAAAGGATAATTACATATTTTTGCAATGGTTCAGAAAATAAAACCAGATTTAAGTCTGTTGTAAATTTAAAAACTTGATTAAGTATTTAAAAAAGGGTTTTCTCACAAAAAAACGATGATTTTCCTCCCTAAACAGCTTTTCCAAGTAATTTATTGTAAGGTGAAATTAACTTGTTTCTGCAATTGACATGGTCTGAAGTGACTAGATCTCATAGAGCAGAATATGGGACGCTTATTTAAAAAGAAAGGAAGAAACTTTTTCACTGAAGATTTTGATGGAAAACACAGGTTTTTCATTAAAAGTTGTAGTTTATTAAACCCAAACCCACAAACATCACGTCTTGAAAGAGCAAATTGAGCGCAGTATCAACGAAATTCAGCTATTATTATGCAAAATAGTCATGCAAAATTTCGATACTGTCTATACTATAATCTATGTGGGTCATTTCATTTTGAAGGTACATTTTTTGAAGGGAGTTTTTGGAAATTAACTTTTTTTCCAACACTACAAAATATTAGAATTCCCTTCATCAGATTTTGAGCGTATGAAATCCCTTGAAATATATTTCTTTTTTAATTTTTAGTTTTTTGTCATTTTTAGCTTTGACTAAAAAATCGCTTTTCTTATCATTTCTATAAATTATAGAAATTTTTTATTACGGATTTTTCCGCTTGGGACGACGCTGCCAAATTTATAATTTTTGTATAGTGTGATTGTTACTGATTGTGATTCGGTGTTTGTATCGAAAGTGTTATACTTATAATATTCAAACAACAATCGCATTTTGACATTTCGAAAAGAAATTGTTGTAGTTTCTTAAAAATATAATAAATGAATGTAATCGAAGATGTCGAAAATGAACTCTATGAGTTTATATGTAACTACAAATCAAATAATATTAAAATCAGATCCAGAGAACCCTTCAACCTGGCATGATCTTTATAGACTGTTGCCTTACCTCAGGAATTCCCTTTGTTGTGTTGTTTGTGGTAACCTATTGATAAGCCCATTAACACCAGCCACAGGAAAATGCCAGCATCATTTATGTAAAAAATGTAAAGGCGGAAAGAAGAAAATTAAGCCTGCATGTGTTTGGTGTAAGGAATGTGATTCGTATGTTGAAAATAGACAATTACGTACATTACTGCAGTGTTATAACAAAATGTGCATTTACCTCATAGCCTCGGACATTTATAAAACTTTGCAGAGTGTTTCGAAAACAACTGCAACGGGTGTGGAAAGGGGAGCTGGAAATCTCTTAAGTTTAATCAAAGAAGGTGCAATGTTCCAAGATCAATATGAAAGCAATATTGGACTCAGTAAAGATGTTTATAGTATTTTACCATGTATTTATACAAATTCTTCAACGCAAACATTACAAAATTGTCAAATCACTACCGTTGAAGGAAACAAGAACATTATTATTAATCCAAAAGGTACAAATGGTACGTCGTTATATTCCGTGATGTATGCCGGTACGGGTAATAAAATTACAATTAAGCGAAAACCGAAAGAACATATTGAACGAAATGTGAAAAAGGACACGGGAGAAAAGGCTGTTTTTAAGAAGCCACCAAGTAAATGTGCTGTGAAACAACGAAGGGGGTGTCGCTGTGGGAATGCTACAGCTACACCCGGAAAGTTGACTTGTTGTGGACAACGGTGTCCGTGTTATGTAGAGAGTAAGGCTTGTGTTGAGTGTAAATGTAGAGGGTGCCGCAACCCACATACCCCAGATGGCAACAAGGTAACTTATTATTTTTAAAAATCTAAATATTTTAAATTAAAGTAGAGTCTTGCTAATCCGAATTTGTCGGGACTGGACTTTGTCTGGATTACTGAAGGTAGGTTTTATATTCAAACGAAAAAATATTATTGATTAAAAATCAACGTTTATTCATTATAAAGTACATACATATTAAACATGAGGCAGTTAGGACCAACCTTAATTTTTCACTTAAATTAAAGTATGATAAAAGTGTATTTGTATTTAGGTGATAAGTATTCCTCATGTGATGACGCAGTATCAAGAAGGTCAGGGAGCTTCCATAACAAATCTGACGACACATCAGCAGTCACAACAAACCCAACAATCTCACATGCACCAGATTCAACCACTGAAGCAAGATATGTCCCTACTACAACACGTTAAAATCGAATTAGATGCAAATTTGACGATAGAACAATTAAACGAACATTTGAACCTCAAAGGTAACTTGATATATCTGTAGCATAGTACATTTATAATAAAACGGTAATTTGTTTAGTTTTTGAATCATATGCGGATGTCCCTCAAACACTACCTCAAACATTTTTAATGAATACCAAACGAGAAGATGAAGAAGAGGAGATCACTGTGGATGTTTGACTAATTTTGAGTCTGTACATCTCCTAAATGTATGCCTTATTCATGCAAACTTTAATACGTTTGAAATAACAAAAAGAAACTGAATTTGCAGAAAATATAGCCAAAGATGTGTAATTAGATTGTGTAAATTTTAGCGACATTTTTTCAGTATTATTTTTCTAAGCCAATTTTAGTATAAAAAATTTTTGTAAAATTTAATTCTAAGTACGTGAGAGAGTTGATAATTACTAGTTTTCATGTATACAATTAATCAAACATGTAAAGAAAAACTTTGTTACATTGAAAAACTAGTACATATTACAATTATTATTTTTATGAAATGAACGTTACTTGGTTTACAGTACTTGTTTTCAAAAAGTATCAATATATATTTTTAATATTAAAACTCTTATTATAAATTTTTTTAGTGAATGCTGAAAACTTAGTCAAATATAGCATTTCACTGCTACTTAATAGTGACAAAATATATTTGATTTTCCTGCAATTTTAGCACTGAATAAAAAGAATAGAATACAATATGCATTTAAAAATCTGTCGGAACAGAATCTCACTATACCTACTGCGAATATGTTTTAAGGAAAAAATTTAAACTTTTGATATAACAAAACCTCGTTTAACAAATATTAAGATTTATTTAGAAAATTTTTGGGTTCTTAATAAATAATGTTGTTTTGAAACAATTAAAACTAAGTAATTATCACTCTACTTACATATTTATTTGACACATGTTTTGAATCAGTTCATTTAAGTAATTTTTCTATTTAAAATTTTGTTAACAATTTTTTTTTTATTGTGTATAATTATGATACATAAGAATAGTTATTGAGTAACAAAACCAAACAATTTGTAAGACATTTATTAATAAACATTTAAAAAATGCAAAGTTTTTACAAGAATATATAGAAAAGGAGATGGATGTTTTTATTTTGATTATGATATTAATTTTTTTAACAGATTCTTTAGTACGTTAGTAATATATTATTGGTTTTGTGCAGTGATGAATGCAAGGGGAGTAAAATAGATGTTTCAGATCCTTTTTTATATGTTCTTGTGGTTTCTTGAATTTGCAGGTGTATCTCTTACCCTTGTGCCTAGTACGACTTTGTTTAATAATGGCTAAAGGAATTGTACATACTTTAGTATGGTATAGTATTTTTAATTTTCAGCAAGAAAGTTTATATGAACATATGTCCAATTCTGAAGGCTTACTAAATTGCGCCAATTTTCATTTATAACATCGTAAAAGTGGACCATCTTCAAACATAAAGTTGTCAATTTTTTAAAAATACATAATTTTTTTTTCTGATGCTGACAGAGCTGGCTCAAACCATTTTTCTTACATGCACAAACAAAGCCCCTATCAGCCTATTTCAGCTCACTAGATGGCGCCCCATTGAAAGGCAAGATGTCGGAAATCATAAGGAAAAAAACTTTAACAGGTGTCAGGTTTTTGTGGTGTTGATAGTTGTCCGTAATGTTTATGTGTTTTAGGTACTAGTCAATGCCCCTATTAAGGAGGGTGCGAAAAGAGTTCAATGTTCTATCCATAAAGCTGTAAGCTGTCTAACCATTCACCAGGTTAGGTTATATTTTTGATTTTTAGACATCAAATATCCACTATTTGTAATATTCATTTATATGTATTTTTCACTTATAGTTCTTGATTTATAAATTTTGGATTAAGCCAAATAAATTAAAAATTTTGATTTCTGGTTCTTAGGAAGGCCAAACTTTTTATCTATTTGATTAAGGATGGTAATTAAATATAATAGAAGAAAAATATTTATAAATAAATTCTTTTTTTTAATAGATATTAAAACTAAATATGTACAAAAAATCTAATTAATAAATTAAATTATTCTTGTTTATAGGTGAATTGTAGGAATACCTGAAAAAAAGGTGTAGCATTAAAATAAAAGTTGAACTGAATTCTTATAGAGCTTACTTGTTCAAGAGATGATTGCCCTATGGAATAATCTTCAATTGGAAAATTGTCTTTAGCAGATTCCATAATTCCAAAAATTTTTGACCAAGGTGTTTTCGTATCGGGAACTTGGTAAACCAACATAAGTTGACTTTTCTCTTTTAATATTGAACTTGGGAATTGTTCTTTTACAAAGTCCATTACTATTTTAACATTATTTTCTTGATTTGATTGTTTTGATAATTTTATTGTGATCATATAACCTGGAGAGAATCGATTTTTAAGATGTTGTACTGAACCTATGCATTTAATTTGTCCGTTAACCATAATTACTAATCGAGTGCATAAAGCTTCACATTCTTCCATACTATGTGATGTCAAAATGATACTTTTACCCTTGTCTCTTTGTTTACAAATTTGATCCCAAATATGTCTCTTTGAGGCAGGATCCATTCCTGTTGTTGGTTCATCTAAGTACACAATGGAGGGTTCTCCAATAACAGCAACTCCAGCACTTAATTTTCTTCTATTTCCTCCACTTAATTGTTTTACTTTTTTGTCTAAGTGATCTTCAATATCAAAATCTTGTGATATCCTGGTAATTAAAGACTCTATTTCGTGCCGCTCATAGCCTCTAAGAAGTGCGAATACTTTAATAATTTCTCTTGTAGTGAGTTCATCAAATAGTGCATCAAATTGTGGGCAATAACCTGTCATTTTGTTTATAGTTTTTTGTTCTGTTTGTAGATCTAATCCATACACATAAATATTACCAGAACTTACACTCAAAGCTCCAGTTATCATTTGAAACGTTGTGGTTTTACCTGCACCATTGACACCTAACAATCCGAAGCATTCATAAGGTTGTATAGCTAGACATGTTTTATTTACAGCTAAAAATTTCTTGTAATATTTGGTTACATTGCTTAATAACACGGCATAATCTTTTTGTTGATAATTTTCTAAAATTCTGTCAACATTGTTAATTTCTTGTCTGTAATCGAAATCTAACTCAGTAATATCTTCTCGCTTTTCAACATTCTTTTTCTTTGATTGTAGAAGTCCTGATAATGATTTTGATTCAATCATGAACAGTATGATCATAAGTATTGATCCAAAAAATACGGAAATAAGTATTTCTCGTAAAATTCCAGGTCTTTCCCACTGGTAGTATCGTGCAGTTTTACCTAAAATTATCAATGTTTATAATTTAAATTCTGCACAATTTTGTAATGTAGATTTTTATAAACAACTCATATTTAAATTAATTAATTGATAGTAAAGAATCATACTTACTTGGACATTTATCATATGTGGCCACTACAATTTCCCAAACCTGTTCTTCAGTAATGGAAATAGGTGAATTGGCTATTATTTTTTGCACTAGTTGTTCACAATAATAATAAGTATTAAATTCATAATATTCCCATCTAATTGCACTTGATAATGCGTATACTGGGAAAAATACAAATATCCAATCAATTATTTTTGCCACATGCTCAAGTTCCAAGTCTTCGATTGCCAGAATTACGTAAACCGTAGAAACAACCATACCTATAACAAAAGTCCTGTTAAAAGCTTCCTCATTTATCTTTATGTTTTTGTGTTTTCATTTAAAAATCACTTCATCAAGCATAATACAACTCTTGTAGTTTTCAGTACTGCATTTACTTGTCCAAAGTAATTATCGAAATTGAATTTTCCCATTCAGAAAAAGATTTTGTTTTAGTTATATTTTCTTGTTAAACTTACCGATTGCACCCAACAAAATTAATCTAGTAAATCCAGTAGAAGGTGTCTCTACTACCAGTGAAATAAGGTAGACTATTGGCAACATACAATATGCAAATAACAAACAGACTATGAATAAACGCCCTGTAACAAAATGAATGTAGTTACAGAAATAAATTCTATTCATATGTCGTACACATATCATAAAATGTAGTATAACCACTTTCTTGGAATGCTAATATTGTGCATAAAAATATGATTGTATAGCAGATGTATGTGAATATGTCCCAAACATAAGAAACGCACCAGAATATAGCTATATTTACACCAGATACAAATTGTAAATGTTTCACATTTGAAGTTCTTTCTTTGATGTGGAATAAAATTGTACAAGCCAATATAAATGCCATTACTAATGGGAAATTCATTGATAAAGTATCTCCTGCTCCAATCGTAAAGACCTAAAAACATGAGAATGATTACAAAACTCATAGTCACTTAATAGAAATTGAAAAGTTGTCATTGCACATCAAATTCATGATGTCCTTAATAATAAAGTTTAGAGAATATGAGTAACATATACAAAAATTGTTTCTTACTGTAGAATGCTCGTTGAAAGCATATGGATAATTCGTAAAAATCATGATATGTTTACTGTTTGCATCTTTAAATATTGCGTTTATCATAACTTCTATTGCTACTGGTGGACTGTGTAATGGTTCAGCATTAAAATAACCCATCATCTTATTTTTTTTACATTCAAAAGCAACCGGGTACTGATAGCGAACTGTAGGTGGATCATCTCTGGTCTAAAATAAAATTTTAGGTTAATAAGGAGCATACTTAAATATTAATATTAAAACTTACCGCGTCAATTATTGTTTCAACCATATTTGCATTTTTGTCAAGATTTTGTACACTTGTGGTACTATCTTCAATATAATCTAATAATGTTTTGCAAAATGGAATATTATCATCTATAATAACAGGAGTATATGAATTTGGATGTGTATCCATATCAAGTTTCAGAGCTGGGAAATTTTCTGGAGCAATTTCACGTGTTATAAACATAAGAGCGGCAATATAAGATACACATAGTACAACTTGCAATACTATTAAAGGCCAACCTCGTATTGTACTTAAGAAACGTTTCATGAACATTGCGAATAATTGATTTCCTAACAATTTTGAACCAGTTAACAAATTTAAAGGTGTTGTATTTACTGAAACAAAGGTCATGGTTAACACAAATTTAGATGAACATAGAAAAAATCAGACATAACAGAAATAAATGTTATTATTGTTATAAAATTTGATCACTAATTATTTTGCGACTTGTAAAGTTACAAATGAATGAATGAAGTATATTTTAAAAATTTACTACATTGTATTTTTAAAGCTAAAAATTACTAACTTACCTGGACTAGCGTTATTCAGAAGAGGAGTGTTGAAAGCAGCAGTAGTTTTCAATTCTTCTTGTTTTGCTGAATGAGCATGGGAAGATCCAATTCTGAAAATAAAAGTTTTTATATATTATACGATGTTAAAAAATCGTTAAACTTATGGAATAAATCTGTATCTCAGTATTGTATAATTGTGCATTTTTTTAATTTTTATATGCTACTTTCTAATGGTGAAATATCACAATCGCTTTAAATATATTAATCATGATAGATTGTCATAAAAACTGATAAATGTGATAAGGGTCAGGTACAGTAAGCATTCTTACTACTGCTTAGTAAAATATTCCTAATGTGAATTGAAGTGAATAAATATATTCAAATTGAAGCATCACTTTGTTTTTAAAATGCACTTATTACTTGCTAACTGAAGATAAAATGCAGAAAAAAAAATGATTACTTCATAAAAACTTCTTCCAGAGTGGTAAGAGATATACCATATCCTTTAATATCCAAAGTTCTTGTGTTTTCTTCGATATGTCTTAGAGCAACTTCAAATTTCGATACATATTCTTTGGGGAGTAAATATACCAATTCAGTGCCAACATTACTTTGGATTTCTACATCTGGTATATGACTTTTTAATGTGTGACTCACATCATCCACTTGACAGGTTGGGCCCTTTTCAATTATCAAATTGTATCCAGCACCATATCGTTTTTTCAAGAAGAAACTTGAACCACAACATTTAACTTGACCTTCAGACATAATAGCAATTCTATCACCTAATATATCAGCTTCATCCATGAAATGTGTTGTTAATAAAATCGTTCTACCTGCAAATAAAACAATAAATTAGTCAAATCATTTTGCTGTAATGTTTGAACTAAATTTGACTTAGCCACTTATTTACTGGAGTGCAATTATAAGATGATACGGATGGTTATGTTAATTATTCTTAGCAAAAGTTGTGATTTTAGAAAAGGAAAAATATTAATCATCATATTTAAAATCAGAAACTTTTTGCACTTTTGTGCATTTTTCAAAATATCTAAATATTAGTTATGAAGAAAACTAGAAAGTATAGATTTATTGCGTATATCTACCTGATTTTTGAATATCTATGAATTCCCATAAAGCTCTTCTTGCAGCAGGATCCATCCCAGCCGTAGGTTCATCCAACAAAACAACTTTAGAACTACCTGAAAATGCAACTGCAACTGATAGTTTTCTCTTCATTCCTCCGGATAATGTAGATGATCGTTGGTTTATCTAAAATAATATTGATTAGAATCCCTTGGAAGAATCAAAGGAAATTTCTCACCTTATCTGTCAGATTGAGTTGATCGAGGAAAGCTGTAAGTTCCTCATTGATATCTTTTTTACTCATACCTCTTAACCGCCCATAAAAGTATATATGTTCTTCTACTGTTAATTCATCGAAAAGAATATTATGCTGAGGACAGATTCCTAAGCTTTTTCTTGCTTTGTCCATATCAGTTTTTACATTGTATCCATTTACCAAAGCAATACCATCACTTGATTTATACATTCCAGTCAAAATTGAAATGGTTGTTGTCTTACCAGCTCCATTATGCCCAAGAAGAACAGTAATTTGATTTTCAAAAACATTTAAACTAATATTTTTTACTGCCACTTTTTTATTTGGATAAATTTTATATAAGTTGCGAATTTCAATTCCTGCCTTCAAACCAGGTTGTACATCTTCAAAGGCTGTAGCATCTTGGTCAGATGAATCATCCGCTGATGAGTCAACTAAACAGAAATGATACAATAATATTAAGATTTAAATTCAAAATTTGCTTCTTTACTATAACTTAAAGGGAAATGTGGGATTAACAAAAATGTAGCATGTAAATTATTATAGACACCATCTGAAGAACTTTAAGTGCAGAAACAAAGAAAAACATAAAAGAATGATAAACATATGATATCATAATAATTCAAATATATGTTCCTTTTTTAAAGTAGATAATTGAAATTTTTACATCAATTTTTAATGTGCAATCAAAAATAAAAGTGGTGCAAGGTTCTATAAAGGTGCTAGTGCTAATTAAAGCAAACTTATAATAACACACACCTTCATTAAGAGTCCATGTATCATCTGCATCCTGTAGGTTCAAAAATGCCGTGACTTTAAATTTTTGATTGTCCAATTTAAAGAGTAAAATTGAAAAATAGAAGAAATTTAAATTAAATAATTGGGTTTTAACATATTTTTGAAAGAAAAAGAAATTTAAAAGTGCAATAGCAGCTATTGCTAATTGCATTTTTTTTTATTAATCATAGAAAAGATGTTGATATAGGCAAAATAGAATAAATAAAAAGTACTATCGGAGAAAAATAATTTTGTGGTAGACACTAGCAGATGATATATTCGCCTAATTTTTAAAAATTTAGTACTTAAAAAAATTTTGTAATTTAAATAATTTTTACATACCTTTATTTCCCTTCATCCAAAAAGTAAAAATGAAGTACCATTTTTTTGGAACACCGTAAATACCAGGAAAAACAGCTTCAACATATAATGCAATCAACATATAAAATATGGCGTCAAAAAGCAATAATAGTAAAATGGGACCCATTGATAATTCTTCCACTGGTGAAGGTGGATCGAACATATTATTCCATTGTAAACCTAGAAATTTTTTAAAAATTGTTACTAGTTGTTATAAGATGACATAAGAAAGTGAAATGTTAATAGATTATTAAAATTATGACTTTTGTTAATTAATATTATTTACTGAAGAGCACATACAAATTTTTCTTACCTGTTCCGGACATTTCATATTGTATTATTAATTCTAATCCATGTCCCATTGCTGTATTAAAGAGCAAAGAGTTAACAAGTCTAACTGGCAAAGACAAAGGTTGCTTGGAATGTATGGAAAGTGTGTAAGGCATGTAAAAAAATAAGTATAAAATCCATACGAATGTAGAGGCCAAATTTGCTAAAAAGTAAATTTTAGTTTTGGAAATGATTGAAATGTAATTTATTTTACCTCGATCGAAAAATGTGCTAACCATAAAGGCAAAGGTAATTGTAGCACAAACATAGAGAAACATGAACAAAAATATGATGAACCAGTTAGTTTTGGGAATTATAGCAGGTCGATCATCATTGTACCATATATTTGTTTTTAGAATGAATGTCATTATTATTAAAGAAATTAACAGGAGGCTTAAAGATTTTATAAACCATGCCGTCCAATGCATCCAATTTGATAATCCCATAATTTTCATAGATTCCTGTAAAAATTATTTTGTTTAATAAAATAAATGAATCGTTTCCAAAAGAATATTTTTGGTACAAAGTATAAAACTTTTATATGCACTTTAAGTGATTTTCTAGATTAGTTCTCTGAAATCATAAAATTGTCATAAGTACAAATGTTGAAGCTCTGAAAAGTAGTTTTCTTATTTGGAATCAAGAGTTATAGGAACTCAAAAATCTACAAAACTTTTTCTATTAATAAACCAAAAACTGGAGAAAACAAGTCAGAAAAATAAAATAAATCAATCAATCACAGTGTGATTTTTTAAGTGGTTCTTAAAAATAGTATGAACATAAAAAATAATTACCTTCAATTGTTGCTCTTTTTCTATTGTCACAACTTTTGTAATATTTATAGCTGAGTAAATAAAAGCCAAAATTATTATAAAAGACATAGTTTGTTTTAGGGCAACCATTACTACATCCACTTCATATTCTGGATAAGGAAATTTCACCATTTGCATCAAGTCTGCATATGCGTGGTTTATTCCCAAATTATTCATAATTGATTTAGAGACTTCATATTGAACACGTAAAAATCCTTGTTGGAAATAGCCTAAAAAATGCAAATTATAGAGAATGGTAAATGCATTGAAAATTAAACATATATTTCATAATTAATTATATCATATTAGTGTTGGGATTTTATGTGCAAAATCATTTACTACTGCTTTGTTTTCATTTATGGAATTCTACATTTAATCCTCTTATTAATTAAAACTAATTAAGAAGGTTTGTTAAATTTAATAATGAAAATAATATTAAATACCTGGAATATCAGGAGTATCATATGGTGTATCATCACGGGGTCCTCCGTCTTCATATTTAGGGAAGAGTCGATTTGTCTGCCACATATTTCCAAATGTGGGTGTTGCTGGATACCTAGTGCAAAAATATTTAAACTAGGGCAAAGATTATATAAAATCTTACCTTATCTTGAGATTAATCTGATCAGGAAATTCTTTTGCATCTTTAAGGCTGTCATCAAATTCTAAGGCTGGATAACCTACATTATCTCTGGATGTTATAGCCAACTCCATTGCTGCTGCATTAGGATAAGGATCAATTGTTTCAAAGCTAAGGTTTCTCATAATGTCATCCAGTAATGTACAATTCGGTGAGTACGCAATTCTATCACTAAAATTTTAATTCTATAATGAGAATAACTTTTTGCAAAATATAAAAGTTAATTTACTCAAGTATTAACAAATAAATTTAAAATAGAGGAAAACAGATGACTAATGGATAAGTTAAAAAAAGCAAAGAAATTTCAAAATCACAAAAGAAAATCGAGTTTTTTGGCCACATTTGGCCTTTCAACAAAATTAAAGATTCGAAAATCTGTAATAAAATGATTTATAATAAAATGATTCATTTGATTCCCTTTTTTATTATAGAGTTACAAATTTTAAGAGACAATTTGGGTTCATCGCAATATATGTGGGAGTTAAACTCTTCTTCTTAAATTACTTCAAAATAATACTCTCTATGTGGAATGTGTAACTGTTCTAATAACAAGATACATGAGATTATTGCTACACTTACACAAAAGCATGTCATCATTAGAGATTACTACAAAATGAGGTATTTGCTCATCAAATCTACATTTAATTGTGCAACAAGCTGTGGTTTCCTTCTTGTTAAGATGAAACAGTTGCTGGAAATCAGCTTTAAGAAGATTATAAAGAAGGTAGATGCAGAAGGTTTTTTGTCAAAACTTATGAATTCAAATGCAGAAAGAAGGAATTGGAAAAATCACTTTATTACTAGTTTTAGATTGATACTTACTCCTTGTATCCAAAAGGTTTTCCAAATGGTTCTCTCACGTATGGCCCACCACCTTCTATATCAACTAAGGTTCGGATTATAGTAAGTAAAGCGCATACTGCTATTGGCATTCCAATTTCCATGACAGTTTGTATCGGGTGACGTATTTGCATGATCCAATTCTTCCATATTAGAAGAACTAATTTATTCACCACCACCCCCATCTCGGTTGATTTTGCTGCAAATGCAAGTACAACATCAAGCAAGACAATTATTAAATAATATTGATCACATTTATTCCAACAAGGACAATATTAATAAACCATTAGGGATTAAACACTTTCAGAACAAGTTGATTCATTCTCATACTAATAAATATTTAAAACTGAATGAAACATGCATGATGTAAATATTGTCAATTTTTCAACTCGATTTTTGATCTTAACATAAAATTTGCAAAAAATTACTTACAGTAAAAAGTGAATAAAATTTTATGACAGCCAATTTTGGATGTTGTTACGCGCGCATTTTAATTACAAATCGCGCTTTTAAGGTAGTGAAATTTCCGTAATGCTAATTACTACATTAAAAAATATCCTGTAAGGTAGTCAGTTCATTCTTTTTTTTTGCATATTAATAATAATAAGAAAATTTTGATTTTTATTTCAAATCCAGGTATGTATACGCATTACACTTTATATTTATAAGCGCCACTATAACACTACACATAATCCCCAACAAACACGTGTACTTAGTTTTTTAACATCCAATTGATTAATCCTTGAAATGCAAATCAATACTCAAATATGCTTACTAAAATGATAATGTCAGTTATGAAATTTAAATCGAACGTATACCACTTACGGAAATTAATTATTAAAAAACGCAAAATTTTAAGTTCTAATAATAATTTTGCATCATTTTAGGAATCTTTAAAATAATATTATTCGTGCATGGAATAGGTGCGAATATAATACATTTCTCATACTAAAAAATGTGGAAAAAAAAAGAATTGTGGAATTAAAACACTAGAAAGGAAAGAAATAAATTGTTTTTCAACAGTGCAGAATGCATCAAAATATCCTATTTTTACTATTTTTCGAATAGATCGTTAAAAATGCTTAAATGCATTTGGTTCTTTTGAAAAATTGACATTGAACTTATTGAGCACCAGGTTCTCTGTCTACGGAACCGTCAACTATAGACATAAATGAGTCTATCTTAACGAAAGACAAACTAATGATAAACTAATTTTTAGCAGAAACAGGAGATAAGATAAATAAAAAAAAGCTTAACACTGTTTACTTCTGGGCTACTGATTTGATTTATTGCAAAAAGACATTATGTTTATTATTTTCAGTTTGATTGTACTTTCTATAGTACACAGGAGGACTCTGAATCTCAAAAAATGGACGAGTTTTTTTTATTCAGCGCATATTCGTTTGATTTTGCAGAGCAAAAACTATAAAATTAATGATTAATGACCAACGGTGTACTAAATTTTAAATGCTGGGATATTTTTAGAGGTAAGGTTGAAAAAGGAATTCAGCAACATCAAATGGTTTAGTTCCAGAATTTTTTAAAAATATGTTTTAAAAAGAATCTAAACAAGGTTTATTCAATACCTTCTCTTTGCCCTTTATATCATAAAAAGTTTTCATGTTTTTGATATATGATTTCTACTCGTACTGAAGATATCTGTTTTTGCTATCAATTGTCAAAATTTGTAAACAAAGCTCTCGTCTTGGTCTATAATTTATTTTCCCACTCTCAAAACGCTTTAGACCTAATGATTCAAATAACTATTAGTATCACACTGAATTGCTGCAATATTTATTGAATGACCGAATCAATAATAATTATTTTATCTAATCTTTGTACACATCATTGTTTTACATTTGTTAAATTTTTCTTTAACAATCTATTGCTTTGCAAATTTATTAAATAATGTTTACTAATCATTCATGTGCTACATTTAAATTTATTTTATTAAAAAAGATTTAATCATGTGACTTTCTATTAATTTTACTAAAAAATAGTTTAGAAATAACGAATCATTGCATTGTTCATTAAAAATAAAATAACGATCAAAGTTAATTTTTGATACTTTGGTAATTTAAAAATTCATGATCATACATAATTGACATAATAGTTCATTGTCCATTGATCTGTGCATTTCATTGTTGGTTAATACAACAATTTGGGTTGGAAGTCTCTTAGAATCGAGTAAAAACCAAAATCTTTGCTATTTTAATTCATATCTAAAATTTAGTAGGTAATAAAAACATAATTATAATATTAAATTTTTGTTATGTGTATATAAATCTAAAATTTTTGATATAGAACAGAATATATTAAAAATATGAAGGCCGTACAAATTCCAAAATTTTGTATGTATTTGATAAGAGTGAACATATTAGGAAAAAAACGAGATTGCGAATTTGATAAAAGACATGTGATATTTATCTTTATAAATTATTTAATAAAATGTTAATTAAAGAAGAGCAAGCATCTTTACTTGTTACCAACAATATTAATAATATTCAAAGACTTATCAGATAAATGATACAAAAGAAATAAGATATTTCCTTACCATTTTTTTTTCACAGAAATACACTTAACAAAATATCTCGAAAATATCAAAATCATGTAAAAGGAAAGTTATACTAACCACCATAAAATTTAATTTTGCACATGTTCAGGCAAATTTTGGCATTTTAGAATTTTGCCTTTAGATTTTTGCTAAAATCTTAAGTCAAAATATTTGGCAGAAGAAGCTATATTAATTCTCCAGAAAAACAAAAACAAATATTTGAATTGAAATGATTAATTTTTATTGCAACAGTAGAAAGGAGCTATAATTTTGAGAGACTAGAAGAAACTGAAATAAATAATTTAAAGAAATTGAGTAAAATTGGCAAAAAAAGAACAATCTCATTTTATTAGTAGAGATTTTTCTGTTAATTTACCGATTAGCATTGAAGAATTGATAATTTAAAAATTAACACTTCAAAAATTAACGATTTAAAAAATATACTTATCTCTAAACAAGCAATGATTCCTATTATTTTCCAATTTACGTTTTTTATATTTTTTTGGCTATTAATATCTAAATGTATTAGCAAACTAACGCGTTACTCATTTAGTATAAGATTCGTAACTACAAAATTATAATTTTGCAACGGTATTAGGTACACGATTAGTGTTTTGAAAAATAATTTGCTTAGTGCAAATAATTCAAATGTACTAAGCTAAATTATATTTGCTTTATGATTAAACCAATGTACTACCTACCGCAACAATGAATGAAAAAATTAAAGTTTATTTTAATTTAAAAAAAAATGCAAGGAAAAGAAATAAAACAACATACCATACAAGAGAAAGAGTCACTGAGAGGTAAGTTAAAAAGGATGGAAGATGAAGTTATAGTAAAGAATCATGAAACAAAAGTAAAACAATGATATCCACTAATGAAATTCAAAATTTACAACAGAAAGATAAAGATTAAAACTAAATGTTATATCTTATCAGAGATAAAGGTAAAAATCAATTTGTAACGTTATCTTCATGTTGTATATTAAATAAATTCAAAAACCGTTTTTGTAACATTGGCAAGTAATATAAACTAGTAAGATTATTGATTAAACGAATGAAGATATTGAATAATTCAAATTTTACAATAATTTCAACTATGACGAGTTTATCAAATAAACCATAGCAGTTGGAGAAGATAAAATAATATGAAGAATGCTATTATTATCAAGAAAACCACTCGCGAATGTGAGAATAAATATCAAAAATGCACTTATGAGATAATAATTAGAGGCAAAGATAATTTTCAATGAAATAAACTAAAATCTGTAAGATAAGAGAGACAATAACCACATGTTATAACATTATTAAATTATTAAATTTAATAATAAATTAGTTTAGATTTGAAAAGCGGTTTATTTACTTTTTTTCTTCTTTAGTGTGTAAAGTTTACCTACGCCTACTAGTTAGCAAATAGTTAAACCACTTTCGCATAAACTTTATTTTGTGATAATTCTATGTTCAATATCATTTGAGAAATATTAAAACAGATTTTTAGAGTTTGATGGAGCACGTGGGAATTCCTATATAGATAATATGAAAATTTATATTTTGACATTTGACATTATATTTTGACATTTGAGAAACAAAAAGAAATAATTTTTTTTAAATCATATATCGAATTTAAATTCGAATAGATGTTAATTACTTATTTATAATAAAGTAACTTGGGATTTTTGATGATATTTAGTTTTTCCAAAATCTGTTATCAACGATATTTTTGTTGATTTAATAATTTAAGTAGCTGAAACTTCTATTTGTAATTACTCCAACAAAGTATGTTAGAATAATCAATTCAGATAAAAAATAATAAAATCGAATGAGGTGTCACTTGAATATATACAATGACTATTGTAACTAACTTAAGCAAAATTAAAAGTTTGTAGATTATTAACAATGTCGAAAACTTCTACGATGTACACAAGCAGTTCTATTTTGCTTCCTATGATTCTTTTAGTTTTTTGTTCGTTTTCTTTTTTATTGTGACTTAAATCCTTTTCTACTTCTTTTCGAATTTATTGGTCTTAAGACTAGTTTACATTGGGTCAGTATTTAGTTAAGTTGGAAGTGAAGTCGTTAGTCATTGCTATCCCTCCTTAAATTCGATATCTCTTTGTGTATTAGTTTTGGATTTTATTTTCTATACTTACTAATTTTAGATTTTGATTTCAATTCCATTGAACTTTTTGTTTATTTTGCAGAATGTCTTTTGGATTTTTATTATTAGCTATATGGCATCTAGTTATATATTTGTTATTATAGATTATTCCATTTATCTATAAGATGTGTTATCTTAAAAATTTTTGAACTTCACTTAATGTCACAATGACGTATTATCTTAATTTTTATTTCTATAGTGAGTCAAACTTTAATAATAACCGTTCCAATATATTCTTTCTTTGGCATTATAAACAAATTCATTAATCATAACATTCTAATCGTATTTAATCCAAATTTTTGAATTTCATTTTTCTTCTAGGTTAGGTTAGATCATGTCATTATTAATTTTTATTTGCATTTCATCATCAAGATTTTTTATTTGTACATAGACATTAGCACAAACCAAGCTTGTTCTTAAAATTGGAAATATGGTTACTTTTCCAATTTTGTTTAGAATTAATTGTGCAACTATTTGTAATCTTTATTTCTTCTTGGTATATTCTTGTTGTTAGCATTCCCAGATGTAAGTTTCTTTGGTACACTTTTATCTTCAGTATAAATAATAAATAATCCAGAAAAATAATTTATAAACACAAAAATTTCTTCTTCACACAAAAAAATTTAATCTAAAGAGCCAATAGCGCACTGACAAGTAAATAATAAATAAACAAAAGTTGTGAAAAAATTATGGACGAAAATATCATATAGTTTGTTAAAATTATTTATGAAAACTAAAGTTTGTTCATAAAATTTAAATATACTTAAGAAGTGTAATAGAAATACGAGCAAAAATTTAAAGCTATTATATTATTGCAAAAAGCAATTAAATTATTGTTATATTATTATTGCAAAACTTACGAAATTGTAGTTATGAAAATTTTTGGCAAGTGTAAAAGCATCCACACATGATCTTACCTTAACACAAGATGAGATGTACAACACAGTTCAAGTATAGAAAATTACTGTAACAAAACGTCTCGTTACAGCTGAAAAATATATAGAGATACAGATGATAAAGATAAAACAAAATTAGATTAGATAGATAAGATGATTCATTTGTGCGAAAATTGTGATTATATAGTATGTAGATGAGGATATTACATCAATTTTTTTTCTAAATTATAATAATATTGATTACGCAAAGAAGCTTAAACCAAGTGCTCGTCAGAAAACTTTTCTATTAAATATTAACTAGCTCTTCTATTCTATCTACACATTTTAGTTTCACCACCTCTGCATCGATTCATTTCTCTGATTATAAATT
Source organism: Coproporus ventriculus (assembly GCA_027574865.2). NCBI lineage: Eukaryota > Metazoa > Arthropoda > Insecta > Coleoptera > Staphylinidae > Coproporus > Coproporus ventriculus. Next base: position 99,465 of record JAODAH020022988.1, read on the forward strand.
TTTTGGGTTTCATTCACGTTCATGCATTGCGTTTGCCATATTATTCTAGTTTTCTTACTTTTTACATTGTTAAAATCTTCTCTATTTTATTCATATCTTTCTGAAGTTATCCCTTTTTCATTGTATTCAAACAGAATCATTTAGCAATCAATGAAAAGATTGGTTGAAACAACAAGAGACCTTGGCGTACAACCAACATATCAAATGCTTCAAAAAACCCATACTACTTAACTTCTAACTATTTAACTTCTTTTAGTTTTGGCCCTTTTTTCTTTGGTATTTAGTTTCGATGCATTTCAGATCTTTAGTTTTTCTTCTAATTAATTTCATATTCTAAGAATATTCACTGCATCTTTTTCTAATTCTTGCATTGCTTTTTTTGTTTTCAATTAACAGAGCTGCATCTTTAATAAATCTAAGGATTATACTTTTTTTTTTAATTAGAAAATAATTACAGTAAATATACAAAGTCGAACAAAATTTTTTAGATGCTATTAACTGTAAGTTAATACATATGAAAAACAATAGAATTTTGTAGAGCAATAAGAAAGAGTTCAAAGAAAGGAGAAAATATGTTAAAATAATTGATAAAAAGAAAGAATGAATCAAATATCTTAGTAAAATTGCCAAAAAAGAAGGTGACTAACTGGATTTTACGTCATCGATTAAGCAATGTGACGCAAAAATAAAAAATAAAAGATTAAAACGTAAATTATGATAAGAATCAAGAAAAATAGAAAACGTACAAACGGAGAAATCACAATCACAACAAAAGTAAAGAATTATAATAAAAAAATTGTGTACATAAATTAAAAACAATAAATTAAAATAATTTATTTGGTTAACACAAAGTTCATCATAAAATGGAAGTATAAAAATCTAAATATTTAGTTTTGTTTTATTTTAATGCCGATATTGAGTTTCATCATTTCCGGAGTTTTCAACCGCTCTTTGATGAAAGGATGAAGATTTTTCCCGGCAGATATTTCAAGGTAAATGTGTAAAAGTCTAAATCAAAATATTTATCATATTAAAAACAACAAACACTCATCTAGTACGCACATGCTTTTCCCAGGTACGTGATAATGATATGATTACTTAATCCTTATTGATATTCTTTTTGACTTGCGCCCTTTGGAAGGCTCATAACTTTACACAATATCGTGTTTCCTTCTTGATACTATGATAAGCAAGCGCTTCCGCTAATTAAAGTTTGAAAGCCTTAATAATTTATTTATCTCTTACTCATGATATACAGCCGTTGAGATATCAAAAAAAAGCTAAAGGAAATTGATAGATCAATCAAATTCATAGAGAAATTATAATCAATGATCTTAAAAAAATATTTGAAAAGTATCTCGTGATACATCGGATGTTTTGTTTAAACAAACACGATTATTATAATTAATCGATTGATTATGCCAAAAAGAAAATATGATATCCATGATTAATTGTTTATATTGTATTTAATTAATTACTCTAAATCTTTAAAAATGAATTACGGTAATATCGGAAAAGATAACAGAAAAGATTAAAATGTTTATTTTTGCAATTAATGTTGAAATTGTGTTTGACAGTTTTTAGATTTTTTTAAAGGTGTGGATGGGTAAGCCTATTAAAATTAGTCAAAATTTTTTTCTGAAGTGTCAGTAAAATAACTTTAATTGCATTAAAATGCGATTTTACTGTTGATTATGTGTATTGTTGGTTGCATAATTTAAATTTAAAAAAATTAACTAAAGAAATTGCATTTTATAAAAATAAATGTCATTGTAATGTCAATGTTCAAATATTGATTGTGGCTTGTTTTTTTCTTTTTCCTCGTCTGAATTTTCATTGTTTTATTACTGGGTCATTCCATGCCAAAACCATAAAAGTTTAGGTGGTATGTTAAATATGTGACTCAAATTTGGTAGGCTGTTTCTACCATAAAATATATGATTGTAAACCAAATTTGAAGTCATTATCTCAAAAACTGTAGTTTTGGCACATACGAGTATTAGTAAAATTGGACATTTTTAAAATTAATATTAAAAAAATTGATTTTTGCTCACTAGAAACTTTATTTTTGATGTGGAAATCATTTTAGACACCAATCGATGGAAAATTTATCAAGGAATCGAATATCGCCAACATTTTCTCACAGACTACGACACATGTGCAGGAGATTCAAAAAGCTGTTTCTTTTTTTTTGGGATTATTAGTATTCTCAATAGTTATCCTACTTTCTTTATTAACATTTTATTCCACTACTTACCTTCATAGTAAAAATTTTTTCTTCATAATGACTATAATCATTAAGATCATTTTTCTTTTATTAATTGGAACATCACAGAAATAAATTCCTCATGATTAAGTCCATGTAAAAATTAAAAACTTGTCTTCTTGCACTGTAATTAAGTGAGTTATCATTGAGGTATTCTCTGTTTCTGTTCTATTAGTGGTCAGTGTTTGCAGAAATTGTTAATGTTCAAGAAAATGTAAATGGGATATTTCACATCAATTCAACAAAATTTGTAACATCAAAATATGATAATTTCCAAAGTTTTACCCTTCTAGACCCAAAGGGTTCTTTTTATTTTAGGCTGATTTTCAAGTTTTTTTAAGCACTTATTGCTTCAGCATTTTTTAAATCCAGGAAAATCTTCTTATAACATATCCAAAATATGCTTTTCATCGCAAATTTTCTGCAGAATATGATTTTCGTCTTAGCTTTCTGAAATTCTCGTCGAGAAAACGGCGAAAATGTCTGCCAAAAAGACGCAATTTCAAAATACTCCAAATTTTCAGGTTTAAAGCTTAAAAGTACGTCTTTTAAAATGTCCATAATAATAAATGCATAGCCGATAATGCTGAAAATCTGAGATAAATGGCGGATATACATTTTCGGATTATGGTCATTTTAAAAGATACAGGGGAGACCGGGGCTAGTTTACACAAGGGCATGATTAGTTAAATACCATTAAAACGAATATCCTCATAAAATTTGAAGCAAAACTGTATTTGTTAACGGCAAAAAAAATTTTTGTACTTTTTCTTGGCATGAAAGTATCTAGATCCACGATTTTGATATTTTTAATGTATGTGTGCTTGAACTAGTAAACTATATTCTTATTTTTAAACTGGAGAAAAATCTATTGAACCCTTAAGTACTTTATCAAGATTAATTTTCATTTCAATTTTTAAAATGATAATTTACGAGAATCAAAATGGGGTGAGTTTTTCTTTTTTTGGGGCTAGTTTTTCCGTTTGAAAACTTGCACAAAATTGAATTTTTCATTTACTTATGTAAATTTATTAATGAGCTTAAAATGTTTACGTGTATTAACTGTCTATCAGAAGAATCTGATTAGAACTAAGCGAAAAAAAATTAAAACTCATTTATTTCTTTGCAAAACAAAATATCATTATCTAGAGTTTAGGGAAAAAAGTTTCTTTACGTTGGTTACATGTTATAATGGTTAAAATAAAAATTTTTCCATTTAAATACTCCAGGAAAACTTGCCCCATAGCCTGAGTAAAACTTGCCCCATATGCAGGGTAAATTTTCCCATTTTAGAAAATGTTTCATTCATTATAAGAATGACTTTCCAATTATATTATGTTATTTTCACAAAGTATAGTCACTTCTGCACCAAATACTGCGGTGCTATTTTTTTCAAACCTACATTACAATGCTAGAGAGAGCAAAAGACCCAAACTGTGAAAATATGCTCCAGCCTCCCCTACTTTTAAGCAACAAACCTGAAAATTTGAAGAGTGTCATCCTTTTTTGCAGCCATTTTTGTATTTTCAGCGTTTTTCCAGTTAAAATATCGGAAAACTAAGGCCAGCATTGTATTCTACGGCAAATTTGCAATGAAAATATATATTTTAAATATGTTGTAAGATGATTTTTCAGGATGCGCTTAAAATACTTGAAAAATTATAAAATTTGCGTAAGACGTTCTGTTGGGTCTATAAGATTAAACTTTGGAATTTATCACATTTTCATATTACAAATCTATGTGCAAAATTTCAGCCAAATCGGCAATGTAGATCTGGAAGGGTTTTGTTGAATCCTGGTGGAATGTCCCACTTACATTTTCTTTAATATGAATTTCTGCAAAAAGAAATAAGGGCTAAATATTACTAACATGTAACAATCAGCTTTTAAACTCAAGTTAGAAGTTAATAAAAAAAAATTTTCTTTGTAATATTCATTTGCTGTTTCGATACCATATTATTTTTTTTCTTGGAAAGTATTGTATTTAGGCATGGTGAAAATGGAAAAGCTTCTGAAATAGTTAACCACTAAACTAAAAAACTGTTTGCTTGTTTTTCAGGAATAAATTTAACAGAAAAATGATGACATTTAATAAATTTTAGCTTCTATTTCTAGGCAATTTAATATACACCCTAGAAATTTCAATGAAAGTTTAAAAAAATTTTTTGTCACGGTTTGTTGTACATTTAACATCAAAACTGAAAGAAACGTTTAAGGGAATTGTATAAAGGGATAGGTAAGGATTCACCCATACATTAATTTACATTTTAAGGGCTTTCTCAATTAGATATCTATCTTTATATGAAACAAAGATATTTAAATTATTATGTAAAATGTGTAATGTGATGAAATGTTTGGATGATTTTATCGTAATAAATAATAATTTTTAATAAGATATATAGCCAATCAAAAAATAAAATGCAATTGTACTTAAATAATTCTTTTTATTCAAAAAAAAAAAAAAAAAATAGAAAACAACAAAATTATTCAGCAATCGAATTGATTTACCACCAATGCAAATATTGTCAAACCGTGCCTGTAAAAAATTATATACCCTTTTATTGTACTATATATTTACACTATATTATTTCTTTTTACACAAGAAATGCATGATATGTTATTTTACTTAATAATATTAATTCATAAAATTACTGAGAAATAAATTCCCTTAAGCCAGTGAAACGTTTATTTTGAGCACGCAAGAAGATATCATCGATGTTACGGAAGACGTCATGGGAAGCTTTAGTTGCATCTATTTTATAGTGGATGCCACGCTTCTGATAGTAATCTACGAGGGGCAAAGTTTGTGTATGATACAAATTTAAACGCTTTTTTAAAGCGTCCACATTATCATCAGAACGTCGTATTAAGGGTTCCCCTGTTATATCATCAGTCATTGGTTTTTTAGGGGGATGAAATTCTTCATGGTAAGACCGACCACTTGAGGGATGAATTAATCGGCCAGTTATACGTCGGACTAGTAAACTATCAGCAATACCGAATTCAACGACAGCATCTAATTGCGTGTTGCGTTTATCCATTAATTCATCCAGCTAAAAATTGAACGTTAAGTCAATTCAATCCATTTGGAACTGTTATACCTTTTCAGCTTGAACGACGGTTCGTGGAAATCCATCGAGTAAAAACCCATTTTTACATTCGGGTTTATTTAGATTATTGTCAATCATATTAACAACCAAATCATCGTTTACGAGTTTACCTTCATCCATGATTTTCTTTAGTTTGCTTCCCAATAGTGAGCCGGAGGCAATTTCAGCACGCAACATGTCACCAGTAGATAAATGGCAAACGCAATACTTCTCTTTGATTAATGGGGCCTAACATGATTAGCATTAGCTAGCTGTGCGTTAAGTGCGGTTATGTAATAGTCTTACCTGAGTGCCCTTTCCAGAGCCTGGTGGCCCTAACAAAATAGCATTGATCCCTGTAACCTCTTCACTTTTAAATTTAGGTAATGTGGCACTAGGACCCATTTTAAAATTTTAATAGCAATTTCTTTATTTATTTGGCCGTAAATACTGTGCGGCTAATTGATTAATAAAGCTGGAATACAACAATTTGACCTTACTACACAGAAATCTGATAAACGTGCCACCACGTTTACCAACTCAATTGAACCCATAAATGAAACTGAACCGTCAAAATTACTAGTTGCCAAACCTACAAAAATATAATACAAATTTTTAAATAAATAAATATTAATTTTCAATAAATACTACCTTACTTTAACATTATTACTGAATTAAATCTTATATTCCGACAATTTCATAATATTCTATAAATTAAGAGTTACACAAACATTAATCAATTTTAAATAATCAACAAATACTTAGATACGAATATTTATGCCTTAGCAACAATTGTCTTTGAATTAATTTTGATTGACATTTGTGCAATCGCATTCAGTAATTCCACATCTCTTAAGAGAAAAGATTGTCTCGCGCTTTTCTCGTTCACACTAAGTGAAATTTTGCCCGAAACAGGTATGAAAGAAGGAGCAATGTAAACCTAACTTTATGATAGTTTTGAATAAAAATGCTTCTTTAATGTAATCTAAATAAATGGGTTATCCTTCTATCCTATGTGGAGACTTTATTACCTATTTTTGATTAAAATGTGTCTCATTCAGATAAACAACATGCCATATTGCCATTAGATTTTCAAATCGAAGTTATGCAACCAATAACGTACTAAATAATCTGTAAAATTGTATTTTAGTGCCGATTTCTGGTTAGGTTATGAAATATTTATGTATCTATATTATTTTTGTGGTTCATTTTATTGCCATAAATTTGAAATTTATATTCTAGGGTGAAATTCTAGATCATTATCGCTCAGAATAACCATGTTATTGTCCTAGGACTTTCATGGGATGTAATTGATAGTTTCACCTACAAGAGTACCAATATTCATTTTCTTTTTTTTTTGCACATGATGCAAAAGAAAACTATAACAGTCATGCATACAAAGTTATTTTGTCTGAAAACTAATTATAACGATTTTTCAAATAAAAGAGAACAAAACACCTGTAGAATATAGAAAGAAAATTATTAGATGAAAGTTATTAAATTCATTTGTTTGCATTTCTTATCATATTATATTAATCTTAATTGTTTGACAACAAAGTTTTTTTTCGATTGATAATTGACCTATGATTCTAAAAAATGTGCTAACGAATGTGATAATTTAATTATCTTTAAGTAGTAGTATTTCACATTTAATATCATTTTTATTCATTGTGTAGATAAAATATAATACCATCTATCCAATTACAATATACCTATCGTTACATGTACTTTGGAATTTGTAGTCTAACCCGATAAGAGAAATAAGTATACAAACAACGAGAAGTATGTTCCGTTTTAGATTGAGGTAAAGAAAAGATGTTTTTTTTACAACGTCAACGTTTGAATGTTTCTATTTATCTTTTCGATAAATCCTTTAATGCAAATTAAATATGGAATTATCGGCATATTTTGAAAATTTATTTGTAGTTCCTTTTATGTATGGAATAAATTTGATTCTCAGGATCTCATCGATGTTTTCATTATTTTGCACATTTTTTATGCCACTGAAATTGTTCTGTCACAAAAAAAAGTTTAGACCCATTTCTCCTAATTTTGGTCGTTAATATTTTTCTGCCAATCTTGAAGATTTTCGACAGAAGGACTTGCTAGCAGTTTTTCCACTACCTCGTCCCCAAAAATACAAAAAGTGCTTAAATAGTTGAGTTATGAAATGCTAAAAGTGCTATTTCACTATTCCATCTTTAGAATTTTCCAGACATTCAAAAATTGAAGAGGGAACAATAAATTGTTTTTGTTTTTTTCTTTGTTTTGGAATAGTTGTAATATTTAATAAGAAGGATAATTAAAAAAAAATAAGTTTTAAATTTAGGATTTAGTTTTCATTAGAAAAATGTTAAATTAGTATTCAATTTGGATGGGATGAAAATATTTGAGTTAACTTAAGTTGGAGGATTAAATGGCATGTCAAATTGGGAGGGTAAAGCTTAAATAGAAACCTGTTGCACTAAACGAAAATACATTGATCGAGATTACAGCTTAAAGTTCCTATGAAAATTTAATAATCAATAAAAAATGTGTTAGTTGGGAAGGTTCGTGAATAGATGGCGGAGGTGGTAGCCGGAGACGGCTGGAATAATTACTGTGAAAACTCTTTTCGGTATATGATTTAATTTTCGCGAGGAGCGTGGGAAATTTTTCAATTTATGCTTGCCGTGGTATGTTTTTTTTTGGTAGAGAAAAACGCGCGCGCACTCGTTAATTACTTGAGTGTTAATTGCTTTATCATATTAATTGAATTAATTCGTACTGTTGTAATGAATGGAAGTAATTATTTCAATTAGGTTATTAAATGAAAAAGTTTGCCGATAAAAAAAGTTTAATTTGGTAAAGATGACGGAAAGTTTTTTTTATGGGCTTTAGTTTATATATTTTTTGGATGGGGTCTTTTTGTATTTATGAAAATTTTAATCAAAAAACTTTTGTTTGGTTGTTAGAAGGTTTTGAAATATAAGGAATGAATTTTATGGGTAGTTTTTGGCGGCATGTGTTTCGGGGGTTGGAAGCGGCGGGCCCGGACGGTAGCGGTGGCTATTATTTGGTCGGAATAAAATGGTACGTGAAGTAAATGGTTATTGATGGTAATATGTGTATGCGTTACGTGTATTGTAGCAGCGCACTGAGGAGAATCTAATAGTGCATAAATTTGTCGATGTATGTTATAGCGGCGGTCTAAAGGGTGGTTGCGAGGCGGTGGGTATGGGACAATTTGTTTCTCTAATGGCGGCATACTATTATAATATGATCGGTCCTTCGCAGCCAATGTGTGGTCGCACTCGGAACTATGTAACAGTGAATCCGCAGTCCATCAGAGCTATGGCTCACTTGGGAAATTCGGCATTCATGATGTGATTCGCGCTAGTTGCTGGCATCAATAACTGCGAGTGTTGGGTGAGTGGTGTACCGGGCCATGCCGGGGCCGCCGATGCAATCACTCCCGCCAGCGATATGTACTAATGCCCCAAGGAGTGACAATATTCATGCCCCACGATCACTGCCATTATGCTGACGATGGCGACCACTAAAATCGGTGTGCTACTGAACGATACCACACCGCGACTTGTCATTCCGCTCACAGCTGACAGTGCGACAATATTACATCCCGCTAAATCAGAATTAATGCCGTTCACTTTTTATGGCAATCTGACTCAACTGTAGTCGCACAAAACGGCGGCAATCATCCAATAAAATAGTGATTACTGTAACGAGTGCGATTATCCATAGTCCCCGCGCGCTCTAATCCCCTATCCGCACTGGGCCCATAACTACCCCTCTTTCTCCCAACATCATCCCATTTAAACAATCAAAAACCAGCAACTATTCTCTTTATACATCCGATATCTCTCGCGATTTCCATAACCCCCAGCCAGACTTCAATTCAATTAACGTTCTAGTTCAACGACAACCTACAAATTTGCTTGACAAGTACTTTTCATCTGGCTGATAACGTACATTGTTAAACATGTTCTGCAAAGCCATACATAAACATACAATTCGTCCATTTCCTCAACACATCACCCTTTCTTCCTACCATTTATACAAACTAATTCCAATTATCCTTCATCTTTTGCATTCCAACTTTTTTATGTCTCCACAAAATTAATCTTTTTCTTTTGTATTAATTGGTGCATAATTCACAGATGACTTAAAAAAATCAGACATTTGATTTACATATAAAACTCATCAATCAATATGAAAGTCTTAATGAACATAGATTGGTAAATTAAATGATTTGAAAATGGAATTCATGGGAGTCTAGAAGGAGCATACTGTATAATCTAATATACCTAGCTTTGTTGAAACAGAAATCGCAATGGTAGAAATTAAAAAATCTTTATAGTGAAAAAATAAAGAAGAAAATTATAGCACGAAGATGTATGTGATGATACATAAGAAATCGGTTTCTCTCCATCAAACAAATTGGGAAAATATGAGTACTATTCTTTTCAAACATGCATTTAGGTTTCTATATCAAAGTTTAGAAAATATAATCTGAAAAGATAGACAGTTTATATCAATGTGGATTTACTAAAAGGAAATCAAGTCTGCTTGCCATCTATATTTAAAACTATCTTCTAAAAAGCCATAGTAAATAAACTGTATCAGTCGTTTATATATTTTCTATACTTTAAAATATAAAAGAATCAATATCTACTTTTTGTAAAAGTGTGGAATGTTCTTGTAACTCTAAAAGATGATTAAAAGTTACAAAGAAAATAGTATGAATTTAAATTGAAACTGTATATGGTTGGGTCAATACATTAATATGAAAATACATAGAATTTATATTTTAGAGTTATGAAGGTTATTTAAATTAAATAAAACATGTTGTTGCTTCCTTTATTAATTTATTTTTATTACTAAATATATTTTAGTAACGATGTTAAATATATTAAGACAAGGTTGTCTACATACATAACGCAGAGCGTTTCCTCTGTTTTTATGAATTTTGACGGGTTTTGCATAATGCCAAAAATAGAGTAGGGCTATGTATTTGCTTGAAGCTCTCCTTGTTTTTGAAAAATTAGGTTTGACTGTTCTTTTCCGTTACTTATCGTGATCTAGTTGTTGTTCATGATAATTTGAATTACATTGTAAGGTTTTCCTTTTACACCTTGTTTATGGAGTGTTTTTCATAAAATAGTCTTATCTATCATACCGAAGGGCTTGGGGAGTCTATAAAGTCCATATTATATTTTAAAGTGATTTATGCTAGTATTATACGAATACGAAACTCGTATAAAATTCAAAACAATGTGTGAATGAATATTGCAGCATTTTTGTTGGTGCGAATAATAAGTAAAATTGGAGAAGAAGCTTTTATGAAAATTTTTTCTTTTGATTCACGCTCAAAATCAATCCGCTACCGTTATCAGTAAAATTAATAGTGAAATCAATCCCTGCAATTAATTTATTATTGAAAGAGACTAAAACTGAAATGAATTTATTTTCTATAATAATATTAACAGAAACCATGCCATAAATTAAGGAGTAACTAAAGGGAGGACAAGGTGAATGACTCTTGGAATGAATCTGGGAAATCATCTAATATAATGGAATAATGCGCCACAATTAAGGCAATGAAGAATAATAGATTAATCATATAGCAATTATAACAGAAAAAATAGATTTATCTATAATATTTCTAGGCAAAGAACTAGAAATATGCATGTGATATTGTACTCTACATAAAAATATGAAATTTGTATTTACACAAATATTTCAGAAGATTTCTAATTAATTGAATGCATTTTGTGTATGTGCTATATGATATTGTATAAAAAGTAATGTATAATATATTACATGCATATATGCGTATTGGGTTTTGATATCACTTACTACAAAAAAATGTAATATTTAAAACAAACATTTTTACTTTTTATTCTTTTTAGTTGTATGTATGTACATCAAAGAGTTTTAAATTTGTTTGAAAAAAATAAATTATGCCGTAACGAAATAAAAAAAATGTAGTGTGAAATCGGTTTCAAATCAAATTAGGTGAGGAAAGTAAACAAAAAATGAAGGATTTCCCATGTTTTTGTCATCCCAAAGGAACAATTATATCTAGGGGATCGATGTCTAGTCACAAGAAACACATTACAAAGACTCTAATTTTCGTAAAGTGGTAAGATAAACATAGAGTGTATTTGGACATAAAAGCATCAATAAAAAATGTACCATGTATTACATGACTTTAGCACAAATTCTATTAGTGCACTAGTGTGTCAATTGAAATCGATTAATGTGTTTCATTATTTTTATCATCCCATTTAGTTATCACGCAGGTGTGAATATGGTTATGCTAATGCTATAACTCTGTTGCATGAATCTCATTATCATATTAAGTAACTACATTACATGAAACAAAATTTTTGATCGCCCTGAGTATTAGTTTAGAAATAGTTGTTCCTACTTTCATCATTCCATACGACCTGGAAAATTTGTTTTTACAGGTGGAATGTAATCAATTTGCTGTTCTAGGATTGTTGATTTAAATGAGAAGTGTTCCTTCAAATATTTTATTACGATTAGCATATGAATCAAGTTTTCTATTCATTGATTGGAGTACGTGCACGAGGTAAGACAAAACATTACGTTAATCACGTTATTCGTTCAATTGCTACTTATAAAAAGAATTACAAGGAAACTACATTGTTTACACTTTATGTAACAAAATAGTAAGAAAAATTTATATAAAATTATAATATATTTATATATGCTGTAAATGGTTTTTGTTTGTTCAGTTATATAATATACAAAAAGGGTTGAAATGTATATTAGAGAGCTTTATATTGTAATTAGGTTGACGGCAATGCAGGATTGTATGTAATGCTTGTATTCATTCGATAAAATAAATATAAAATTGCTCTTTTAATTAGATAGTATGTCGGTATTTGTAATTAATGTGTGATCAATGTGGATTCATTTGATTGTAATTGGAAAAAGCTATTTCACCTTATTGAATGACAAAAGCGGATGCTGGAGGGATTATTAAATCAAAGAATATAAATATTGATAGATTTTATGTGTGCAAAAAATGTAAATTTATTTGTAGGGAGAAATTTCAAGTAGACGGTGCCGATCTGAATGCTACAAAGCTCAGCTTATTTCTCTAGAACTAACAAGCAACTATTAATTTTTAATTTTACTTTTGGTATTTAATCATTTTTAACTATATTCTCCAAATAATTCCTTCAAAGGTTATTATTTTTCTTTCGTATATTCATTATAAATTCGATCAATTGTTTTAATATGAAAGAATCAAATTCTTTTTTAACATTTCAAGCAGAGTTTTAAATCCTATTATGAAATTTTAAGATTCATTCAAGGAGTTCTTTGAATGGATCTTTTCATTTCTATTTTTTTTTAAATATGCAACTAAAATTTATCGCTTCTTAACCATTTTCTAAATCTATTAATTTACTCAATATCATCGAAATTGAGAGCTACTCTATTACTGTCAAAGTTGACAGAATATTAAAAGTTAAATTGTAACAGATCTGACAGAAATTTGATAATAATTATATAGCATTGTTATAGATATATCTGTCAGTTAGATAGATAGATAAATTACGACTGTGGGAATGGGTTAGGAATAGCCCCAGCACCGGTACCTCATGGTAAAATGGTATATTGTACTGTACCTCACTATTACTAGTCAAATAGGCATATAGCAAGTAGTCTCTTGACTAAATCATGTTTCCGGAATTCCTCAGTTTTGCGGTCTCTTCTCGAACCTGCAAGGAAGGTAGGTTTAATAATCTATCCGTAGCTGCAATAGGTTTGGTGCTCATAGCGCACAGAGTACTAAGTCCAGTCTCTGGATGGAGCTCAGCAATTAGTTAGTCCGCTTTTGGCAGATTTTTGTCCACTATCGTAACATGAACAACCAGTCTTACCACACTAAGGGGCGACCAGTGTGCAGTATAGGATTTCAAACCCCAAGTCTTGCCCACAGCTCTAAGGGTGCCTGTTTAGCTCTAGACATAACCTCCTCAATATGAGGGTTCGAGGTAAGTTTCTTGTCGAGTGTTATTTCAAAGTACTTAACCTCATCCTGGATCTTAAGATAATCTCAAAAGAATTTTGGCATTTGGACCTGTGAACTTTCTCTGTTTAGTGGAGACAACCAGTTTAGTTTTCTTTGGGATCATCATGAGACTTTCTCCAAGACACCACTCTTCCAACAGTATTAGTGGGATTTTAATGACATCTATCGCTGTGCTTTGGAATTAGCCCATTTACCATGATAACAATGTCTTCACCATTGTCCAACGTGAGATATTCCTTGTCGTGTAAACGCTCAAGAAAGCCGTCAACCAAAAGGCGCCACAAGAGAGGAAAATGGACACTCGCCTGGTTATAGGTATATTATAGAATTGATATTATAAAATGTACCTAAAACTGTTGTGTTTTTTGCAACAAATTTTAATAATAATATTTTTAATTTTTCTAGATTGACGCATTTATAGTCATTTTAATTAACGGAATTAAAACTTTATGAACTCCGTATATTCTGTTTTCATTTCAAACTCGATATTCGTGAATGATAAATTAGTTTTAGTCAATGCATATTGTTTTTATTTGTATGAAATTTGTTTAAATTTACAAAAACAAATTTTAAATGAGTTAACCGCAATGTATATAGTTTGACATTTCTTGAATAATTTCTTATATATTTTTTACGATTTAAAAAAATATATTTTTTAAACATTGATTAATTTTATTTCTTCTTTCATAAGCTATTACTTATTTTTTATATGAAGCAATAAATACCAATAAATTTATATTTTTGGATTGAATACCCTCGTGCCTTTTAGGGAAGCATGTCTTTTCCCTTAACGCTTTCTTAATATATAGCTCCCTAACAGATGATCGTAGCTTCGAAATACATTGGTTAAAACTGCTAGGACGTTATAGTATATTAAGTTTGAAGGGATGTAACGTGAGTTTATTATAGTGTACAGCCATTAGGTGTAAGTAGAAAATGGCAGCATTTCCACAAATTGATGAATAAAATAAATGATTTTTCGAGGGTTAATAATTTAAATGATTTTCTTGAAGTAGTAGCTTATAACATTTGTAATTGCTATTCAACTCTAATGTCGGTGCTATTAAAAGGGCTCGCAAAATCTGAACTAAGGCGAGCAAATTCAAGCCATGCACAATCATGGTAATGTTAGCAATTCTTGTTTTAATTCAAATCCCATCCTAAAGCGACACATCGGGATTAATACACAAAGTCAATCAATAATATTATTTATGATGTAATTATCTTAAGCCATTTTAAACATGCAAATAGTGATAAGTACGTTAGGTTAGTGCACATGCCTCTAGGCAAACTCGTGCTATCTTGACGTAGGAAATAAGTTGCGTTTTGTCAACGTTCTGTAATGTTACCATCGCCTCACTTCCTATTCCACACATAAATTACCCTTCTTCGCACACAAAATCTAATCAATATTTGGATTTCTTTAATTTAATAATCCCTATAGCAATCCTCTTTATCAGCCATTAAGGTGAAATAGTTTCCTATCAATTCTGGATTATCGCATCAAATTTATATTTCCTTTATTGCGTGAGTAGAGACGTTGTGATATAATTGGGCAATGAAAAATTTACAACATATATCTTTACAAATATGTTAAAAGTTATAGTATTATATTCAATAAAAGTAGTAAATGTTGTATATTTTGATTTGTTTATTTTTAATCAATTTTGAAGTTAGGAATGATATTACAGATAGATAGAGAGAGAGAGAGTGTTTTATGTTTTTGTTAAAATTTCTAAATAAACTGTTATAAAAAAAAGTTTTTGGAAGATTGTGAGAATGATTTGAAAGTATAGTGCAAATGCATATAACATAAAAATAAAAAAAAGAGGTGATACGTACTGAAAATGAAGTTTGCATACATTTTAACTAATAAAAATCATTAATGGGTATTGCGCATATACCTAGAGTTTCCAAATGGAGAGTACATTAAAACCATCGGAGATTTAAACCCCTTGCAATGAGAAAAATGCCAAGAGCATGAATTGGTTGCAGCAGGGAGAAAAAGAATATTATCTGCAAACGATGTGATTTGTGCGAAACATTTGAGGGCGCGCGCACAACCCTCTGAAACTTTTCCAAGCTACGGAAGTAATTATATTAATATCAGATTACCTCTCCCCATCGACAAGAAAAAACTTTAACATTTAAATCAAAAAAGAGACAAGTTTAATTGAACAATTTCGATACGTACCGATTCACATTCTATTTAAGATTGAATTTTAATGGAACGGAAATGGGTTATTTTCATTGTAAATATTTATTAAACATATACCTATACAGTATACATATATTTTTAATAAATCAACACATTTATTTGTTACTCGATGAAAGCTTTCCATAATGTATGTACATTTGATAATTTAATACTTTAATATTTAACATTTGACATTTTAATAATTTAACATTTCTTATATTGTTGTTTTGACATTTAACGTTTTGGTTTACCTTTGTGAGGAATTTGTCGTAGAAACAAAATTCTCAGTATGACAGATAATTGTACAAATGCTGAATAATTAAAGATCTCAAGCGCCAACAAATGTTGATTATAGATGAAATGCTAAGTAGAATGATGAATATAATGAATATACAAAAAAAAAAGAAGGAAAATGTATTACAAATAATGCAATGGATTTATTTGCAAATGATCTATAACAAATCTATGATAGAATAAAAGTAAGTTTAAAGAATATTGATATAGAAAAATTATATAATAAAATCAAAAGTTACTTTGGAAAAATTCATATATGAAAATTAGTGGTGTACCAACGCCATTTACAATGGGATTAAGAAATATAATTCTGAACGTTTCATAACGATTTTCTTAAAAGCGTGGAATAAAATTTAGTCGAATATAAAATGTTTTATGTTTCGATATTGTTCTGTGGAGTTATTAAAATTTGTCAGCTCAAAAATAGAGGTCGTGTTTAAATACAGTTGATAACGATAAAAATTTTAAACGAATACATTTTCATCGAGAAAATATTCTTCTACAAGAAAAAATAGCAAGAGAAGTAAGTCTCTTAAATGTAAGTCAATATGTTTTCTTTTAGCCTTGTAAAAACAATAGCGTACTGATTTTATGAATTCTAAGATAGGGAGCAAATAAACTAGAAACATTTTTAGCAATTTTGTTGTATTTTGGGACCATGAATAATCTTATAAAAATAGTTAAAAAATTAAATTACAATATAAATTAAATTAAGTGAGAAAATTATGAATCTTTTCAGAATGATTTTTGTTAAGATTCACTCTAAAAATAAATCCATTTTTACTAGAGAATTTTGTTACAAAAATATATATAGTTAGTGTTATACATGAGAATATTGAGGGAAAAAATGATGAAAAGTGAGTAGTGCGAAAAATAATTTAAAATGTGTTTCATTAAAGTAATGCGACTTGCATACGATTCACATATGGAGTCAAATATATCCGTATTTTAGGTATCGGATTTTTGTAGTAAAATAATTCGGCTTGAAAATTTACATGGAATATCGACGAAGGGAGAATTATAGTATGACATATCGTGCAATAGCTATTGATGTGTGGGAGGATAATCTGGGGGAAAAAGGAAAGAACAGCAACAAGTCAATAAGTAAGTCGGATAGTTTAAGGGTTTGGAATGGTCTCGTGTGGTAATGTAGTGTGTTCATTGTGGAAGGAAACGTGCCTGGATGTATTCAGTCTTACACCTCGAATATTGGCTATATGATTTATTCGTGATGTAGATAACTTTCCGACAAGGTATAATTAACTTTGCAGTACAGTTCCACAGGTCTGTCTCAATGTCCCACCATTCATAACGCTTTAATTACTTCTATTTTCAATTAGTTTGAGCAAATGAACTTTATCACAAGACAATAAGAGAGATCAGATCGGCGGGTGAGGTGATGATAGTGCTCTAATTATGTATATGTTTTTTGTACGTTGGGGTAGGATTTATAGTTGCGGGTTTGTGAAGCGATAGGGGTGGCAGAAACGGCCGTTGTCCATTGCCGGGAGACCATGCCGCTGCTCTTATAGTATACAGTAATGCGAGATGCTGCTCCGGTGACCGACGTGTGTATCTGGCAGATTTATAACCGCGCGGGCAGCGCGAGGTAGCCGCAACCCGGTGGCTGCTGGCTCTTGGGTGATTTACAAACCAGCATACAGCTTATGTCGTACGGGGTATGTGTACTGTCCCAGTTCCAGTTCTAAATAACGAATCGCATCCATCATGAGGAGCACCGACCTGTGTGCGGTGACAATATCTCATCAAGCTCTGCACCGCGTTACATTGAAAGGGATTAGATAACGTTGATCTGTCAATATGAAAGTATAGACAATAAGGGTTTCGATTAATGGTACGCGTTGCTGACTTTGCGAATTGGGGTATCCATCTGACGCAACAGCCAGAAGCAACACCTAAGGTGCACTATAGTGAGGCAATCTCTGCACATTATATGGCGGCCAGCCACATAAAACTACGTCGGAGCATGGAAACTCCATTACAGAAAAGCTATACTCGTAAATCTAGGGGTCGTCTGCGGCTCGGTTCCTCTCGCTAGCCGCGAGCATTCTTCCGCGGCCGATTCCTACAAGCACCTCTGAAAGGGACCTCAGGAGAGTACTCATTGACCACACATCCCGTACGATCATTCAACTTTTTTCGTTGAGTGCAAACGTGTTATTGCGAACGTTTTCTTATATATACTTTAATAATTTATGGTTTCCATCAACCGGTAATCCTCTTAAGTGGTCAAACTGTTCCTCAACCACCTAACTGATATATCCAAGATCCTGATAGAGTTGTGGTTGGGCACGCTTATACTGCCTTATCAACTGATTAACCGGAGGAGTGCAGAGAACATCACGCTTGTAATTAACGGTTATTCATCGGAGGCGTTTGAGTTTGTCCTAACGAAGAACATCGCATGCGCTCTCGATGATAATACTCTTGGCGCGCTTGCAGCTTCCAGTTGCCTCCAGTTGTCGCGATACCGCGAACCTTTTCGGCCGCCCCCTTTTCCATCTGCTGTGCGAAACCGCGTGCTCGGATCTCGTATTCGCGAACTTCCAGTAAGTAACTTATTTAATTTTACTTACAACGAATTTATTTATCCCACGTGTTGTTTTAACTTTTTCACGGGAATTTACTCAAAAAGTCTTATTGATGTTTTAATGACAACTTTTATAACATTGCGTGCGCGCCTTTCTTTACTTCTGTATGTAGTGGAGTGGAGTGGTCCAAACTGGCCTCTCGTTATCAGGAAAAGGGAATATTCGTACGCTTTCATGACTCCATTTATTAAGTTATATTGTCTCTTCTTCCCCATATATGTTCCGTGGAATTTAGGCACTCGTTATTTACCTTATTATCAGCGATACGAGGAGGATATGTACTTTTATCCCTGGAGTCCTACCTAATAGTACTTCATCCAACAATCATCGTTACAACTCTTTATCTTCCTTTCATTAGTGGTTCCACTTCCAACAACTTCAGACTGTTCCTTTTGTTTAGAAATATTTAAATCCTCTGCAATGTTTGTTTGTACTTTCAAATGCTTTTTAAACTACATACTTCTAGTTTACTCTAAAAATTTTCATTTAAACAATACTCATTTCAACAGGAGCATTTCTTCATAAGTGCAAACACAAAATGTACCCAATTTTCTACATTCGCACATAATACTATTCCCCAGGTTTTTCAAGATAAGAAATTATTTCAAAATATAAGCAAATGACACGTTATTAATTATTTACATTTTATTTATCTAAATAACTAAAATAAAAAAAAACAAAAATTAAAATAGTATAATACACATTTTTTATTTCTTTTTTAAATTTTTCTGCATAAAACTAAAATATTTAAAAGCAAATAGAAAATTTTTTGTTACGAAAGAAAAATTTTTTTGATTTATCTTTACATTTTGATCTTTTAATTTATTACCGACGGAATTTGTATTGAAGTGTATCAATCGTTATGTTTTTTTAATTTTTTTCGTATTAAAGAAATCTTTTCATTTTTATATTTTTATTAAATTAATTTTAATTTAATTTTTTTCATTATTAAGAATTTACTCTGAGTAAGAATAAACAATTCTGGTTGTTTCGCAGAATAAGCAGAAAAAGTTCATATTATCATAAACTGAGATATCAAGGCATAAAGATATTTCTTAGCAATAAAAGATTTAGAACAATTGTTCAAAATATCCCCCGTTTTATTTTATGCAGCATTTATCTATGTTTCTCTGGCAAGTCTTATAACATCAAAACGACAATTGATAGTTCCTTCAACTAATACAATCCCATTTTTTAACTATTGCCAATGAAGTTAATTTGCAATTCTAAAACACCCGGTATATGTATACATAATTAGCTGTTTTAAATGTTTTTTTTTGTTTATTATGGGAATTAATTTGAAATTTATTTATTTATGTACCTAATTACTTAGCAGGTATGACTGTATAATTTGTTTAATTTATTCGAAAATTATTAAAGGTTAGAATTCTTTTTATTAAAATAAGTTGCAGTGAAAAGTGTATTAAGCCGAAATTTATGAGTGCGAGATATTTACATTTTTAAAAATTAAACTGAAAAGGAAACTTGGATTATATTCCGATGAAACATTGAAGTGTTCGTTTACGTCGGAACTGTAATAAATGATTAAAGCGACGATGAGAGCAGTGATTGTAGCGCTGTGCTTTTATGTGGCATTTATATTTTGATTTTGATAACAGTGCAAGATTGAGTAGTGGCTTTATCGGAATTTAAGAGATATCGAAAATATATTTTAATGCTAAAGCACTTTAAATATTTTAAATTGAAATTTTATCAATTACCCAATTTTAGGAAAAATGTAAATTTTTCACAAAATTACATTTTTTAACATAACACGCTATTCATTGCAACTACAGATTTATTTTATTATAAATTCTTGCACATTTTATCAGGTAAGAACATTTTTTATAATTATGTACATTTGAATGCATTTTGACTTTCTTTCACATTTTCAAACTTCTTCAACTCTTTTCAGCTTTTTCAATTTTTTTTTTTGCTAACCATATGAAAGAACAAAGACGTAATTTATTAAAAAGGGAACTTTGTTGTAAAATTTAATTGCACACTATTTAGTAGTATGTTAAGTGCTAATTTTAGGAAGATATTATTTTAAATGTAAATCTTTTTTTTCCGTTTATATTAAATCCTAGTTTTTTTTTATAGTAAGATCTATTAATTAATTTTTTGACATTCTTTCTTTTATGTAAAGTAACAATAATATTGAAATAAAATGTAAAAATAGGCAAACAATAGGAAAATTAAATCTCTTTGAAATAGCAGAGTATTTTCATAAATGTTTCATATAATATTATTTAATGGCCTAAATACATTTTAACGCCAAATTGTTTAATTATCATAATTTTATTGTTTTATTTAGATCGGTTGTCTATATATATTTTCTGTTTTGAAATAAAGTCTAATAAATAAAAATAATTATAGTTATATTTAGTGCATAATTTTATTTTTAGTCTAAAATTCGATCAGGTTTTATTATCTTATAATATAATATTTTATTTTTTCGTATAGTAAAAATTTGTTTCTTCATTAACGTCGTAGTTACTTTTTTTAAGGACTTTTCTTATTAATTTTGTTTAGTTTCTATTTTATACAAATCTCAAATAAACATTATAAAAATCAGTAAGATATTTTATTCATGTTTGTATAATCTCAGGAATGATAAAACAGGTCATGGAGCTTAGAGATATATCTAACAGCTTCATTTATTTTATATTTATAAAATTTTTCCTTTTAAGTGCAAATTTCTTTTTGTGCTAATGGAAGTATGTAAAAATAATTCGAATCTATTGATGTTTTTCTTTATAATTGATAAATCGTACGAAACATGGCAATCCATCTGCAGGCGTAATGTTACATAAATATTAAAAATAAAATAGATGCTTTATTAATCAATTATAGATTTTACAACAAAATGTTCAATTATGTCTTTGTATTTTATTGAATTTAATATTATCCATAAATTTTCAATTACAATGTTTTATTTTTATTTTGTATTTTAAAGAAAACTCTTCTTTTTGTATTAGTAAAAAGATAATACAAAAATCCTTAATATAGTATACAAAAATTGTTGAATGAAATTAGATTCTAAAACAAACTAAGTGGTTTTAACAAATATTTATACTCGTTAAATATATTTTATTTATGAATGTATATTTTTATTAAAAAAATTTACATCAAATTAAAAACAAAATAAGGATCTTTCTTTTTTATCTTTCTTATTTTATAAATTTGTGTTGAATATTTTACTTTAATTGTTATTATAAATAATAAACAAAAAATTTTGTTATTACTTTTAAATCAGTACTTTTGTAGTATCAGAAATCATCCGAAAATAATTTAATTACAGGTGTAGGTAAAAAGTTTCCTACTGTATTGGCAGTACTTATTACTAAATATCATGGAGGTTAGATCTTTATTATTAATTGAAAATGAAACTACGTTGAAATAATTATTAATGGCCTACAGGTGTCAAGATAAATCGAAATAAACAAGACTGATACATTTAAAATTAATGAAAAATTTAGATATTTCCTTTTCATCCACAGAGAATGTAGAAAATTAAATATTTTCACTTTACATTTATGATCGAACAAAATACAGTTAAGAAATTCTGAAGCTAATTGAATAATCCTGGATTTAGAGTAAACTATTAGTTTAGTCTGCTTCTGTTTTACATAGACTCGATTTTCTACTCGGGTGTCGTGCGTGTAAAACAACCTTGAAAACTATATGTCCAGTTCTTTAAAATTTGACAATTACAATCACCAATGACTTTTTAAAATTAGCTTGACTGATTACGTAAGGCGAGAAGTTATTTTGTCTTTTAGGCAATGTTTGTTAGTAGTTTGTAGTTCATATAATCAAAATTAATTTTTTGTTTTGCTTCTGTCACAAATTTCTATTAACTCTCTTAGGTTAGTGTTAAAGCTTTGTTAGGGGAGACTGGGGCATGTTTTCCCATTTTGGATCTTTTGCTCTCTCTAGTATTGTAATGTAGGTCTGAAAAAAAATAACGCCACAGCATTTGGTCGGTAAATGAGTATACTTTGTTAACATAACATAATATAATTGGAAAGTCGTCCCTACAACGAATAAAACAACATTTTCTAAAACTTTAATTTTGGGAAAACTTGCCCCACATAAGGGGCAAGTTTTCGCGGGTTGTTTAAATGAAGAAAAATAAATTATTTCCCTGCGTTATATGTAGCTTAGGGCACTTAATCGAAAGTAAGAAAACATGCTCTTGGGTAAACTAGCCCCGGTCTCCCCTATATTAATTCAAAATTTTATCGAGTTTACAGGGTTGTTTGCAGCATCTTGTGTCATCATTCAAATCATTAGTTATGAATCAGTGTTACCGTATTTCTACTATCATTACAGAAGAAATTATTTTTTTAAGAACTATTATTATAAGTAAGTTACTATTTTATCAAGTGAAAAAAGAACATATATAAAAATAAATAAAATTAAAAAATATAAATCATTTTAATAATAAAATACAAAATACAAACAAATTACATTTTAATTATTACATAGACGTATAGTTATTTCTATACATTTTGGATTAATTTTTTATTTTAATAATTAATTAGAATTTATCATTATTACTAAATAATTATCTTCTACACATATTCATTAAAAGTTATAATTTTGACTTTTATGTTTGGTTTATAATTAACAATTTTCAAAGTCAAAATTTGATCTGATTGTTGAAAATTATTGTTACTAAAAACACATAATTAGTATTATTGAATCATTGTTATATTGAATCTCCCGAAACAAAGAAACAGGGATAAAAACAATTTATAAATTTATATAATTAACAGGTTTACATGAAATGTGCTTAGGTTTTGAATTGAACCAATCAATGTATAATAAATTATGCTATGAAATCAAATATTATTTGTGTATATTCTATATTAATTAGTTTTAAAATTAATTGGTATATTATAATGAATAGAGGTCACTACGAGTTTCGAAATTAATAGAAATTTAGCTTGAAATAATGATTTTATGCCCTACTGCGTTAAACAAAAAGGAGTCCTTTGTAATAGTAAAATTTGCGTTTTATTAGTTTAAGTAGGATTGAAATGATTACGAAAATTGTTCCATTATTAATTATTATGTTCGTGTTTAGCCCAACAAATTAAAATACTATTTAATGCAGCGGTTAATTTTCACGTTAATTTAAAGCTAATAGTCACTGCATGCCCATTACTCACTTGATTCATTTATTCATGAAACACTGGAGCTAATATTATTATAACAAAATTTCTACAGAATTAAATACAAATTTTGTTGCATTTCGCATCCCTACGATTTTCAATGGGAATTCTGAGATAATAATTGAAATGGCAGACCGGCATGTTTTAATTTCATAATAAATTTAATTGAATTTGCACTGTTTTGTTTAAGATGGGAATTCTCAGTGGGACCTTATAATAAAGCAAAGATTAACTAAAACTTCCCTTTCGTTCAAGTTTTAAACATATTTTCAGATTTATTTTAAGTTACTTTAACTTATTCTATTTTAAAAATTAAAATGTAATAAATTTTTTTTTCATTAAATAGTTACGCGATTTAATGTTTAAAAGAAAAGAAAATATTAGATACTTTATCTGATTGTTAAGAAATAATGAATTGTTTATTTATGCTTTTTAATGATTCGATGTGAATGATAAAATTTTTAGATGGAAAAACTAAAATTTAAATTAGAATCTTAAACCGAAAAAAAAGACATTGGAACAACAAATTTATGTGTATATAATTTTTATAGAAAATAGAAAACAAAAAATGGTAACTTGTTTGGTCCAGACGTAGGAATATGGTTGATACTCAGTTTATAGTAATCGACATGCTAGGATTCGAGGCCGGATAGAACATCGGGAATATCAATTTATTCCTATAGTTGGAGTTGGTGGTGCGTAACAAAGCAAAAAAAGGATAATACATATACTAAAAATTATCGATTTATTTTGGCATGTAGTTAGAAATAACTTTAGTAAGGATGTTACATGCTTTTTTCGGTCGAAGTTTGATTCATGAGTTGAATCACTCGACCAGACTAAATGTTACATTTTATATTAGGATCTAGTAACTTTCCGATCAGGGATGAAAGATGTAATCCTCAAAATATGTATTTGCTATTAATCTAAAAGCTCTTTCTAAAGTTTTAGCATGGTAATTTTAATGATTAAATTCGACAATAAAATTAATCTTGGTATTGTCGAATTGATTTTTTTACCCTTACGATTAATCTTAAGGAAGTGAAAAGTGCAGTTACGTGTAAAAATTAAGCGGTATGCAAGGGGTAGATCAACCCTGTTTAGGGGAAATCCGTGATCCTTAAATTATTTTCATTCACCCCAAGTAGATATTTTTTTGTCTTTTTTCTATTGAAAATCGGGGGTGAAAGTGGAAGATTTTCTGTTTGTGGCTTTTCAAGAACATTTTGAAAAGCTTTAACACTAGGATCATTATCAGGATCATATTTAAGCAATGGGGAATGAATTCTTTAATTTGAACCTTAGTAGTTTCTAGTTCAAAATATAGATTGTGAATGAACTAGTACTGCAGTAATCAAAGCGGGAAATAATTTTCTATTGAAAAAAAAGGGGAAAGTATTGTCAGTAAAGATAAGCCGTAATTGAACCATAAGTCGACTTATTTCTTATATTTTCATCAAAATTAGATTATTTTTTGAAATAAGGTATTTATTTTAGTTTCTTCAAAATTTCTAATTGTATGATATATATTTATTAAAAAATAATATAAAAATTAAAATATAAACATAAATTTAATTATTCACTTGAAAATAATCTGCTTAAGTGGTTTTTAAAATTAGTTTATTTTAAAGCAAAAAAAGTGTTCAGGTCAAAGTTATATTAAAGCAATTTCTCTTTCCTACTGCAGCATTATACATTATGTATATTATAAGTTCTTCTAAATCTATTGAGAATTTCTACTTAAGAATTTATAATTGTTTACAGGTTGCATTTTATAAATTTTGATATCATACTCTGATTTTATATTATAAATCTAACAACATTAAAATACATTAATTCAAAATTTAATTTAATAACTATGTATATATTAAATAAATGTATATTACAAATTTGCACTACTCAGAAATGTATAACATATGCAACTTATATTAAGTAGGTGACGAGTAGTACATTAGATGCACCTTACTTTAATATGCTAATTAATTATTACCGAAGTGGTTCTCGTATAAGATAAAATCGTTGAAAATGTTTTATTTTATTATTTCTGTATAATTTTGTGCAATCAGGTTTACTTTATTAGTAACAAAATTATTTTAGCGTCATTTTCCAAATTTAATATTTCTCAAGAGTATCTATATTTTCATCAAGTTTTATTATAATTAATTTATAAGCATAGAACTTCCTAGGTTATGTAATACCAGTACAAATAAATGAAATTTCTATGTTTAGGCTATAGATGTGTGCGCTTTCGAGGACGGTTAAAAGCTGTAAAACAATGAAAAATAAAATAGTCCGAATATGAAATTAAGTTGGTTCTAGATTTGTTATTTTTAGTCTACAATTTACAAATACTGCGGTTTGTTTAAAAATATCAGAACAATTTGAAAATGTTAGGTATATTTAGTTTAAAGTAACATAATAAGATTTCAATATCTTTTGAATTCTTGAAATATTTTAAATTTCACTTTTATGAAATATGTATATGTATCTTTCCGTGTTTCTTTTGTTTCCTGCACTACTAAAACGAATTTTTAGTATCGCCATTGAAGTGAGAGCACCTAGTTTTTAAGGCACATATGGCTTTCATCCCCTACAAATCGCATTCAATTTGGTAGATGTATTTGATAACTGAGAAAGCTACGTGTGCGGCGTATATCTCTAGAGGAATCGACTAAACATAACCTTGATGATATCCCTTGTGTAGAAACTAATAGTGCACTAATGAGGAAATAATTAGTCAATATTACATCAGTTGCAAGTAGTGAAATTTACATGCAGCCACGCGTGTGGTTGTTGTCTACCCTAAAATCAAACCTTTCATTATGCAAAGGGTAACAAATAAGTTAATAATAATAAATCGATTTGTAAATTACTTACGGTGACCAATCAATTGATTAATTGCGCTATGTTGTATCAGAAATTAAGCTGCATTATCCTTCACACTATAATTAGATGTTAGATTTTTGTATGAGAAGATGTATGTATGTACAGAGTTTAATAAAAATCGTAATTACTTTCAATTAAAATTTAAATTAATAATCTTTTTTGTAAAAAGGAGAAAATGAAATTCAATTGTATGTATCTGCATAGAAATGATTAGAAGAAATGCGCGTGCGTGCTCATCTTCCTGAAAATCTGAATAAAAGGTCTCGCGTGCGTCCTGTGGTTTTCCGGAAAAAAAACCGAAACTATGTAACAATTTAAATAAAATTAAACTCGAATATCCTTTTGTAATTAATTCGGTATGTATATGAATGCGAGTGTATATTTAGGGGTGGCAACCTTGTAAATTATGTCGTTTTTTTCCATGTCTCTCCCTCACCCGAAAACTAATGCAACTAATGAGTTTTTAGATGAAAGGATACAATGAGAGAAGAATGTAGCTACTTCTTTTTTCCCATCCAATTTTCTAGTTATTTTTGTTTGGGATCGCTTGGTTTAAACGGTTCGTTTTAAAATAAACAAGAGGCAATTATTTGATATCAAGTTTTAATTAATAACACAACCAAAATTTCGAACTTTTAATACGTTCATTAATTGTTTGATTTTAATTTGACTCCTGTTATTGTGTTACGTTTAATCATTGTATGCAATTACCTGTCTGTGTTTCTAACAAATTAGTTCTATTTTATCACAAATTCATCCCTTGCTCCTACTGTTTTCACATATACATTAATTACTCTCATTACACCGTTCTAATTATTATCAACAAATTCGCATAGGATATTAAAGCTACTGATTTTACCATAATTTTGAAATCACAAGGAGATTTTACCTACATGCGGCTTAATATTCAATGCTAGGATTTATCATTAAATGGTGCTAAAGATAATATCGTAATACCAATTGCCATTCATAATCTGCATTCATTTTTTAGTAAAATTATAAAATTACGCAATAATTTTATTACTATAAATAAACTTTATACAAATATGTATAAATTTAGTAAACTTGATTAAATTATTATTTTAAAACAAAATTTCTCTCCTTTATCTTTAGATTGCGGAATGATGCTTGAAACAAAGTTTCCGTTTGCCTACAGCGTGCAATCTACATGTTTTGATTTTATTTTGCTAAGACTCTAAAGCAAAATTTAAAAGTAAAACTTCTGTTTTTGACTAGTAATACTAATCTCAAAATTTGTTTACAACGTAATATAGATAAACATAGACAGTGGATGGTATGAATAAAAAAGGAGTGTATAATTATATAGAATTTACTTTGAGCATGAACATAAAGTTCTAATATTTACTCAAGTTTGTAAGAATAAAAACGATTTAAATCCAATGAGCAAATGGAAATTTGACGATTCACGCAATTATTATACCAATTCCAAATTATTATTAGCCAATTTTCTTAATGTTTCTAAATAAGATTATTATCGAATTCTTCAAAATCATAAATATTGCACATATACCTTATAATGCTGATTGTTTATGCGTTGAACAAATTTTGTGATAGGTACTTCATTTAATATTTTAATTTAGTAATTGGTTGGTTGAATACCATTTTTCAGATTCGTAATATTAAATGTAATTAATAGTTAATATGGATGTTTACTGAAAAATTATTTTGAAAAGTTAAGTTTTAAATAAAACACAAGAGCATTTCGAAATTATAACATTCGGTACAGAGAAGATGTCATGTTTCTCTCAACTATGATTACCCTCGAGATGTATCAACTTTAATATAAGTCAAACTTCACTGTTATTTAAATCAACTACGTCTGTGAAATAAATTAAATATAAATGAGTTATTATTGGTAAATATTGAGAATACATTTTAAATGATATTGAAAATATTTTATATTAATAAATATTGTTTTATTAATTCATAAAAATTACAAATTGATATTATATTATTAGGTTATGTTATTGTCAAACAAACTATTTATTGTTTCGCTATCTAATAGGAAGTGAGAAAAGTTTGAACATCCGGAAGATAATAAAAGAGGACAAAACGGAAAAGATGAACAATTGTGATTCATTGTTCGGAAATTGAAGGATGATTACGTGGTCAACATATGGTAGTGTTTTAATCAGTCAGGATGCAAATCAAACCGGAAACATTGAGCTTTATGCCTATCAAAATGCTACCTTTTTTAGTGTGAAATTTGCAAGTGAATAAGCAAAGAACTAACTGTTGCAAAGCAGTAAACAAACATTACATAAAACGCGCAAACTTTTCTCGAATGCCCGAACTTATCTCACAATTTATCCGACGATTATTTCTGTGGTGGTTTTATGCATTTTTTGTTTATAAATAAATAATTAAAAGTTCTTCCTTGGATTTTTTTATTGATAGGGGTATAATTGAAATTTTTGGGATCGGTTTACCCTTAGTTTACGGGGTTAAATCAATTAGAAAAAGGGATCCTTACCTACCAAACTTAATGTTTAGTGAAGTTTGTTCTGGATTAAATAAACTATTGATTGATTTCAGACCATTCTTATCCAATCATATTTCTCACCGAAGTAATTATGACATGTTTACACAGCCACTCAAACCGTATTGTGTTAATTTTGATTAATATCTGTAGCAGTCAACTATTTCAGAGTTAATCAGACACTTACTAATTAATAGTCGTGGATCATTTAATTTAGATGTAGTGAAATTTATTTTAATGTCAGAAAAATCCATGAAAAATTCCGTTTTGTGATTCTTTGTGTCCCATTGGAGCAGTTTGTCGCGTTCCTGCTTGAATTTTAAACCACATTTTATTACGTACGCGGTTTTTGTTCTTTTTTTTTGCTTGATAAAATCTAATTCAAAATTATTATTACGATAAAAAGTAAAATTACATTTTTTCTCAATTATTTTTTTTCATTATTTCAAATTAGTAATTTTTCATAAATTTCTAGGAATTTAAAATCTATATGTATCAGAGCAATATAGTTTAGTAATTTGTGTAATAAACTGACAATATCAACTATAAATCATGCAAGCCAAATTAGGAGATTACGTATTTTCTAAAATGTTTCATTAATTCAGCAAATTATGCTTGATAACTTCGTTCGGCTCAATCCTTTTGCTAATTTAATGTGGTTTTTGCAATCTGGGATTCATTTATTACTAGATTCATTTAATTAAAAAATTAGTCTGGAAATACGAGTTTATTGAAAATATAGTTTTAGTGTAATTTGATTAGTTCATGTTTGTTTCTCTTCCGCTTTTAACTAAACAAGTAGACAATATGTTATAATTTTCTGGTAAATATTTATTTAATTATTTATTTTTACCGAACAACCTAAAAGTCTGCGGTATGTATGTCCCTATGATTACGATGTTAATCTTTTAATTATAATTCGGATGGGATATCAAAATGTCATTTTGTGCAATTATTATTTGTATTTAAGATATTTTTTTATATATATAATTGTATGTTGGAATACGAGTATTTACAATGAGCATTGAATTTCACAAACTGTAAGTTTTAAAAGTTTTCCATAATATTTTTGCTATTTCGCATAAAGGTTTTAATTTCTTATGTTATTAAGAGTTTATATACACTTTTTTAAATTTTGAAAGTTTATAAAGTCAACAATAGAATAAGAGGTAATAAGCTCAAGTTGACTTTTGCAAATTTTAATCAAAATGTTTTTTGTTGATCGAACTTGAAATATTTTATATAATATTTAATATTATGAAATAACATCAACAAAAATATAACACGTATTTTGCTAAATCTTTTAATTTGTTTTATTTTGTTCAAGTTTCAGATTTCAAAAATGTTGTATGTATAATTTGGACTAAAATTCACTTATTTACCTATCTTTCTTTTTAAGGATACTACACTTAGTCATCATCTCTGTATGTATCACCTCCTATAGGTTCGGTAAACTTTTTAAATCAGTTCGCCTAATTAAATCATTAGAATCTTTCTAACTTTGTATACCTTCTCTTCCGTTCGTATTTTATAATTAGTTTCGGATGTTAATAGTGCAATTTAGCTTAAATTTATTTTAATTATACCTGGACAGTTGTTTCATGTTTAAACGAAATGCGAATAGCAAGGTAAAATATGAATCTAGTGCATTTTTACCACGTTAATTATTGTATTCGTTACTTTGATTACTTAGTAGAGTTATTATTCTCGCAAAAACGTTCATAGTTCGAACAAAGGGAATCAAGGTAATGATGCTGTGGATATTATTTTTCCCTTGAGTGAATAGCAAAAAAGATTATTCAACCTAAACTTTAAAATATTCGTACATCACCTGATAACAAACGTAAGCAAGTAAAAGAAAGAAAAATTATTTTTTCGATATCTCTAGTATGAATAGCAAAACAAGTACGATTGTAATAGTAATTTGAAACTAATCGTTTAAACCAGCATTTTAATTATATAGTCAAAAAAATTTATATACATACCTTATACTACATATTGACATGTCCACTTTTTTATTTGCACTAAAATATTTTTATGCCAATTTTGGTGTTTCATACTAATAATGTATATGAATAGAATATTAGCCAACTGTATATTATTTTATAATTTAGTACAAAATAATACAAACTACATTTTTCCAATTTCTTATGAGATAATTGAAAGTTATACAACAGTTTTTCTTCAGTGTTAGAGTAAAAGGCAAAAGGTAGAAACTGAAAAAATAAAGTACTTAACAAAGTTTCTGTTTTTATTTGTTGTTTACGATTTTATCCTCTTGATATATACGGTGAAATCTAAATCAATCCGAGAATCGTAAAACTTTGGAAACCAAATATTTTTTTTAACAAACCCAAATGTTCCTTGTAAAATGAAAATTGCGTTCGGATATGTAAGTGAAAGCAAATTATTAAATGGATTAATATTAAATATTAATAACCTAATTTTGAAAAAGTTTGCAGGGGTTTATCAATATTTATGATGAATTTTTCAGAGCTGCTTTTATGCAGTGTATGTGAACAAAATCCTTTTTTTAATAGTACCAGATTTCAATTAAAGTACATTTATAAATGAGCTTTATTGTGTTGTGGAAAAATGGAAGGAGAGTCTATGGGGGGAGTAATAAATGGTTTAAAAAAATCTTATTATGAAAATAATAAATAGAAGCAGGGATTATAATCAGTGGCGGAGCGCATTATTCGAGATACTGTACATTTCACCCGAAAAGTTATAAATATAATCTCAAGTTTACGAATTATCCAGCTCATTTAAACCTTTTTTCAACGATTTAAAAAAAATCTCTGTTGTGTATGTGTGTGTGTGTGTATTTTTTTGCTGAAAGCTAAGGGCGTACATTTTGTATGAAGCGATAAAGAAAATTTAAATAAATAATAATGAAGAGAAGGGAGATGTAAAAGGAAGAGAGTTTTGTGTGTACATCAGTTTGTTGCAATATCGTATTGCAATGAAGAGATTCTCACAGCGCGCATTTCCTGTCTGTGCTAGGGTAAAAAATGACATTAAACTAAAATTGTGAGGGCGCGACTCGTCCATAAAAACTGTTTTTAATTCACGCTCAAATAATCCAACCGTTCACGTAACAAGACTTTTACTGTAAGTTAAGTTCACCTATTATTATTTCCCCCAGGCCTAGTTTTACCCCCGGTAAAGTCCAATAATACTAGGGGCAGAGTATGAAACGTCTCTTTCTTCAGACACACGTTTTATTTTTAATAAGATTCTGAGGAAGTGAAGAAAAATATTAGTTTTATAGGAAAATTTAGTTCGAAGTTATAATCATCCCGCGTAACTATGACAGGGTTAAACTTAGTTTTATGGTGTAGAGCCCTAGGGGCGCGCACCAACTTAGTTATGACAAGTTTAACTTGGTTATGCAAAGGGCGCAAATTATGTATTTGTACATTTCCAAATTTTACCTATATTATTCTATTAACTAGAAAGCTAAATTATCAATGTCCTTTCTCTTCCACCATTTATTCTGTTCCTAAAAACAAAACTTTATTCTTCACTATAACTCTTTTATTTATTTACAATTTATCTTCTTTCTTAAATTATTTCTATTAATATATAAACTTTTATATTTTTGAAACCAGAAAAATATTTCTGCACTCAATTAAATTATAAAAGTGTTCTAAACACGATTGTTCATCTATGAATATTAAATAAATTTTAAAAAGAAAAATAAAAAAATTAAAGATTACATTTAGTGAATTTTAATTTTTTTTTATTTGTCCTGAAGATGACCTAATTATTGAGACCGAAACGTTGGCAATAAAAAATATCTAAAATAAAGAATTTCTTGTTTACCAGGTTAAATCAAAATAATAACTATTAAATTTTAATAAAAATTAATTTTGATGGAAAACTGTACCTTATTAGCGATCACCTCGATTATTTATCATCGATTAAATATTGGTCTCATTTGACACAACATCAATCTGACGGTGACAATTGCTTTGAATAAATTTCATACACAAATCAAAACATAAAAATTTAGATGCTATAATGAGACTATCATGAACCCCGTTTGGGTTTCATAATGAGTTTGTTATGATTGCAAAGTAGAAAAAGAAGTTTTATTAGTTTATTACCAAATTATGCTGTTTAATGCTTATAGAATTATAAAAATTTGTTAATAGAAAGTTAAACGAACGTCGTGTGTGGAAAATGAAGGGAAATTTAGGTTTAATTTACGAGCACAGTCTGCAAGATAATTGTAGTCATAGCCTTGCACAACGTAATGAAATTACCAAAAGTGAAACGCTCTAGCTCGTATCAAACAGATTATTAAACAAGCGGAAGTATAAATACCGAAGATAAGTTTCAATCAATTTAAAATGATTCGATTTTTCAATGAGACCACAAAGAATTGTTTTTAATGAGCCTTCTCTCCTTTCTAATAGATATCTCTTCTTGAAATGCGATCGCGTTTATCCAAGACAAAAGTTGAAAGGAACAAAAGGTCGCTTATCATTCATCCGTTAGTATAAAAATTTCAGTTAATTATTAGGATGGTATGCAAAAACCTTTGATTTAAAACAATTTTGTTGAAAGTTTGTGAGATTTTTATTTGAAATTATTAATCCGTATAGAGCACTTTTATGTAACAAATCAAAGAAATATTACCTTTAATCCGGATGATCCTTTTCTGTGAAAAGGCTGGCTTGTATACATAACAGGGTTGTAATATCCTTTACATTTGAAATGCTAATTTCCTAGGACATAAATAAAAATTGGTTTAATGTAATATGATACTTCCCCACACAGATAACGAAATCAACAAAGTGGAAGGCACAATTTTTATATATTTGAACAGAGCGGGTTATTGTTTAATACAATAATTCGTGCAACTTTTCTTTTAAAGTTAATTCGGGGAGAACGCACCACATTAATATTTATAATCCTTCCCGTCTCGAATTTTAACAAATTTTAATAACAGAAAAATGTATCATAACTCTTTCAAATTAACACATTTTTGTAATCACCAAACTGGAAAAATCAAAATTTTAAATTTCACATTGAGAAAGAAACTTTACCGAGATTAAATTAATTCATTAAATATGTCGGTCGGCTCAAAAACTCGAAACCTGTTATTGAGAGGTTTAGAAAATGTTGAGATATAATCGCTCCCTTGAGGCGCATCTAAAGTGGGATGAAAATGTTTCATAAAAAATAAATAAGGAAACTTTTGAATTAATTTCTATTGGACACACATATACACATAACAAACGTTATTTATTTGTATCACACATGTACAAATAATTATGCCCCGGGGTTCTCTCACTAAATGTAACTGACGCGGAAATTCTGTTTATCCCAAAGCTTAAAC
Source organism: Coproporus ventriculus (assembly GCA_027574865.2). Lineage (NCBI taxonomy): Eukaryota > Metazoa > Arthropoda > Insecta > Coleoptera > Staphylinidae > Coproporus > Coproporus ventriculus. Next base: position 133,910 of record JAODAH020022988.1, read on the forward strand.
AAATTCATTAATATAACTAGAAAATGAGCAGGAATTAAGTTGTTTAAAATACCCACACATCAACACCCACGAGGCACAGAGCTATAATAAATTTAAAATTGCCTTTACATTAACTACCACATTTTATAACTTCCACTACTAAATTATATTTTTGAGTCAAACTAATAACTAGCTGGTTCAAATGAAATATTTAAAAATTTTGATATTTCATCATTAGAACACAATTTGTAGAATGGGAACGAGGAAGAATTCATATTATCATATAATTCTATTTCTAATTATAAATTTTATTTCTTATAAACATGAAATGCCTCGTAGTACTTTACATTACAACTTCAAAAAGCTATTTTAGTATTAGCAATATCTAAATATGATGATGGAATATTTATATTGAAGTATATTTAAATATGTAGGTCCCTAAAACTCATTTATATTATTAACGATTTGTTTAATATTAAGAAATTTATATTATAATAACATTATTCCGCCTCTGGCAATTAATTTAAGTATTTGTTTCAGTACAAAATAGATTCAATTATTTTTTTGTTGTATTTTTAAAGTTTGTTTATATATTTGTTTGATTAAATACATCTATGTTTTAATTTTTTTTTTAAACGGATGGATTTTCATTTAGATTAATCGTAGTATTTCCTTTAATCAACCTAGTTCGTCTATCATACAAATTTTGTATTCACATCTCCAATGATCACTTCTAAGTTAATCGAAACTTGGTGCAATTATTTTTTCTTTATTTTGTGAGAATTTTACATAAAAATAAATCAAAAATAAAAAACACCATACGGTGTACTTCTCTACAAAACGCTTTACAAAAGCACTACTAATCAATAAAATTGATTTGCCTAGAAATTTGAATTTACTGTTAATAAAAATAAATCATGTATTTCGAAAAACAGGAGCTAAACTGTTGTAAACATTAGAAATGTGAAGTCATTGCAGATTTATGATAAGTAGTTAGGAAAAAAGGAAAGCAAAAAGATTTCTGGGCTAATCATGCAGGGTAAAGCTTAACATAAATTAAAGGATACAGAAGACAATTTTAGAAAATTGATTCAGTACGAAAATCAAATAATGACTTTAATTTTGATTTTGTCTTTTTTTTAACAGTATTTGTATTAGTTTTGTAGAAACATGATAAAATCTGATTTGTTAATTGAAAATTTATCATTAAGTATAAAATTGGTAGTTGTTATTATAAAAAATGATGTGGCATTAACAAAAAAAGATTTGAGTTTATTTAAAATATAGCGGTTTGATGAATGAGGCGATGGATATTAAAAAAAAGTGTTCGAATGTAAATAAATGGTGTGTCAGAAATTTCATGTAGTTGTCAAAAGTGCAGGTAATAAATGAAAATAAAAAAGGGTTGGCAATCTGGGAGAGCGGTGTGATTTTGATTTAATTATCTATATAACAAGTTCATTATAATGTTGTGAATATTTCTAGTAAATTGATGTTTGAAACAATAGGGTCGGTTAAATCACTAAATAATATCTGAGTTTTGGGGTTGCAGATATTAATGGAGCAGTGTTAATGCACTTGACGCGTACTAATTATCCTTAGAAGATCACACCTCGTACATAAATGAGACAACACACCCCTAAGCTCTGACCGTACACGTATATAGTTATTAAGGGATAGAAATACGGCCCTTGCTGTATTCCCAAATTGAGTTAATTTAACAAAATTAAATCACACAATTCATTATATTACATGTAATAATAGCTGAATTCGTCCACATGAAAACCCACAATTGTCGGCCAAACGAATATTTTAATTGAATATACACATGATTGTACACGTCAGAACTAATTGAATTTTACCAACAAAAACTTTCTCAAATAATATGTCATTAATATTACGGAAATTAAATAACCTCATATATTTTTACTTCATTAACTGACACAATAATATACCCTCTTTTTATCATGCATAGCTACACTCATGTCCCCACAAAAAAATCAGCGACTGAAATAAAATTACCCGACTATTCCAAAATACAATTAATGTCCTGTTAGATTCGATTTAGTCTGCGTTTCAATTATAATTTCAACGTGCGAAATGAATGGATGTTAAATGTATATATCCAAATGGAACCCCAATAAAACCAATCCTGCCTTTAATGACTTTTTCATATCTTTTCTACATTCTCAGTCGCAACTGAAAAAAAAAACAATTTTCTTTAAGTTGTTATAATAATTACGAATTGAACTAATAATAATATTCTTAATTTTTTTTTTATAGAAATGAACTTTTTATAATTTATATTTGTATAAAAACCACTAAATTTATACATGTTAGAAACATTCATGTTCATATATATTTTAATTACACGATCGCCAAGTAACATAATTAAAATTAATTGTAGAGAAGAATGTGTTTATTTGCTGCTAGTGGAAATTACATTTTTTGACCTAATAAAAGCTGTCGGTTTTAAAATGGATTGTGAAATAATTAATTGCATGTTAAATGATAACATCACTAGCTTTCGGATGTTTTTCAGAAATCATAAGAAACTATTACATTATTTAGAATATTAATGTTTAAAAGATTTTTCAAAATTTTCTGCATATTAAAATTTTAATAATCACAAATAAAAAAAAGCTTAAATGAAAAGACTCGTACAATTGATTGAACGAAGAAGATTAATAAATGATGATATTTCCTATTTTGAAGTGTGGGTGTAAGCCATTTGAAAATTCTTGGTAATAATTCATCGCCCCTTTTATGTTTCTTCGTGTAACTGGCCATTCTGTAAATAAATCGTGTAAAATTTGTACGGTATATTTACGGAGTAATTAATGTGGTAAGGGCTGTTGGTTGTGGGAGTAAACGCAGAAATTGTGTCTATATTTTTCGTGTTTATTATTAATAGAGGGTAAAATGTTTGTTTTAAACCAAATGCTGGTCGTAAAATGTAATTAAAACAATTTGAAGAGGGGTGTCTTTGCGGTAATAAGTTATAAGTGAGACGGCGTGCGCGGGTTGTTCTCATTTGCGTAGCCTGGTTCTTCGGGGGTGGCGTTTCCCGTTCCCTTTATAGATGGCTCAGATGTTTCGAACTCAAAACGCGCCAGCGGTCTAGAGGAGGTGAGGAAGGCGCACTCTATTATCGCGTCAACGGTAATTCTTGTCTTAACTGACAAGCACTGTCCGTACTCATATCCTTCACGTCACTCCTGGTCCAGATATTGTCAATAGCTCAAGCCATAGACTTCTGCGATAATAATAAAGTTCAAAATTAATTTCGATCAAATCTAAATAGGGTTCAGTAAGTTACATGGTCTGGTAGCTATGACAGTCTGTGTACATATCGGAAGTGATGTATAAAGTAGTTGGGAGAAGAGTGGCCGCCCTGAAAAGGGGCTTATTAGATGAGTTTATTTATGGGGGTTATCTATTACGAGATAATACGGTTTATTTGCGTGTCATATTTCAGTGAGCGGTTGTTGCGTACTTTAATTAAACAATATGATCGTTGATGAAAGTGTGATGATACTAAATCAAGTGTGAGTTTGATAAATAGCCGAAACTGGCAATGCTATCATGTGCACCACTGCACCGGCGTTTAGGTATTGACCTGATCCATCCATGGTCATCATGGATGTCCTGTTGATGGTCAGGTGTAGTGATAGTTATTCATATGTGTTGATGAAATTTCGTTCCGGCATATGGAAAAGCGCAGCAGTGAGGGGTAGGTAATCTACCGGAGAACTTATCATTCAACCACCAGCTGACATCGGCTCAACTTTTAATTCCTCGACTAATATCTGACAGTCGAGCTTTCTATTTGTTCTTGAAGCGATCCTTTTATTTATCGTCCTAAATTGAATAGAAGGAATCGGAATGAAAAATGTGATTTCTGTCAGGAGGGTCTAAATATTTGACCCCCTCATACATTTAAAAATATAATCCATCAAAAAACCATCAGGAGTCAGAAGTTTTCAATTATAAGTTGGTCGTCGCGCATTTATCAGCGCTGCGGCAGTTCTAGTTGTTTTTCGGGAACCAAAAAGGTATCTTTGTGCGAATGATGATGGGGATGGAAGGGCTGTTATGCGAGTGTAAATCAGGACATATATCGGGATTTGTGCCGGGGGCGGCTTCGGGAACGGAACAGCGGTCCCGCCCGGCCGCTGCCACTGAGTAATGGGTATGACGATCCGCAACCGATATTGAATATAACACAACATCGCCATCTAAGAGATAAAACTTGTCAGCGAACAAAGCTCGCAGCCAGAGGAAATGGGAATTAGGGTGAAGAACTTACGCCTACATGTGCAGATTGGGAGATTCGGAGATTGAGAGATCTGCATCGTAACATATTGGTTTCCGAACTAGCGCGCTTTTCATTACCTGCGCGAAATCGCGATGTGACGTGGTACGTATGCACCCTCGCACACTGCTACCGTTGACAAATCGGGTTTTACGTTTACGACTCTGCCATTTGCGGTGTAAGACGACAGTAATTGCGGCCGATGCGCTTACCATAGCTTCGTCTCGCGTTAACGGCTGCCGTTTACTGTCCGCCGAATCAAAGACAATGATAAATTATTCCTGGCCATTACTGCGCCATTATCCTGGTTCTAAGCTCAAATACTTCCTTAATTCATTGGTCATTAAGAGTGGTCGGATTTTTGCTCGCGTTGCTATGCTGATGATCTCTGTTCGTGGCATAATTCCAGCATATCTCGTTAGGAACGCGGCTGGCGCGGCTGGCCCGTAACGACAATCCGCGATGCGCCGCTCTTGCTCGCTATTAGCCGAGATGCACGGATAATTTATTGCCAAGAAGCAATGAAGCCAAAACCATTGCTTGCTGCCCGCCGATCCCAACTAATGAGTATTTCCACTGTTACAGATTCAGCACGACGGAGATGTGAATGATGATCCTGGAGTCCTCATCAGCAACGCCTTTGGTCGCGCTGTTACCACTGGTTCTCGCCACTTTAGGTAAGAGACTTTACTATTCGATGAGCACACAGACGACAAACTACAAACAAATAGATGTTCATCGTACACGGGCGATCCCTAGCGTCACTCGTTTTCGCGTTCCGTTCAACTACATGCATCCGGCTCTATTATTGAGTCAGTTCAGGTTATTTTACACGATACATACATAACTATAAGAAGCTAGAAGTCCCATTCTATTCGGGGCTATTACAAGAGTTTACGAGTGTGCTCGCCGATATAGTTACACGGGCGCGGGCTCAGCTCTGAACTACCAAGACATATACTAAATAGAGATGAGACTGTGAAAGACGACGGAATTCGAGTATGAAAATAAGTAAACTAATATTTTCGGTTGATGGAAATGTTTTCGCTGAATGAATGTCTCACTATCGTTATTCTTATATTTGCAAATAAGCTAATTTATATATTTATAATTATCACTCTGCACACAGCAGCAAAAAATGTGGAAACACTGAAATTTTATTTTATTTTAAAATGTTGACAGTAATAATTTTATTAATAAATAAAAATAGTTTTTACAATAAATATTGAGATTAATCTGTAGTACCATATATTAAATAATTTAAAAAAAGTTTTTACTAAATTGTGTAGACTTGGTTCACTTCCGTTTAAATAAGCAAACATAATTTCAGATTTTTTGTCTTAAGTTATTAAGATCTCTAAAAAGTTAACAACAACAATAATTAACAGAATAAAAAATGATTTACCAAATAAAATTTATGGAATAAATGAAATAAACCAAGCAGAAACCTTTCTGATAAATAATTGCAGGTTCATAATTTTATTTGTTCCTTATTCTCGACCTTAAAAACGAAGCTCTCTTTAGAGAAAGACTGAAGATGTTATTTATTTTATTGACGATACATTACGTTTTAAAATTATAGATAATGATGTGTCAGAAACTAAAAAAAATCACAATTTACGCGAGAAATTTCTGGAAGTGCGAACACCGGTGAAAGCATTGGCTTAACATTTACTGCATAAAAGAGGTGGATGATGATGTAATAATGTTTGCACAGGCTAGAAATATAACGGAGTAAATGAGATGAGGTGGTGCTGAGTATGGATTGCGGCCGGCAAGTTGAGTTTGTGACAGCCGAATAACTAGTGTCAGTACACAGAACTGGCATTCACTCAGAAGATAAGACAAGTGCAAACTTCCTGCTGTTAGCTTATCACGTAATACTCTCTTGCGAATTTCACGGGACGTATATTCTTAGAATTAGCACAACAGACTTTGAAATAAATGACACTTTCAAAAACATTATTATTTCTCTTTTTCGACTGTAAACGCACTGATTTATGTGGATACTTGAAGTCGGCGTTGCTGAAGCAATCGAAGCAATAGCCGGACCTGATTCCGAATATTTTCAATTTAAATTTCTGTTCGAGCAGAAAAGTGCGATCAGTAGAACAATATCGGCCCATGGAACGACAGAGCCTATCAGACAGGGCCCACCAGGACGGCCAAGACAAATGTGATGTCGCGACCCGCAACATAAATATTGGACTGAACCCGTGTGTTGGGAAGTGAAGTTATTATGGGCTAACCTCCGGCACCGACCTCACCTACAACCATAACAAATTGCATCCCATTCATCTTGCCGCATTCCTATGCATGTCCACTAATTACGAGTGTGTTGTATCCCGTACTGGTAGTCGCGTGCGGGACTTCGGCCTTTCGCCACCACACTTCTCGGTACTTCACCGTCCCGCCACCACCAACTTTCATTCTCGTATATCATTTAACACTTAACCGCCCTTAACTTGTCGCGCCCCTGCGATCATCCACATTTTCACCAAGCGGCTAATTAAATACGCATTGATCGAATCCCCCTGGAAGAAACCTGTTCCCGTTTATTCCACACAAACGCGCACATTGCAACTGATTTGCATGCGCGCTTATCTTCCAAACTCTTTGCCCCTCCATTATTTTACTGTCTTCATTAAAACTTGCCAACAACTAGAATTAGCCATCGTATATACGAATACATTTAAGCATTATTCTACCTCTATATCTATACTTACTTCATGCTATATGATTAAAAAAACCAATTTAATACTAGACATATTTTAATCTAAAACGTCTACTTATCTTTCTTAGCTTTAAACAGTTATTTGCAACTGCTACTTCTTCAAATCTGATTTATGGAAACTATTTTGCTATATTAAAACTTAGCATGAATAGATTAAATAACTTACTACAACGCGACAGATGGATGAATGAGTATACAGAGGAATATTGAATATAAATTGATTTATAATTTTACAAGTTTAAATTTTTAGTACAAAAACACTTTAATGTTTTTCCCAGTAAGAAGAATCTTATAATTTTAAGATTTGATTTTATTCATATCATTAATATTTCAATTATAATCTTGATAATTTAATAACGATGTGCTATTTCTCTTTGAGGTATTGAAAGCGTAGGTGAAATTTGGAATTTAATAGATTACAAATATATTTTCTTTATTATCATAAGAGAGTTACGCTATCATCCCGGCGCATTCACCATATTATTAATACAAGTTTAAAATTTTATTTCTATTTTTCCTATTAAATAGAATTTTGTATACTTGACTCGTCATCTCTAAGGTGCATTCTCTGAAGCAGTTATGACGGTGTTTCTGTTTCATAAGGTATTATATAAACTATTTTTTTAACTAATTATTATTTAATTTTTAGTTTCGTTGCAATATGTCGTGGTTTCATTCTTATATTTTTATTTATAAATAAATATTCATATTTCGTCTCGGGTGCAGTGAAAAATATTTTACTGCTATATTTAAATTTTATATTAAATATGCATTAGCGCATGTTTATCTTCTTGTTACTAGGGATATGTTAGATTTTTATTACATCATTCTTAATTTATTTCTTCTCTTGTTAATTTTTAGCATAATTTTTCTTTATCCGAATGGTAGCGGCCTTCGGATTCGATTGGGACATGAAGAATACAATTTCGATTATCTCTTTGTTATTATAGATCTAATCAACATTGGTTAAGTAACATATTTTTTATTTCTATGCGATTAATATTTCTTGTTTTGTAGTATTTATAAGTATTTCTATTACTGTAATTATTTTTATTTCGAAAAATAATAATTTATTATGTTAATAATTTGTATTTTAATAATATGAATGATAATAATTTTAAGTGTATTTTTTATAAAAAGTAAATATTTGATGTAATTATATTATGTAGAAAATTTATTTATACGTGAAAGAAAGGGCAATTAAAATGAATTTATCTAAAATTGTGTTGAACAAAGGAGAATTCAGTATTTACATCTTGCCGATGTAATGTTAGTGTCTTCATTAAAACTTATCAGCAGCAAGAATTAGCCATCACATATAGGAATAAATTTGCATCGCGGTTTTAAGGAGTTATATAGCATTGGAACGAGACCCGTATGCTCCTAATTAACAGGAGTACTAGCATAAACTAAACTTCTCGCGGTTATTGTCTGCATGAACCGTGTTATCCGAGTGATCGGAGTGCGACATCAAATTTCCTGGAGGGGAATCTCGCGGATCAATCCAACTTTTCAAATCTACCGGTAAATAATTGGACGTTGACATGTGAACTGATGTGCTAAATCAAGTTCAAGCTCATGAGCGCGCCGCATCGACATAGAGAGCGTGCAAGTTTGACGTGCTTGTAATATCGGGGCAAATGAAAAATTTCTAACTAGGCCGCACCGTTTAGCGCAGTTTAGTTTTGCTTCATTTGTTGTGATTAGCTTAGGCAACAGACCAACTTCACTAACTCATGGGAACTCAGACAGGCGAACGTGAAGGAACAATGCTGATGGTTAAAAGTGAGGATGATTAATGCCGCCGTATGATTGCGATTAACCACCGGCCGTGATGATTTCCCAGTTTAGTTTAGGGCCACCTCATTTATTTAGCGATGTCTTGCAGGGAAGTTCACGAGGATCACAATAATATAAGAGGGTATAAGAACAAATGAATCTGCAAGCGAGTGGATGTGCATCTTAATCCGTGCGCCACAACCAACGGTATTAGCATGAGTCCTCTGTGCACCATTATTTGTGAATCCAATGAGTGGTTGTCGTTCCGCTTCTAATGGTATTGACATACTCAATCCGGCTTCTCTAAAAACCACTGCAAACATAACCGACTGAATAGGGAGTAATATTGTGCACATTTCATGTATTCCCTCATTTATATTTTACAATTCTCACCAGGCTTAAAGTAGTTTAGCCTCTCAATAAGTCGACGTCTGCAAAAGCAAATGCTAGAAGAGAAAACAATGATCAAGTTGTAATCCACTGAATCGCCTTTAAAACTGGTAATTAATGAAAAATTTTAAGTTAACAAACAGATAGTGGGGTATAATTTTAATTTGGAATCCCATGAAATATTTTTAATAACAAAAAGCAGATAGACAGGTAGGTTGGTACAAAAAATTATTATAATTATGTAAATTACTCAATATAACGAGAAATAATTAATATTGCTATTTTTTCCTTTGAAAAATGATAGAAATCAACTGTCATATATACCAAAATATTCTCCTTAACGACCAACTGGACTCCTCTCTTCTTAACCTATTCAACGCTTTATAATACTATAATAATAACTTAAGGTTTAGCATACATGATGTTGTTCAATGCAAAATATGCTTTTATTAATTTGTATAACTAATGTTAATTTATTATGCTTTAATAATGTGTACAATTGATCGCTTCATTTAACAATCCGCCTTATATTTAAAATCAGAACTTATTTCTTTAAAACCTAGTGTCTATGTATCTTTAATCCCACCTTCACACGGATAATTTTCTGAATGTTAGATTGTTTTATTTAACCATGCAACATCTTGTAGTAACTTGATTGCGAACATTTATAAAATCTGATATAGCCCGACAGAGAAGTGTGTTCCTCTTCAGTGCTATTAGTACAATTAAAAATCTTCCTAGCAACAGCGATTTTCTCGGATGCACTCCCTGTTTCGCAGGATTAACTTGAAGAGTAGATGCAGTGCCCGCAGTACTTATACATCCTTTTCTGTATTTCCAGTGAGTGCGTGCGAACGTACACTTGACAGAAAAGTATCTACTCAATTCACGTATTCATGAAGATACTGGAATGAATGTGAGCAACCGCGCTTTATATTTTTTCGCGACTTTATTATTTTTATGCGGTACTTTAGAGACCTTATATAAAACCATATTTTAGCGGGCTGCAGGCACCTTGATGCTTGCGTGCTGAGTTTGATCCTCTCCTCGAGGCGTCTGGATCCGCTCACTTTAGATATTGTCGCGTTAAGTTTTCCAACAGAAAAATGTTTTCGATCCAAGCAAGACCGCAATATACTTTCTTATGTGCCCGGAGGTTGTTTAAACCGGTTCGCTTTTATCGAGTTCTTAATATTTCGTGAAAAACTTTGCATGCTGCGAGGGTTTTATGCGACGGAAGCGTCCGGTCGCACTTTGTTAACACTCCACATGCCGATTACTTCAAACAAAAGATTCGCAAACGGCGCCGAGCTTTTAATTCACACCGAATAAAATCTTCTGCATAATCTTATTTTGTCTCAGACCATTTTTACTGACAGCCTACGTTTCAACTTTTAGTTCGTGTTAAATGTGGATCGCGCGTTTTTCTCCACTTGTCAACTTCGAGCTTTCCACACGCAAAAACTAACAAATGGCTAGTTGGAAACTTAACGTATAAATTGCTTTAAGGAAAATCTACGGATTGTTTCAATTTCTAATTTTCAAACACACTTATACCAAAACCGTTCTTTATGAAACACCCTTTCATTTTTCATTATCTCTTTACAATATCTGATATCAATTCTTCCACCTCAATAATAAAATAAATTATTAATTATATTTCGATTTTTTTATGCAAAGATGATTTTAACACATTTAAAATCTAATTTGTTTTGATTCCTTGTCCTTCTCAAAATTTGGGGCTCTGATACTTATTTGCTTTTTGTTTTGGTAACCATTAAATACACATCAACATTCTAGAAAAAGAGAATCATTTAAAGTACACTCAATAGAAGCATATAAAATTAGCAGATACATGTTAATGTAAATTTTTTATAAATGATTTATAGACACAGTGAAATGCAATATTTACATTTGAAGCAAAATATCAGTTAAGTTACATAAAGGTAACTAGCTACAAAGAATTAAAAGATATAGCAGAGGACATATGGAAACGTATTGAATATTTACTATAAAATGTGCTTCGTATGAAAAAAATACAATTGGTGAAATATCAGAAAAGTTAAAAGTGTATTTAATACTAAAATCGTAAATTATATTCATTAAGTTAGATTCATTAACATTCTACAAAATTTGTATTTGAATTATTTGTTGACATTGAGTGAAATGTATAAAAGGGGTTGACTTACCAAGCAATATGTAAAGTCGTGATCTTAATTTGTTTGATATATTCGAATGAAGCGTGGTAAGTATGCTCCGGATGATAACGCACGAGAAGTCTTAAGATCGTTGATTATAAATTAACCTTATTAATTAAATAATTTTGTGGTGTTGAGTGTGATTTGAATCCATCGGCAATCAGTGCCGTTAACGAATTCCAGTGCGAGTATGCTGAGTCAGGATGTTGGATTATGTCGTCCGCTCTTGCATAATCGGTGCGCTGATGAGTTGAATTGCATTGATCAGGCAATAACGGTTTTCTATAATGATTGATTTATTTCGTTTTTTTTTTCGGTGAAATTAATTAATTGTTTATAAGTTAAAAATTTTGTGAAACGGGATTGAAGGAGAAAGATGTGTATAGAAGTAGGAATGCAGGTGAGACTGTAAGGATAAGTTGAGTTGGCCCAGCTGTCTCTCAGTTTTATGGATGACAAAGAGCACTTTGCTGCGTTATGGCTTTGCCGGCTGTGACGAGCTTACCTTACTTGCATATATCTCACAGAGGGAAAATCATACCTGTGTGGATTGTGTTTGGGTCGAAGTATCTTCCTACAAAACAAATGTGATTCCATAGAGAATTTATCGTCGAGTAAAGTTTAGTTTGTCTTCTGGAGAACGCTATTGGTGCGCGGCTGTTGTGTTGCCGTTTAGCATTTTCAAAGATGGTGAGGACAAACAGGCACATCATGAATGAGTGGAAAGGAGAGAATGGGACGGGGTGAATAGTTTAAATAGTGCACTAGGATCTAACAGCAGTAGCAGCAGGAATGAAATCGGCCTGTCCTTAATAATGCTGATATTAAGTAGAGCGCTAACGTCGGACATAACGAGCAGTATCCGCGTCGGGTGGGTTATGTTGTTATGTTGTTTGGTCTGGTGAGCAAACGACACGGCGATCCCGAATGGGAATGCGAGTAAATGTGAGTCACAATCCGCTGCGACCGTCATGCAGCCAGTTAGCCTCCTTATTAACATCCCACCCCCCTAGAGACGGAAGCGACCGTGGTCATTTCTGTCGTCTCTACCATATATGCCACCGAGCTAATACCCCGTTGTTGCACCATATACGCTATCTATTATCTCGCAAACTCTCAACTCGGTATCAAAGTTACGGCTCGACGACGCCTCGTTCTTGCACTCCTTGTGCACCAACAGTTAATGGAATTTCACCATTCAAAAACGGCAAATAACCGAACTACATAATTCCCAGGCTCGCAACAAGAACGCCACTAAATCACTCTCCGTCTACACCGGACAAGAAATAACACACACAATTATTTAAATTGCCCGGAATTAATCGTGGGGGAAATCCAAAGATAATACGGAAATGAATCACTACGCGAGCCCAGGTAGAAAGCACATTGAAGCGTTTTCATTCGAAAGCGGAGACGTGTGTTACTACTTCGAAGTTGATTCCTAATAACGATAACACAAACTGCCGAACCCTTCACAGCGAATAATTCGAACGGTTCCGGTTATGGACTCATTACCAAAATCAAATTCTACTTCTCCAAATTATAGTTTTGCATGGTTGAAGGTGCCTGCAATAACACTTTGCATGCCAAATTACAAGTTCGACGTGCGTTTTACTTTTATAAATCCCACTCTGGAATCCTCACCAAAAACGATTAATTCACACATCAATAGAATAAGGATATGAAATAAACTGAGGATAAGATGGAAATTCACCGAACTGAAAATCGTCTTGCTTTAAGATTACATTATTGATTCATTCAAACATAAAGTTACAAATGCATAATTATGCATACAAATTAGTTTAATTTAACTTCATTCAATCTCATTATTGTTCAATTAACAAATGAAAATTCAAATCAACAATAATTTAATAGTTTATCTAAATTGTATTTATATGATATATAGAAAGTTACGAATGGATACTTTATTTAAAAAAACTCAATATATGTATCAGCCTATTTCTTCTAGAGGTTGGCAATATTTCAATTTTATTTGAGCACTGTAATTAGTGTTTTCATCCATAGTTTATTTGCTTCATTCCATAAACAAAGGAATATCGAGATGAAACACCAGTTTGTATGGCTGTGGTCATTGCGACGCAGTGGGTGAAGATATCTTGAAATCTTAAAATAAACAAAACGAGAGTATAATCTTACAATTTGTTTAGAAGGTGGAAAAGAGATAGTAAAGTTGATTGATTAATTTTTTAGGTAGCATTCGTATGCTTTAAATAAATTGTCAATAAACATTGTCATATTTTTGTATTTTTTGTTAAATTGAAAATGTTACTTTTATTTGAAGCGAACTTTTTAATAGTTAGTAGTCATGTAAATTTATTCGCGATAGTTATGGATGGAAAGCAATTAAATAACTGTTTAATTTTATTGTCAATCATACCTTAAATAATCATTTATTGCATAAATAAATAATGTTATCGCTAGACTCTTGTAATGTATGAGGCTTAAATATTTTACAAATGAAATTTTATATTATCACTTAGAAATTATGATTGTTAATAATTTTGTGTCTTTCGTTTTGTTTGATTTAAGTAGATATTTTCAATTGTTTGTCGATGTAACATATGGCATTCATCATAAGTTGGTGAAAGTACGGAGTTACGATGATTCTTATAAGTCTTGTTCGGTCCGGATAAGGGGATGGGCTATTGATTAATTCGAGCATAAAATGGGACACTTGAACGACACCGATTTGATACCACTTTTCCGAGTGTTTCCTCCAAGCGTATCTTGCTAATTTCAAACTTAAATCTGATAAATACGTCGCAGACGGAGAAGTATTTAGTAAATCCCGAGCTGACATATTACTGGAATATGACTCCGAATTATATGCAGTGCTTCGAATTTGTTCGGAGCCCTAAAACGGAAGTACTTAATATCTAAAGTTAAAGTGAATCCTTATCAAAAAGTGCGATACTGATAAATGAATTTCATAATTTCCCGTAGGAGTATAGGATTAAAATGCTAATAAATGTAGCGTGATAGTGTTTATCAATGTTACGTGGCCGGGAAAAGGGTATAATAGCTATTTTACGGCTAGTTTTAGTACATGTCCCGTACCCGTGGCCAAACCAAGACTTCATTATCCTGACGTCGCACGCTGTTCGAACGCATAGTTTGTTCTGTCCCGTACAGATAAATATTTAGGCCTACATTCCTAAACTGCTATCGTCACAAAGCAGCGCACCTATCTCTAATGCCATTCCTTTAATTTTGTTTCGAAACCGTTAATTGGGTTAGTCTTGGTCAAATAAGTATTTGCAATACAGTTATGAAAGGAACGAGGATGTGTTATATGGTCGTTATTGTTGCGTGTTTATTGCATTGTGTAGAGACTGCGAAACCGCGACAGTTTCAGGCGGTTTTCCCACGCACAGTTTGTTCGCTACGGGGAGTCGAGAACGGATCAAGTCATTGCGTTCAAATCAACATCATGGAAGATTTAGCCGTCATTAGTCTTCATTACAACGGACCGCTGCTTGTGGCTTTTTGCGACTCGCTGTTCAAAAGTCGGAGTCGGAATGAAGTAAAGCTATTTGTATTTTTCTATGTCGGAAATTTATTTAGTCAGACAGAGCGATAAATAAAAAGGTTTTTTTTGTACGTTTGATATTTTCATCAGGCAATATTCGTTACCCCTCGAATATTTTTTGTAGCGGACGTATCATTTATTAGTCGGGTTATTTTGTTTGTCCATTAGTGTTATTAAGAAAGCAATCGGGTCGCGTGTCAAGTGCGATCCAAGTCATAGTCATAAACTTCCTCACCTACAATTCCCTTCTCATGATAGCCAGACAGGTCGAGCAGGCGACCCATCAACCATCAACTAGTGACGACTGGGAGACATGTGATGCGGTTATCTGCCCCATTCATCCTTCCATTTCCACACATCCTCCCTAACCCAACCGCCCTAGCGTTTATCGGCTTATGCAATTACAACAATTGCATGTAACCGCTGTTGGTTTACGAACGATGGCGAAGAACTCGAATAATGTGATTCCGGCATCCGGCACTTTTAATGAATTATCATTCAGTCTTAATAATTCGCGAAGTCGGGCAGCCGTGGCTCAAGAAATGTCTGGAAGCTCCCGCTCCCGCGTCTGCATTTATCAAGGCCGTGGCACATGACACTTCAATAACGTAATTAAATCCGCAAAATGGCCTTTCTTTTGAAATATAGCTCAGATATTATCATATCCAGTCACCACCTTTTCTCCTCCGGAGCAGTTACATTAAAAATTAAATTAACCGTCAAATTATATCTCCCGGATCGAGAACGTTGCCCTCATTTTAACACCCAAACCCCAAAAATATCCATCTTATTGAATTTAATCACATCAAAAATTCACTACTTCACTTTTAATTAAAACTACCACAACATTATTTGTAAATAAATTTCAACCTCTCGCTTACGGACTAACTATTTAATTAACTCCACAAAAATTCACCACAAATTATTTCCACTTTTAATTTATGGCCAAATTCAAATCTATCAATCAATTATAAGACTTTTTTTTAATATCTGAAAATTAATATATTTCAAGAATCAAATCAGGAAAGAAGGCGCTAAAACTAGAGTTGATGGTTTTTCTTACGATTCTCTGAAGCAAGTTTAATTGCGTTTAGCTATTATTTTCTTATCTCCCTTCTTCTTTTTTATATTTTTTCTTTTTTTCCCTAATTTTCCCAGTTAATTTAATTGAATCAGTCATTTAAAAAATTGCATAAGCTACACACCAATATTTAAGTTATTATTTCTTATTAGGGAAAATAATATTTTTTACAAACTTATAGAAGAAAATAGATTTTATATCGAAGCTTGAGTTTAATTAGAGTTGATTTGATGACAGAAAAGCGTGCACAATTTAATAGTTATCCATTTGCTAGACTAACACAACGCACATAAAGTAAACTATCAAACAAGTGTTGTTATTCCAATTTTCAGTTTAATCGTAAAATTTTATCCGCGCGCGAACACATTAACAAAAATGAAATAGCTAATGAATTGTGGTATATTTGTACAAATTCTGAATTCATTAATAATTGAATGATCGATTATTTGATAATATGTTTTTCCACATGGAAAATGTTTTGATCAAGATGTGTGTATGTGATAGAAATACGTTTGGGGATTTAGCGAGAACCTTTCAAAAGAAATGCGTATTCACTGTGACAGAATGTATACTAAAAGTATGTCAAAGATTGAGTAATATTTATATGCACATTTATTTTTTGTAGTTTCTTGACAGAAGGAACATCTGCAGAAATAACTCTGACTATTCTTGTTAATTACAAAGCAATAGAGTTCATCGACATTAGTTGGATTATAATAATTTTAATGATAACTTACTTTGTTGCAAAGTTATCTTTCTTAAATAAAATATTTCATCACCAATATTTTCAGGCAATGCATACGTATTACACATTACAAATAATTAAATACATTTTGCATTATTTTATTATATTTATATAAATCTCGTTTGGCTAGAAATTCTTAATCAAAAATTTCAATAATATAAGAGTTATTAAAGTTTGTGTTTTGAAAGTAATTCTAGTGAAATCTAAATCTTACAGTTGTAATTGGTATTTTAATAGAAAATTAAGTTTATTTTAATGAAAATATGGAGCCTGACTTTCTAATTTTAATTTTGAGTTGACTTTGTTCGATCAAACTAAAATTACAAAATAACTTATTTTACCGCTTAAAGGAATTTCTCGATGTACGTTGTAAGTTTACACACTAATCGTGTTTTATTCGCATTGTTTATTGACATACAAACATTTCCAATTGGCGTTTTAATAATCAAAATTTAATTAAAATTCTTAGGTAAGTACTAGTTTTCTAGGATATTGTAAGAAATATAAAGAATGAAAGGATTTAATTTTCTTTCTTATCACATAAAAATGGAACATGAATAGTACATTATGGTGTGTGGAGGAGAAAGTGAATTTAGTCGAGCCCTAGGGTTTGTGACGGTTGTTATAGTCGAGCAAATTTGCCGAAACAAACAAATCTTTCACCTTCAAATAGAATAGTTTTAATTTTTCTATTTTGCAAAAAACATATGCCAAACTTTTTTATACAAATATAAACTCAAAATTTCTATCTTAATTACTCGTATAATATATGAATCATACTTTAGCTCGCGAGTTTCTACTTATAAAGAAGAATCAGATACTAAAAGCGCTACCATATAGACGAGACCAAGAACTTTATTACAGTGGGGTATCAATCAGTGGAAATTTTTAAAGAAACTGCAGAAATAAATGAAGATATAATTAAATATGTAGTTAAGAATTTTTATATAAAAGTATTTAAATTTTCACGCGTATGTGTTTTTATACAAATTTTGTTTAACAAATTTGTTCAATAAAGGAAAAATTAAAACACAAACTGAACAAATAATGATAGCGCGGAATGTGTCAAAGAAAGGAAATCTATTATTGCTGGAGTAAATAAGTGGCCAATAAAATAAATCTATTGGGAAGGAATTTGGAAATAATTCTATGAAATGTGCTGTGAAACATTGTATTTGATTGAAATGGCAATAAATAAAATGTATCAGGAGACATCTGGTAACTCAACTTCTGTGCCGGAGGATTTATTTCATACTAACTCGTATATAATACAGTATCGTTAAAAATAGTATCATTGTATTTTGGGCAATATACATTTGTTTAATTACAAAAGAAAAAGGCGTTCAATTTAGTTATTCAATCTAAAATTGAGATGTGGTGACAGTTTAGAATTAACAATTTCAGAGTAGATAATAAATTTCCAAATGTGACTATAATTGATTGGTCATTGAATAATTAAAGTTTGTGTTATATGAAGTAAATTAAATCCTGCCAATTTAAATTCTATTTATGTCAAAAAGTGGTGTAGTGGATTAAAGATAATTATTTGTATTTAAAGAAAAGGATGGGAGAGATCCCTATCCATTACTATAAATTTGTATTTCAGTGGCACACTTCATATTCACAGACCCTACTCCAGATTCAGTGATTTTATTGAATTAAGTAGAGAGTAACATGAACATATCATATCCGCTATTAACTATACAAAGTAGTGGCAATGGAAAATTGTGGGGAAATTCGGAAGTGTCGTTCATATTAGTGTCAACAAGCGGCTAGTATATCAAGCAAATACTGACAGAATGATACGTTAAATTTTATGGGAATAAGCAACTGAAATAAATAGTGACAACTAAAAACTAATGAGATAAAAAGTCATTTATTTTAACAATTAATATTTGTATAAATGAAGTTTTTGATATGTCATCGGTAAATATTTAAATTGTGAAAATTTATAATGTATGTATAACTGTCTAGCAAGACAGGAAATCAAAAAAAAAATTAACATTTTGCCCGATTTTCCTCTATTTTTACAACAAAATTCTTTGTGAAGTGCATCTACATTGAAATATTACAAAACTAATTAAAAGAGAAATGTTAAAAAGAACAAAAAAGAGGTCGATTTAATTTAAAAAAAAAAAACAAAATAGTATACGAGATATGAGAAAACAATAAAATGATGTATGTGTATGATACTAGTACATTAACCGAAGAGGATTAAGTGATAATGGAAATCTTTCGTCTAAATTTAATTAGGGACAAGAGCGTAATAATTGAAGGAAAATTTTAACCTCAGTATCCTTAAATATGTTTTATGGTTTGGATATATGGCGGTAGTCTGCAATTTTGAAGCACGTTAATTAATATGAAGTTTGATTGAACGCAACTATCAAAGTTTTTCAGTTTTGTATACAACTTATACAGTTAGGTTCAGTACATTCCTTTTATTTATATTTATGTACCCAATAAAGCTCAACTTTTAGTTTTCGCAATAAATTCCACAAATTTCTACTACAAGATCAATCGACTTTAAAGCAAACATATTACCGTGTTTACAAAAGCCGGACAGGGATTACAATCCAGTATCTGCAATAGGTATATGGGTACTTGGTTAATTACTTACCTCGTAGTAACTGACCCCTTCAGTATAGAATAAGGTGCTCGCTTAATAGTGAAGAGGTGCTCGGATCGATCCTGAAATAGAGATGGAAGTATAATCAATTTATCCTGAAGATTACGCAGCAAATGTTGTATATTAGAAACAAGACTAATTTCTTATCTTTAAAATTTTTTTATTTTATTTTAAAGCACTTCAAAATAATTTGAAATTATACAAGATAAGCATAGACAGGATTTAAATGTACTAATTTTATTTTAAAATTATAATTAAAAAAGAAAATTAATTGTATAAAGCCGGTTTCGAAGTGCAGTGCTTAATATTTTTGCTTTTCGCGTGAGTCCCTGTTTCGATCGCCGGATAGGAACTTGAGGAATTTTAATTTCATGATTACTACACCAATAACTAATGCTGTTAGTGCGCCAATTAAATAAAAAAAAATGTTTTTTAATAATGTGAAGATTTTTTAAAAATTGTGAGTAATCATTTGAGCTCTATCATAGCTAATGCTACTACCAACAGTTTGAAAAGAAGTATGCGAAATGGAGGTATAAGGTTGTCGTTGATGTGTTTTATTTTGAAAGTTTCTTAGGCCTTTTGAGAATATTCCAAATGTGCTTTAAGTTATCTCCAGTTTAACTCATTGGTTCTTTGTTGTTCGTTGTTTTTTTACACATCTACATTTTCGAATTCTTTATTTTTTAATTGATTTGATGGTTATTATAATTTTGTCCTAAAACAAAAAAAAATTTAGGAACATTAAAAAAGTATTAACAATGGTAAAATAGATAATAAAAGATAAATCAAATACGAGTTAGCTATTGTTAAATAAAATAACTTTTAAAAGCTTGAGGATAAAATTTTTCATTTGCCTTTTAAATTTTTATAATATTTTGAATAGTTTTAAAGTGAGTTGCTAATCTCTGATTAATTTTCTTCCTCTATTCTCTAAGGAAAGTATTGCATCGCGCTAAAATTCTAAATTTTCCTTGATTTTAATATTTTGAGATATTCTGAGAAGGCTGTGAATATTTACGTAGTGATATCTTTGGAAAAATGATATTTCCGCATTGGCAGAAACTGGAAACTGATATCAACTATTATTCTGAAAATAATATTTTGGTTGAGAGAAAGATACTATTATTATTATTAAGACTTTATTGTTTAAATGTCTGTTTATAATATTGCATTTACAATATCAGATAATCATTTCCAACTGATTAGGCTAAGTCTAGCCTCAAGGATTATTTAAACCCTCAGAAGTAAATGCCTCTTCGAACAAGTTAATTATAGTTGTATGTTACAAATTAATTGGACTCTCATATACATAAACACAGGTACATGTTGCACATGTTATTGCATTGAAGTAGAAAATATTTGTATCTGATTGTTAATTTAGGTTGCTCACTGATGGTGCATCAAATAATCCCTGAATTTATATTTGAATCTGTTAATGTTAAATTGCTTGTAATTATCCATTATAGTATTATATAATTGAATATGTGCGTATGAGAAACTTCTTTTAAATATTGCCGAGGGATGTGTAATATTAAATTGGATCTGATGTTCTTGTTAAGCCAAGACTTTCTAAAGGTTAGCTTTTTCAAAATCTTTGAACAATAGAGAAGCTAAACTAAATTATGTGTAAAATTTGCAAGATGAAGTCGTCTGCAATTTTTCTTTTAAGATTCCAGCATAACATGTGGCGATTATACAAGTTTACAAAAATAAAAAAAGTGATGCTTCTGGGACCAATCCTAGTACTTTGAAGTGCTGAACACTAATCCGGGCTCTAAATTGCTGCATTACATTAGGATTTTTTTGAAATGGATAATTTTGGTCAAACATGAATAATGATGTCAAAACATGTTAATTTTGTATTCTTTCCACGAAATCAACGAAAAAGCTCCAAAAAACCGATTTGTTTAAGTTTCTCAGCAAAAACAGTTGAAAATATCGCGACATTCAAGTTTTATGACTCTTGAATTCTATGTGTTTCGACAAGCTGAACACGAATCCGGACATCAAAAATCTCTTTTACATGTAGATTTCTATAAAAAGATATTAAAAATATTGCAAAATCGGTTTTATTGAAAAACAAAATTTTTTGATTTCCTTAAATAAGTCTTGCCTTCATTTCAAAAACAATTTTTATCATTTTTCACTCAACTCTGATTTATAAATTATTTATTATACAAATTTTTGTAATTAAATTTCTCTTTTATAATGCTCGTCCTAATTGAATCTCTCTTTCTGAAGTCGTGTTTGAATGAGTTTAATTAAATATTAAGGTATAAATATGCGAAATATGCTAGGCATCGCTTGAAAATAGTATAACATGCGTGTTCTTTTCGACATCATCGCCAGTGAAGCGGGCAGAATAGGAATGCCTCATTATGCCGAGCAAAACGTTTCGAATGTGCCCGCTGTAAATATACAAAACAGTTCATTTTAACATTTTTTAAAATAGGGAGCGCGCCGAGCTCCAGCTGCGTTGCGGTCCATACGGGAAGGGCACGCTTTTCCGAACTTCTGTTGTACAGTTAACGTGCGGGAACGAGGGCTCGCTCGCGACTGGTTGAGGCGTTGGTAATATTTATGTTTGAATGTACAAAATGAGTTCACGTCTCGTGGTATATCTTAATGAGTTGAGTGAAACGGGGGATATATCGTCATAAAATTTCGGCTGTCGGCTAGATATAGCACCCCGGAAAAGAATATTCTCCATTGTCTTGCGCGCTCCTTCGCTTCACATAGTAAAAACTATAGAAGAAACATTTTCTCCATATTACCATCCTTAAAATATCCTATTCTTACACCACCGCATTTTTCATACGATTTTTATTACCTCCCAAAACAACCCTGCACGGAATTAATTTCATAAAACTAACTGAAAACTTCATATGTCTCTACCCCTAAGAAAAACACTTTTAACCTATTAACTATAGTCCATAGGGATTTTCTGCTATCCAAATGAACCATAACAGTCATACTTGCTACACTGAAAATTTCCCACCTGAGGCGATAAAATAAAGTGGCACCCGAAACTGTTGAACAAAAGACGTGCCAGATTTTTCACGTTTACATTCCGAGGAGGGTAGCTAACCTACTTTAGCAACAAACAAAACTCTTTTTTCACATTAAACAAGCTAAATGTAATCGCAGTGCACAGCACACCAGTTTTTTTAGCAAATCTCTTTCTCAAAGTAAAACAATTAACTAATTAATTATAAAATATAATACAAGAGGAGATATTAATCGATTCATTTAAAAGATTTATCTTATAAATGTGCTATAGAAAATGATATGAAATTAAAGAGTTTTTGTTGTAGCATGTTCTTGATGAGTTACATGTTGTGAAATTTGGGGTTGAATGTGAACACAGATCCGGTGTAACTTTTCGGTGTGCACTTATTATGAGTTATCAATCAACTCAGTCGTGAAATTGATCTCGGTGTTTCTGCAGTTATGTTATTAACGAGGAGAGTGTACCGCGTGAGAGACGATGCAGCAAAGCAGCGGCTTTCACTGTGGATATTTCGGGAATTCGATATCCTGGAACGGGTCGCGCGATGCATTTAATGAACATCAGTAGTGTAAGCACATAGCAATTGTAACTCTCAACCGGCACCTGATGGCGCGCATTGCCGCATCAGCGCATCCTGCTGTAGTATTTCATGTGCGCCTTGAGCATGGAAATATTAGATTATACCACCACTACAGCCCACCATCGTACCATAACAGCACCGTGGATTTGGTTTGAATATCCCAACCATGTCGAAATTTATTCGAAACCTGGTATAATAATCCGGATGTCTAAGGGTTTTTCATAATCAGTCTACCCACCAGTGTGAAAACAGCCAGATGCCCATTAAATTAATATCAAAATTACGCAATAATAAATATGGATGAACATAATTTTCAATTATTTAGCTCCATTCATATTCATACCACATATTATCGCTTCTTTAAATAACCGCAGCTGTAAATTCATCTAAACAAGCAAACATATCTCCAGGGGACCGAAACATAATTATTACTAAACATAATTTTAAAGTTAAATTGTTTGGACTCATTCAATTTGTATGTAGTTTCTTTCTCTCTCTCTCTCTCCTCCCCCTCTCGACACTCTCTTTCTCACACACACACTCTAACTCAGTAATTGATTTTAGGATAGAAAAAAATGGTTTCGATTGAAGGAATTATAAACTTTGGAGATAAACATGTATTAAGTGTGAGGTGGTATTGGTGAGCTGATGGTTGAGATCTAGTAAACTAAATTCATGTATAACGCGTTCGCATGCAAGTCGGTCAAATAGGGGATGGGAAGTTTTAATACAGTCATTACAACTAGGAACTATGGAGTTATTTAAATATGCGATATTAGTGTAAAACTAATCTGACGACAGAGAGTTGTGCGAAGTCCTAGCAAGGATTTGAATGAGGGTGGTAAACTCGGCCCGAGGAAAATCACCCCCGCATCATATAGAACATATTGAGATCGTAGTATCGGAGATGGAAATGGACGTTGTGGCGACAGCATGCAGTTCTTAAAGCGCACCTGCACCGGTACTAAAAGGAAGTGGATGGCCCAGTAAAACTGTTCAACCGCCCAAACACACCGTGAAGCTTTGTCGATTGCAGCAGGTGTTATTGTTGTCACTATAAATTATTGGCACAAGTTTACCAGTTCATAATGTCCTACGCTTTTGTAATTAAGTAAATTCTGTAGAGTGGAGCCGGTAATTACATTCACTATACTCGAAGCTTCGCGTTTACATCAACATGGAACACCTAAAAATTTATAATTATCCTTGTGCAAATGTGATATATGCGAAATTGTTGGCGGCGGAGGTGGTGGTGGTGCGAAATCCGAATTGGATCAGATAGGATGGATGTTGAACGAGGTCTTTAAGTTGAAAACGCGCGCACCTTTATATAGTTCACGATCTGTCTCCGCTCCCATGATTTCTTCATTAAATATGCATGCCTAATTCCGTCTGTGAGTACGTATATTTCTGTGTATTCACGTGCCGCCTCCATTTCCCATAGCAGGCCATCAGCATTGCGACTCGTGCAGAGATATGCCCTACTGCTACCGCACATCCGATTATTCACCTTATCATATACGTCTATCCTACCCGAAGAATGTGATTTCACGACTTACTTCTGTATTTTCCGTGACGTACCTCCCCCTATTCCAAATTTCTATACCCTACATAATTGATAACCTTCGCACACATTTTACTTCCCTTCGAGCGACCTTCTATTCCAGTAAATATGAATAATCACTTTTCTTTTGATATTAATTACATTGTTTATTGGAAATGAAATGAAAAAACGTGTTAAGAATAAATATTGTTTGTAATACAAGTTTACAGAAATTGAAGGAAAATAATTACTCGTTAATATTTGATGGACACACCTGGAGAATGAGATAAGTCAATTTTTGATATTTTTAGACAAAAACCCATTTTTCTATTAAATTACCCTCTAAGAAAATTTTAAAAATTTGTAAAATGCAAATTAGAGTTTTATTAAATAATTACAAAAATTTCTTTTAAATATTCTTGGAAATATTAATAATTCTTCATCATTGAGGTAATCACAATTCTCTATTCCCTTCCAGATTCCTATAACTGTCAACCCTCAGTCATTCATCATTTGTCTCAAATAACTTAAGCCAGGTCAATCCATTTCCTGCTTTAATTTAATTGTATTTTACGGTTTTACTTTTTTTTGCAATTCATGTTATGTTCTTGCTTCAATTCATTCAAATAAGCAATGAGATGTAAATATATATTTATTATTGATAGATAAAAATAATATTTTTGTAATAAATTTTAATTAAAAATACTTTCTCTTAAAATATATTATATACATTGAAAATTCACCGTTTATTGAAATATAATTACTCTATTATACAAACGAATAATGTCGATAGCTTAGAGGTATCAAAACGTTTCCACTTCTAAGCATTTGTGCTCGCCATCCGTGGCGAAGTCTGATTATTGCATATACCAGTTGCTAATTTACAAAGCATCTACAGGATGCACAGCTTCAAGTTACTATTTACCAACGTAATTGTATACTCATACTCCACTATTACTATACCTACTCAGCTTTACTTATATTACTTGCAATAACAAAAACAATTCGCTCTCACCCGCATTATTATATTGTATAATTAATTTCATAATTCATATTAAGGGTGTCTTTGCACACCTACCACTTCATATATTCCATAGAAAATTATCTCACACTTTACACAATTAATTGCATCCAACAATTTTATACTATCTAAAGGGATACCCCTATTTTAAAAAACTTCTTCACATTTTTCTTTGTCCTCTTGTTACACACTTTACACAGTTGATCTCCCACAGGACAAACCCTTTATTATTCCTCACATTTCCTTTCAAATCAATTAAAGTATCACGTGTTTTATTTTATAAAATACTTTTAAAAACAATTTGGTAGTTATGAAATCATAATTTTATTTTAAAATTTGGGATATACAATAGCAAATGTATTTTTTAAAGTTTATATTTTCAGAAAATTAAAAATGATTTTTTTTTTGTGAAGATACTATATAAATTTAGAAATAATATTTTTTTGTCACAAATAATTAAATTTATTCTAAAATGTCTTTGTTAAACAGTTTAGTAACACTCTTTTATTTACGATTTGAATTGATTGATAAAAGAAAAAAAATTGAATTGATTGTTTAATGTTTTCGCTTTGTACTTGATGAAATTCGTCCATTATTATGATTAAACAAAACAAATATGTTTTAAAGTTTTTACAATTTAAATAGTCAAAGCTTTAATCCTTAATTGTTTTATTTAATCATAAAATGGATTGTTTCTGATTTAACATTTTTAATTTAATCAACATATAACTGGAAGGAATTTTTTCTTTCTTTTGGTTACAAGCAACAACATGTCGTTAATGCAAGAATCTTGCATTTTATGTAAATAAATCTTTATACAAGGAACGTACAATAAATGTTAAACTTTATTGGTATTAAAAAATAAATAGCAACTTAATATTATTTAATAATTTTCCTTATGGGGCAATAATGCAAATTATATTGCATTTATGATACTATAAACATTTAAAAGGATTTATAAAATATTATTTTTACAAGTTGCTCTCTTGTATTTTTCATTGCCGGAAATTAAAATTGCAACATTATGGATAAGTTGTTAAATTTTCAATATATTTAATAAAAAAACATAAATGATAAATAATCGATTAAATTTGAAGGACTGCATTTTCCAAAATGGGATCTAATCAGTTATTTTAAAACTTTATTAATCGAAAATGGTGGCCCAATATTTAAACTTTCGCTATTAAAAATAAAATAATTAAAAATCAAGTTGCAACTTTATTATTTACCGTGGTGTGGAAATGTTACATGAATATTCCATAAACTATTATTGCATTTGATACTTTATTTTATAAAAATAGGTTCAATATTTAAAAGGGTAGTTTGAAACTCTCTAATTTGACTTTTATATTTCAATTATAAAAGTACATGTATATTTATTCAGCAATTTGAGATTTATTTTAGTCGAACCTTTTTGAAACAAAACTCACAAAAAATATTTTGACAGTAAAATGGTGTATTAATACTCATAAAACTATATTTCATATTAGTGTAAGTAATCCGATTTCGTATGGAACCCTAGAAATGATTAATATTTTAACAAATTATAATATTTATTAAAATATAAAATTTTAAAAAGTCATAAAACAATTAAGTCGCCTGAAAAGTTAAAATTAAAATATAAAAAGTATCTGCATCTTTAATTGAATTCCAGTTTTTACCTTTAAATAATATAAATAAATCGTTAACGATCTTGTTTAGGATTAAAAAACGTTGTCTTGACATTTGAGGGATGGTTGTTGAATAAAATTTTAATACCAATGAATGTTGAATTTAATGTCTTTTGAATATTTTATAAAGGAAGGTGAGGGATTTGATACTCTAATTAAATTAATCTAATTAAAATAAGATGTAAAAAATAATTAAAATGTAAAAAATGCAATAGTTGCTTAATACTTGTTAGTGCATGTCCAAGTTGTACCTGCCTATAATGAAATTACAAACTATAATCTTGTATGCAAGATAAAGAAATAAATTATGAGTATCATTTAATTATAAATTTGAGCAAATCCAGTCCGGAGAGGTATTTATCAAAATCTGTACACTGCTGCCAAGATTATATTCACCGAGCTCTCGTTTAAAAATTAATACAAGCACGATAAAAGAGGAAAGTAATTTTCTTACAAAAATTTCTTTTCCCCCAAAACAAATTCGCCTACAGAATCCTGGTTTTATTTATAACAGTTATATTTTTTTCCTAGTGATATTTAGTTGTATTATTAACGAAAGGTTGAGTAGGAACAAGGCCTGGCACTTTCACCCCTGCTTTCAACTTATTTTGATTATTTCCCGGCTTCATTGATTATTCAAAAAAATTTGCAAAGCAAATTATCACAGGAAAAATGCATAAAAATAGGAAACCATTTTTCTATTATACGATTTAATTAGAATTTAACAGATCGGCTTGTTGTTTAATCAAAAGTCGATAAGTCCAATTCCAAGAATATTTTATTACGATTTTGCTAAGACTAAAAGTGAAACATAACACAAAAAAAAAACATAAACAATATTTTTATTGATCTAAATCTAGCAAGAATGTAATTTAAGTTTAGCAGTACTTAAGGCTGTGCAGCATTCATTCATTATAATCCAAAGTAATCATTATAAGCTTCCTTGCTGTTTAAATTCTGGAAATATTTCACTTGTTTCATTTTATGAAATTTATCGATAAACTTCTTGACTGAAATGTTTTAATCTACAAGACTTAGAATGTTTAATAATATCAAATTGATTTAATATAATTTATTTATAAAAAAATATAAAAATAAAGTTGATGCTTATATTTAGCGATAAATAGTTCTCATATCTGAAAGTGAAGAAAAATTCGAGATTTTTTAAACTGAATGCAACAAGTAGTTTTTCATATAAATTGAATGAACGGAAATTAAGAATTTAAATACATCAATATAAATCTAGAGACTGAGTCAATACATTTAATTATTAGTTGGACGATTTTTGTTAGCTTTTACAAGATTTACTGAATAAATCAAAGAAAACGTTAAAATTTAGATTTGGTTAGTTGAATAACAAATGAGATATAAGTAATACATTGAAAAGTCACTTTCTAATGAGAAACATTATAGAAGACTTTTAAATGTATGGCAACTTAATATAAATATGATCGTAACTGGAAAAAGGTTAAATGTATTGAGGCATTTGAAAATATGATTCTACAGCTAAACTGTTAGTTTATAGGAAATAAAATTGTTTCAAATATACAAAGAAGTAATATTCATTTAATATTACTTATTTCATAAATTAATTTTGTTCTCAAACGGTTATATTAGAACGTTTAGTTTTTTATATCGTGTTATCGCACTTATTTTAATGGTTTACTTTTTAAATAAAATATTTTATGATTTGTAATTTCGTATATTTTATTTTAGAATGAGCTTCGGAATTGTTTGATATTGTTTTATGTATCTATTATAGAGCGTTCTTTTTATATCTTTTTTAATATATAGTTTTGTCATAGATAAAATATTAAATTCTGTTTTCAAAAAGTATTTAACCCGTTTCATAAGTATTGAATTGTGGTGGCAGCGCCGGGCACAGGATTACATTGTTTAAAAAACCATGTGTAAGTATACCTTTTTTCGTGTAAACATGATGCAAAAGTACTTTATGAGGTTGTGCAGTGAAAAGAAATGTATTAAATATGTAAATAGGTGATACAAAAAGGAAGGTATTGTGGCGGAAATAAACACGAGTGCCTAATTAAAATTTAATGGCGTGTGTGGGAAGTTAATTTGTTGCGTCTTGTGAAAGAAGTTTAAATCTGTAAAAGAATCTTTTGACGGAACGTTTGGCATTCTTTAACTCATTGCTGCATAACAATAGAGGGGAACAGCTTTTAAGTCGACTGTGTGGAAAGAATGAATGTAAATGTAAAAGTTGATGCAAATTTGGATTGTTAGTTGGGTAGTTGTTTTAGTGATAATAAAAATTGCGATTTAATAATAATTGGTAATTAATGAATGGGATGTAGTGTAAAATTGATTATTAATGTGTCGAACAGATGCGGATGAAATAGTTGAAATTGATGGAGGAATAAAAAAGGATTGATTAGTTGGATGGAAGAATGCAGAGTACAATAGAATTTATGGTTGTATTGAGTCGAGTTGGGTAATATTTGAAAACAATGCAGCACTTAGTTTTGTATAAAAGCAAAAAGCGATTCTTAAAGAATTTAAGAGATAATTTTTAATAGAATCCTACGAGAAAAGTTTCCTCTCGTGTCTTAATACAAATTTGCATGTTTTTGTTAATCCCCTCTTGGGGAATATTGGGGCAGAGTGACGGGCGACGGCTGGTTGAAGTGAGTTAATTTGAAAGAGTTCTCGAACCGCACGCGGAGGCGGCTGTCCGGACACGCCGCCGCGGGTCGCCGAGTCGCCGAGACACGACAAACTGTTTTAACTCAAGTTTTAATAAGTTAAAGGATTAGCCTAAGGCCGCCGGAGGTTTTTCTATTAAGACATCGCGTCTTTTCAGGCTTTATGCATTAGAATAAGGTCGCGCATTTGGAATGCGCGAGGTTTGACGCGACCTTATTTAACACTCGGGCCCAACTTAAACGAAGACACATTTCACCCTAACGATGTTTCTGATTTTGATACTTTGTTCGCAGGTGTGGCGTACCAGCCCGAGTTTGCAGAACCTATCGTTAATTTGACTGTTCCCATGGGAAGGGATGCGACATTTCGATGCCTTGTACACCACCTGGGTGGCTATAGGGTGAGTAAAATGGTCTCAATTGATATCGTCACCTCGCCCATTCCTCCGCTCTTCTCATCATTCAAACAACGGATTGTTTTGAAGTTGTAGTTCTTATCTAGAGCGAAATCTAGAACTGGGAGATGTAACTATCGGGCTTTCGGTGCACGTTATTCTATAATGGACCGCCTGACCGGTCCCTACCCGATGATCTTACTAACCACTTTATGCGATCGTATGACATTCCCAACATTCCACATCGTGCGGTAGAGAGAAGTAACGGAGCAACAATCGTCCTCTTTATGAACCGAACCGTATTGCTTGTAACAAATAAAAGCAGGGATGAAGTGGAGCGGAGTGTTGCGCCGCATCCCTTCGCGTCCGGCCTTTCGTGCCTCACGAATGCGATCTGTGTCGATGGGATAGAAGCAAATAATTGAAAATATCAGGCACGCGACGTGGCCAGGCTACTAGCGAGCAGACTCTGCTTCTGATAAATTGACTTCATGAGTGCTCTCCAATCCATTCTACCTGTTGCTGGTCGCTAAAAACAACGTGTCTACCCATTACGATATATTTCCAGGGTTGCCCCTTGCAATATGGTTTCTCAATTGAATTGCGGTGACCATTGCAGATTGGAACGTGTACGCGACCGATTTTCCGCGGAGTGACGCTCGCTCGTAAATTACTATCGACTCGTTTACGTGAATTTAATATGCTTCTGGCGAACTATAGTAAAGCTGTGGCCATCTGAATTAATGTAGCGTCATCGGGTCGAGCGGGTCGCGAGGGTCTAAAGTGACCGCTCCAAACGCATCTGCGCCCCATCAGCTGTCGTGCTTGATGAAGAGCAGCACAGTAGCACGCAGCTCGACGGATGTAATAATAGTGCAGATATGACAAATGGCCGAAAAGCGCCACAAACTTGGGATCATTTATAATACACACAGCTGCGAAGTATAGGTCGTGCTCGTGACCGATGGCTACGGGCCCATACAAGATCCCTTAAGCATCCCTTCCATTCGCGCATCTCAAGGCAAACCCTTTATTGAGTGTAATTGCGACCAGCGGGTTTAGGGCTTTTTTAATGGAGGAGCACATGTGAAATGTAACACGCCTGGCAAACATCCCAATAGCTACCTTAAACAGATTTACATAACGCCGTGTGCCGGAACGATTCGTAGTTAAAGTAGAAGCGTAGTCGTATAGCAACCTCATTCCGCAGCCCCGCGCTCTAGCATATCACACCGAGGCTGCATTAAGGGATGCACGTATGTTTCCGAAGGGCCATGTAGTACACATGTTTAACAAACTTCTATCGATCCGAGATCTCCGCTTTATCCCATTTGTAGCTCCTTCAGCGTCAGACTTTCAATATCTTGACTGCATTGATATTTCATTTGCTTTGTTTCCCCGCTCTTCGCGGATGATCCACGACCGTCACAGATGGCCGGAAAGCCCCGCGTCGCATAGCAAACAGCGGTAACGGTTTACGACTATGGCAACATACAAGCCTACTTATTTCGAAAATAGTCGAGACTCGCACTCTACACCTATTTTCTAAACGTTTTCCATCCAAAAACCGATGTTTCTTCCAGGTCGGCTGGGTGAAGGCTGACACAAAAGCAATTCAAGCCATACACGACCACGTTATTACTCACAATCCACGCGTTTCCGTGTCCCACAACGATCACACGACGTGGAATCTGCATATCCGCAACGTGCAACAAGAAGATAAAGGCCAGTACATGTGTCAGATCAACACGGACCCTATGAAGAGTCAGGTGAGTAGTTTAATTATGGTCCTTAGTCCCAGTCCCATGCATGTATTTGAGTTTGTTCCCTGTCAGCATCCTTGCAGGACCACCCAAAATGGTCACGACCGGTGTCTTTATGAGAGATGTCCAACTTTGTATTTCGGATATACAACCCCCATAATGAAAGGGTCGGGCCAATCACGATGTGTGTCTGCACTTTCCTCACTTGCACTACTTTCCTATTAATTAACTTCCCCTTGCCACACAAATCGTCTCAAATTGGACAGCATCCCACGAAGCTAACTACCCTCCCGTCTTTCCTTATTATTACTAACATCGTCTCAGATTTAGAAATTGAATTCCACGCCTGATGTCTCCGTCCATCTCTCCCATTCTTTCTTTCGCACACATCGTTAATAAGCCCTTTTGACAGCAACCCAGATAATATTTCGCGATTAACCGAGTATACATTAAGACCTCACATTTATTATAACATAATCGATGAACATTTACAATTCTCTATTTTACTTTTTAACGAGAAAAATAAAATCATTTATTTTTAGCTGCAAATGTACGTTATACCGTAGAAAATAACACTTGCGCGCCCTATTTCAAATTTACTTCGTGCACTAACGTTGCCGTGCTTACAGTGCGCTTACATTTTATCTTTAAGAAAATGAAAGGATGTACTTTAATTTTTACTTCTATTCCATTTTTAAATTTAGATGTCTTTTGAGCTCAAAATGGGAAATGTATGCAGTCATTTAAATTTAATTAAAATTAGTAACGTTTTATATCAATTTAGAAACTCTACCTTTTAGCAATTTATAACAAATCTAAATCAGCGATAATTAAATATTTTCAAAAATAAATATAAACTTTTAACATAATAAAATAAAAATTGTTTGATTTTAAAAATTAAATTAACTGTACGATATAATACACATATATTTGTTTCATTTCGAATAATGTGTATCCCGTGAGCAATTAAAAATATGTACTGATAAGAAGATACTTAACTTTTCATGTGTTTTCGAATAGTTGCGTTGATTTTGATTTTATAAAAATTTTATGCAAATTATTTGTTCGTTTAAAGTCCTTGTACTAAAAAATATGGCCGATAAAAATCAAGGACGGCATTCCAGATTACATTGTTGGTTTATCTATTGTGAATAGTTTAAAATTTTCAATTTTTATTTGGTTATTAAAGCTGGAATCTAGGGACGTGGCGTGCGTATAAATTGGAATGAATTTAAATAACAATTATGAAAGTGTATCGCACAAAATTAAAAAAAAAACCTGAAATTGTTGAATCTGGCCAGGTTTATACTTCATAATTAAATTTGAATAAGCAGAGGTGAACGGTAGTGAAAATAATTAATTTAACTTGAGAACACGTTCTGAGGTAAATGTTTAATTATTCAGATTATTTTTGCGTTCAGATGTTTGACTATTTTTATAGCAGTTTAATTAATAATTAAATTTGAATTATCTGAGGGGGTGTAACTGTTACGAAAATTTAAATAAAATTGTTACTATTTATTTAAAAATACCAAATTTTAATATATTTAAAAAAATACTAAAATGGTATTATCGATATAAAAAGGCATTCATGTAAATAAATTACAAATAAATAGTCTATTTGTTTCATACCAAAATATATAAAATATTGAACAAATAAAACGTTGAGCAGAAGTGAGTCAAAGCTACATATATCACATCATAATTTCAATTAAAATAGGTATTGGTTTTAACAATCACTGCCAATTTAGAATAATAAAAAATGTAATTAAACCTTTAGGGCAATTTTCGACATGGAAACAATTAATTCAAGTCTTTGGACTATACAGAAAATAAAAAATTAAGCATACAAGTTGGCCTTTTTAAAATAATTACTCGTATCAA
This sequence comes from Coproporus ventriculus, assembly GCA_027574865.2. Lineage (NCBI taxonomy): Eukaryota > Metazoa > Arthropoda > Insecta > Coleoptera > Staphylinidae > Coproporus > Coproporus ventriculus. The sequence continues at coordinate 167,845 of JAODAH020022988.1, forward strand.
CAGTTTTAAATGGAAGTATGGCATAAAAACACGAAAACATAATAAATGTTGTATAGGAATAATATTTTTAAGAGAAGCACCAGGTTAAATTAAAAAAAACTACCATCAAAATCAATTTTCATTTAATATAGGAATTTTGGAGAAGAACATTCATTTTTTGATGGTAACTTTTGAATTTATTTATTTTGCAATTGTTATTTTTGTTTTAAATTAACCTTAAACTTGCAATTGTCAATAATAATAATAAAATCGACACAGAGACGGATCAAAATAATTTGGAATGATTTGAATTCCATTGGTTTAAAGGATTCGATACCGGAATTCGGTGTGCTTAAGCAGCTTTCCTCTCGGCAGAAGTCATACTTATTTTTAATAGAAATCCTACATCACTTTTTAGCCTCTCTACGCATCAACATTATATAAAGTTTAACAATATAACATAATCACATGTCTGAAGTTTATTTGTTTAATTTATAAATTAAATAATCAACAATTGATTTGTAATAATTAAAGATTCAATTTGATTACTTTCCCGTTTATATAGCGATAGTTCAATATATATATTTTTTGAATTTTTGAATTGTTCTATGAATATTTTATTTGAAACAAACACGAGTAATAAAATAATCTAATTATTAACGAAATTTTAAATAAATTATAGTGACCCTTTAATTTGTACTGTTGAGATAAATCCGTTTGGAATTTAGATAAGGGCACGTGGCGCTCGGCGAATTTTATATATGCTCGCACTTGAACCATAAAGTGTATTAAATATAAATTGAAAATGAAAAGTTGTGCGTTTCGCAGGTGGTGATTCTCACCGTCGAATGCAGGCCTTACATTAACGTCCGCCCGCAGATTTTATTAAAAGAAAATACGGCTGCGGCTACGGCCTCTTTTTAACATACTATCTAAATGATATATGCCGCGGCACTTTATAATTAAATTGGGAAGGGGTGGGTGTTGCTGACTGAGGCTGCCGATCCATCACTCCTCGCGAACTTGCTGGCTCATGATCGATGTGGTGCGCTGCTTACAGCTTGGACACCTGGATGTCGTCGTTCCTCCTGATTTCGTGCCAGAGGAGACATCGGGGGACGTGATGGTGCCTGAAGGAGGAGTTGTCAAATTGACATGTAAAGCGAGAGGTCATCCTGAGCCCCATGTGCAGTGGCGTCGTGAAGATGGTTCCGAGATTATAATCCGTGAAGCCTCCGGACACAGGACTAGAGGTAAAAAAATCTGCTAATATTAATCCGCACTCTATTATTACGTATTGCCGGAAGCAAAGTTTGCTCCTGCCAATACATAAGATCCCTTTTTTTAAAAGCTAACAATAGCCATTATTGTGCCACTGTAAGTATATTGCTTTGGTAAGATCAATGGAGGCGGCGAGTCGGCCCGGAGCAAGAAGCGATAGCAAGCGTGGAGGCGAATGCGAAAAGCATGATCTGCGCTACGGTCATCTAGATGCAACTACACTCTAGAGGCACCCCCAGGCATTTCCCCCAATTCCCTCTCGCTCATCCCACTGAACTCTTTCAGCAATCAAATAAAAGTAAGAGATGCTTCTGTTGCGATCGGGTCCAAACCCGAACTCTGTTCGTCAGCACACATTACATCCCATTCACATCCTTATATCTGCTTCAAAACCGCTACGGAAAAACGGTTTAGGAGTTTACATTCTACCAGATGGCCTCATCTACTCGGTACTTTATGTTTATATTTCACCTTTTAGCACCTGGTATAATTTTACAATTTTTAAGTTAATTTTTACAGAAAATATCAAAATCAAGCAAAAGTTATAAATTTGTTTAATTTATGCCAATATTTTTTATTTACTATTGTTTTATTTTCATAACATTAAATATTAAAAAGAAAATTTTTAAGCTCCATCTTTTTATTGGGAAATTTTAATGGAATCATATTAGTTAATGAAAAGTATAAAATGTAACAGGACATGTAGGCTACCTTTACCCTGCATTAATAAAACATTGATAAAGGCTTGTAGCTCCCCAAAACCTCATAGCATCAAAAACACCAGTACGTACTTTTTGTGTCGGTTTTCAATACACACAGGTTTTTTTTTTTAAATTTTCTTATACAAAGGCTAAAAGAAAGTTCTAAATTTTGATTCGTTGATAGCCAGGACAAATTTTGTTTCAGAAAATATTTTAATCTAATTTCATTTATGAAGATAGAAAATATGTGTTATTCGATATTAATTGAAAAATTAGATTTCTGTAAATTGATCAATTTACTCTTCAAAGAATTTTTCGAAAGGCAAAAAAATTTCTATTTCTGCGCCACTTTTCTATTAGTCATCAGAAAGTACGGATATAATAAAGAAAATCTACTATCGAGAACGGTATTTTTTATATTTTGAGTTTAGAAAAATTAAAATGAACGTTATATTATGTGAATTTATGATATTTTGCTTTCTGGGACATTTTTATGCTTCTGTAGTAATTTATTTAGTAGTTTTCTAAATTTGCCAATGCACTTTCCTCTGTTATTGATTATAGTTTAATTCTTTTATTGTCTACAAATTGATTAAATTAAAAATTATATCACAATTTGAGAGGGGTTTAATGAATGCATAGTATCCGAATTCATTTAGGCTCCTTGTTTTTCTTCCAATTTACTAACATCCTTTTACCATTTCCACCTGTAGATGAGGATGCTTCTATAGTTCTGCATGTTAAGGTTTGAAATAAGGTAAGAAAATTGCTAATGCAAATGTAGCTATCGATTTCTCTCATTCGGAAAGTTTGCACAAGTAATGATATTTTAACTTTATAGGTGAAGGATAAGTAGTTTTCACATCCGTTTTATGAATCGCGATTTCGTAATCTTAGAGTGTTGGTTTAGCGGGTTGCAGATGTGATTGACGTGTCATAAAAGTAAGCTCGCGCGCTTACGGACTGCTGATAGCAAACCCGTGCTAGCATCTGCAGACCCAGTAACAACCCTATTAGTACTCTTACAACACCAATCATATCAATTCCGATTTACGCATTTTAAATTGGCCCCTTTTTGTTTCTAGTGTCTTCGTATCAAGGGGAGATGTTGAAGCTCGTTAAGATAACTCGGTCGGAAATGGGAGCATACATGTGCATAGCGTCTAACGGAATTCCGCCCACCGTCAGCAAGCGCATGATGGTGAACGTACATTGTAAGTGTCCCCTAGATACATTCTGTAAAAAAGTGCACTCATCCTGTCGGTCATCTTGTCATTACAGTAACTAGTTCTTCTAACACAGCTATTACTCACTACCAACAATGTCAAGAAAATCAAATCGTAACGATTATTAGTTCAGGATGAGTGTTTCACATGCGGCACATACTGATTTTGACCCTATTTGTTGCAGTTCATCCGGTGATACAGGTTCCCAACCAGCTGGTGGGAGCTCCTTTGGGCACGGACGTCACTTTGGAATGTTACGTCGAGGCGTCTCCGAAATCCATTAACTATTGGGTTAGAGATACCGGTATGTCTAACTACATTTCAAACTTACCGAAACTAACCACTGACGAGCTCACTAGTAACAGGTTTAATTATTTAAATATATGCAACTGATCTCATAATTAGGTACATCGGATCTATCAAATATTCCCTGCGTTCATCAACTTCCTTCATCCTATCAATTTTATTCGCCTGTTTCATCACTCGTTTCGACACGTTAATAAAGGAGCGCGTTACATCAAAAATTCCAATTTACTCAATGGATAAGCCAGCAGTTAAAAAAAAATTCGCTTTATTTACCAAAGGAACCACCTCGAAACTACTCGATTCAATCCATTCTCAACATTCTCCAGTTTATTAGTGTTACCTCACGTTGCACTAATGGTGCATTTTAGTGTTATGCCAACAATACTATTTTCGAATAACCCTTTCCCAACTACCCCATTTATAATCAATTATATTCTTTTTTTGCTTCCTTTAATGATTTATTTACCACGAACTACTTTAATTTTGGCACACTTAATGACTTCAATTTTAAAATTGCTTTATAATTCTTTCTTGCATTAATATACAAAACAACAAAGACGTAAAAAATACTTCCTTCGCTGTTTTCTGTAGAAAAACTGAATTAAATATACAATGAAAAAAATAAAAATAAATAGAACATCTCATAATTAAAGCACCGATTGAGTGATTAAGGATAGCGCATTGAACAGAAAAATTCGTATACAATAGCAACTGAACCGTCTTTAATAAAATAAACTTTCATTCGTAAATATAAAATTGTAACAACGTAATTTAATATAATGACTAAAGATATTTTAAAATACATGCTGTGTATTTATTTATAATTTTAAGAGATTTTCTAGTGTTTTTTAAAAAAAGTTCTGTGGAATCTATTAAGAGCTTCTGCCATAGAAATTATTAATCGAAAAGTTACAGTACAATATCATGCTGTTAAAAAAAGAAGTATGTACTGAGTAAAATGCTTGGAAAATATTTTAATATATGTAAAAGTATATTGTTAATAGGAATTTAAATGAAGTTCTTAAAATTATCCCGAGGGATAAATAATATATGCATGCATTCAAGTGTGATAGATTAAATCAATTGGAGGATTAAAAATGGTGAAAATTCCAATAGAGTTGATTTTGCTCATATTTTACAACGTATACTTTACATAATTTTTATGCAACGGTAATTTTACCTCAATTATAAAATCCTTGCATTTTTCAATTCTGCTAGATAGTAGCATAAATTTTACTGCAACTTTCCAATATGTAGAATATTGATGTTACCTTGATCACTGTATTTATTATTGAGTAATCAGTCAGTTGAATCCTGCGTAACCTTTGGGTGAAAGGCCATTTCGGAATAGCAGATATATTTACATTATGGCATCCAGCTGCAAATATAACCGAAAATCGATTTTTATTTGTACTGGGAACTAATTTTGCATATCATGCAATATATTTCCAATACAAATTCTAATTGCATTGGAATGAATGGGAATTGTAGTAACAGCTTCATATAATGCACTCATCTATCCTCAGTTAGTCTGATTAGAGTACGCCCTGCACTTTGAAAGCGATGAGGCGTATCCTTTAAACGAATAGAAACCAAAATTTCATCTCGTCTTAACGTCAAAATTATTTCATCTCATTGTAATATTCATAGGATGTAGTTATTATTATACATGTCCGATTAGCTCTGAGCGTTATATAAATTATATATTGATGACTGTACTTTTTGGAAATACATCAACGAATATATTTATTTGTGCGGTTGTCAATTAAATGTTTTTGTTACAAATTAATTGTATTTAAATTACATTTTGATGAGTATTAGATTTCATTTAAATAGTTTTTATTATTTCTAGTTTTTAATTATTTTGTTTCGTTGTGGACAGTTATTTACCTTTAAATATGTACGTACTTATTCAAAAACTCGATAGTAAAACTTTGCCGATATCATTTAGGAAATATGTCGTTAAATTATGAGCGAATTAAAAGTTTATGATTAATTTGTTTCATATTATCCCCTGGTTTAATTACATTTCGCACTTTAAATTAAAAGCTTCTATTAAATGAGATATCCCTTTGTCATTTTTAGATATGCTACTTAGAGAACCAATAAAAAATTTTTGTACTAATCCTTTTTTCTTTTTTTTTTTTTCATTAACCATTTCTATTATTTTATCGTGTTAGATTTGCAAACATATTTTGATGGTATGAAGAAATATATTCAATTACAAATTACCTCATTAAGCAAATTAGAGATAAGGAAATCTTATTGTTTGCTCTTTAATACCTCCTGTAAACCCGACACCTATTAATTTCGAAATTTTCTATTTGGAATAAACTAATCAGTCGCTTTGAATTAACTTGAGAATTTATATATTGTTTCTTAAGAAATAATCCATGTAATTATATTGTTTCTATTTTTTCTGTTTCAATGAAATTTGCTTAATATTTATAAGTATGAAAATATTTAAATTTGAATTTTACGATAAATGAATGGAACAAAAATCTTTATTCTAGAAATTAAAGATTCCTTCTATGGCTGCAAAAATCACTACACTATTCTTCTATAAAAAAAGTAAAGTTGTAATTTCGATTTTATTATTATTGTTGGTTTTATTTTCATTTTTAAAGTTTTGTCATGGAAAATAGTTAATTTAAATATTTTGTCATAAATTGCCACTTTTCTATGCATACTTAATTTTAATATATTGATACTTTGATTTGTATTAAAATTGTATTAAAAATTAAAAATTTTAAACATAGTTATTACTTCAAATTAATGTTTATAAGTTGATATATCTATAAAGTTTAGAACAATTTTAGGCATTTATGACTTCATATAAGAAAATTTCATTCTTTCATTATTTTAATTCGATTAAATTAAAACGATACGATGAATAACAAAATAATAATTACACATAGCAATAATTAATTGATTGTAAAGAATTGTAGAAAATTTAAATTAATTCATCTTTATTTAATTAATAAAATATTTAATTTTTATTAGATATTTACTTGAAAAAAAAAAAGATGGGATAAATTGATGAAACAACATGTAGAGTATTTCATCATTTTCTTCTTATTATTGAAACATAAATATTTTCCTTCTTCGTATTTATTTTTAATAAATAAAATATATAAAATTCAATAAAATAAAACTTCCTATTCTACAATCGATAACATGTTAATTATTGTCACCATGAATATTTGTTCGAGAAATTTAAATTTTAAACTAGTTTTTGAAAACCGAATAATTTTGTTATTATTGCTGTTTAAATTTGTTTTGTGTGATTTTACATTATTCAAAATTTCCTACTGATCACATAAATAATCCATCTAATAACGCACTGCATAATATATCAATAAAATATCACTCAATATTATTAAAATTATAAAAAAAAAAATTAAACAGCAAACCAATTCGTGTAATTATCGAAAACTGATGAATTGTTATCTAGCCACAACTCTGAGTTCTCTTTGCGGACTTTTTCACATAACCACTGTAAACCGCATTGATAGCACACATGGTTCTCTGTTTCACTTTGAGATAAGAATGCAAAATGTACAGTTCCATTAAAGTAGAAAAAAGAAAAAACTACGATCATCACTTTGGCATTGGTGATTGAACTTTTGTTTCAATGTTGCAGCCGTAAACCCTGCTTTTATAATGATCCTTTGTATGAATGTTTCATCGTTATTGGCTTGTTCAAGGAGTTGCCGACAAAGGTTCATTTTCTTTCTGTTCTTTGGTCATTACATATTGAACAAATTTTGCTGCAACTCGAAAGATGTTCAACTTTTCAGTCAAAATTTCATGACATGAGCCAGTTGAGTCTTTTGCAAGTTTCTGAAGTCAAAAACCTTCCTGGTCGAGGTCAATTTACTGACGACTGTTTTTAAATGTTGAAAATCATTCGAAACATTTCGTACGGCTTAGAGGATGATTTCATTTTACAGGTGTATTATTGATTCAGATAACCAAAAATAAGTTGATCTTCCTTATTTTTTCACGTCCATTTAAGATCCATGCTCTTTCATATTAACAAATTTCTTCGTTTAATTTTCATACGAAATTTTATAATTTGTGATGTGAAATAAATGTTTACGTAAAATAACAGTTATTAAAAAAACTAAATGTTGATATTTAAAACTTTGGCATACTAAAAATATATCACTAGCACTTTAATCTTAGTAATCGAATTTTCCGAGAATGGCATGATGCTTATTTATGTAAAAAATATCTACATAAATAATTTAAAATTTCCACAATGCATTTATTATATAAAAAAAAATGTTTTGATGAGAAAAGGGAAATGTTATAATTTTAAATTTTAAAAATATATTAGAATTTTAATCATTAATAACTAAAAAAAGTTTAATTCAAACAATGAAATTAATTTTTGGAATTGTTGATTTGAACAGAAAATTAATATAACTGTATATTCATTTTATTGTGTGGATATTAACAATAAATTACACATAAGTTATGTAAAATTTCAAATATGTAAAATTTGATACAATTATTTACATTATTATTTGATAAATTAAAATTATTTATTTACAAATAAAGTATTTAATTAAAACGTAATGAAAATCCATCATTGTTCTTTTAAATAATTTAGTTATAGAATATAGTTTAATGCAGTAACAACTAGAAAACTTGATTGTCAAATATAGAAATATTAGTCTTAATTCTAAACTAGTAATAATTTAAATTTTCTACAATTTAATAATATCTACATATTTGGAAGACGGCAGATTTTTTTATTTCAACATTTATGTTACTACTAACTAGATGTCGTGGGACAATTTAATATTTATTTGTGTGTAAATTATTACGTCTTTTTATTATTATTAAATCTTTATGTGTTACTTCAGGATGACGCGAATAAAATCCTGTCGAATACCCATTCCTAATGTAAAATCTTTTTCCCCCTAGCTTTTAAAGAAAATTGTAGTTTAATTAGATTTCAATTAAAATCTCATAACTGTTTATGATTGTTGACTATAAAGATCCGAAGTGAATTATCATTTGTGATGAATAATTGTTTGAAAAATCTTTATAAATCATGTCAATCGGGACAAATTGAAAATTGGGAAGATTCCGTGGGCAGAGATTGGTGCTCGGTGCGAGTTATGGTTTCTACAGTGTACATGAGCCGGACGTGACGCGTTAAGAATTAGCAGGATAGAATTAAGTAGCGCTTCATTAATCATGTGCAGGAAGCATAGCTACTCGTCCCGGTCTATTATCAGCTTTTACAGGCCACTCCTTGCTTTGCGGAGGACGGAATACTCGATCGACCGTCTTATCGTTATAGTCCATCATGAACCCATCCAATATTGGCCGCGGTTGACCGGCTGTTTATATTGCAGGTGAAATGGTTATTTCCAGCACGAAATATGACGTGCAGGTCGTAACCAAGTCGCTCTTTGAAGTTAGGATGAGCGTTATTGTAAGGAACTTGCAGCGAGAGGATGTTGGATCGTATAAATGCATCGCTAAAAACTCCCTCGGCGAAATGGAGAGCAACATTCGTTTATACGGTTAGTATAAATGGAAGAAATGCTTGTACAAATTTATGTGGATTGTATCATTTCAGAAATTCCTGGTCCAACTCGAATAGTGAACCTTCCTCAGGATGAAGAGGACTATTACGAGCAGTTAGGATCGGCCGAGCGTGACCAAGATGAGGACTTACCAAATAGTGCAGCAGCAGAGCGAGGACGGTCCTTCGTTCCAGTGACGATAGCATCGCCACGGGGGACACACAGTGGCATCCACGAGAATCACGTGCCGATTGATCCGGCACCCGGCAGGGCATCGATTACGAGGACCACAATTCCCTGGACTTTCATAATGATGCACTTCTTGCTCCTAAAATGCAGGATATGAGGTTTATCCGACAAATCGGCATCCGCATCCGCTTGGATCACGGGTCATATTTGTGTAGTGACAATAATGATTGTTTACTGATTTATTTTTTTTCAAATCTGATTTTTCATTTCAGAACTAACCGAAATGTATTCATGATTCAGTTAAAACTAGATGTTTAAAATGTATCTTATGTAATGTATGTGGTATTGGCCATATAGCTTATTCAATGTATGGTACCCTGCGTCCCAGATGATTTGGCTGGATTGAAATGAAATTAAATGATGTGTGGACTGTTTAACAGTTCGCTGTTTGCACTGGTTTTATATACAGGTGAACAGAAGAGACCATACAGTATGTTGCCTTATGATGTATGTCAAAGAATCATAGATTCGTAAAATTATAAAAAAAAAATTTAGAGAAAAAGTTAGAAAATCTATAAGTAACTATACATACTATGTTATACTATTGTTCGCTGCATATGTTACCAACAACAACTGTTATGTGAAAGTTTAAGTAATGCAAATAAATGAAGAATTATCCTTAGTCTATTGTGTTCAATGTAATTCGACAGGAATGATGTGAGTTCGATCTTCATCAAGTTAATCGGTTTGACATGGCGTGTTTTATGGTGGAAGTCGTTTATCCTCGACCGGACCTAATTGCCGCGATCACAAGATTATACACATATTCACAGCAGCCCGCCGCGAAACGGGCGGTGGCACCGAGGGCATTCGTTCTGTACCGAGATATAGAGTATTTTAATTACACAAGTGCTTCTAATCTGATGCTAATTTCGGCATCTAGACGAAGCCCGACTTTAGCAACCATCTGACGAGACTTTATTACAGCTACTTAGATAAATGGCTGCTAAATGGGCAGATACCCCTAATGCGTAACGTTCCAAATTTCCACAATTTGTAAACCCGAGAAAATGACTCCCGCAATGTAGCGGAGAAATATGTTGCTTGCACTATACATCATTCGAAGAAATGAACGAAATTAAGTGGGGCACGAGTGAAGGAGGCGCGCTTTAGTAGGAGGGTGTATATGTATTGTGGAATAGCTGGTGCATAGCGTCGCGCGTTCCTGCTTTTCCAGGAGTTAAGACGTTCTGAAGAATCTATAATTGCCCGGGCGGTCACCGGACAATGAGCAGGGCCGCGGGGCGTGCATAATGCGGCGTATATCAAGATGACAATTCCCGCTTTCAACTCGCCATATTTAATAGCGGCTCATTCATTGACGGAGAAAGGTCGTGACAAAGCCGCGTGTCTCTCAATACATTAATCGTTAATCGGCAAACCTCGCCGGCTGCAGCACCCCTGAACAAAGGGTCCGTGATCTATAAAGATGGGTCGTTCTTTACCAATTTCTCAGCTACATTTACTCCGAAATGTGTGCTGAATAGAACGTGTGACTGCGGCTAGCAGATAGAGCTGGCTGCTATCCAGTACGATAACACCTGCACTTTCCGCCTCCGACCCTGTCCGCAACCCCAAATTGCTAACAAGCCAAACCATCTACACACAAGGAGTCACACGCTAAAATCACATCGCCATCGTCCCGACTAATTAAAAATCCTACACCCTGCTAATACTTACCGAAACACTAAAACTACACCCCTCACAAAATTAATAAAAGCTGTAAAAAACAATATAAATTGTTTTACCAGAATAATTAACATTCTTTTATTAGTTACATTTATTTGCTATTCAAAACAAATTTTAAATATTCTTTTGAATCTATACATTAATTACTTAAAAGGTTATAATAGTTTATTTACTTAATAACCCAATTGTAATCTAACGAAACCAGTATTTTTAGTAACAAATCTTCTGCTTTAAGGTAAGTTGAAAAAATCCTTAATAATATGGCATGCGAACGAATTTATTTGTAAATCTTGAAATTAATTGCAGGACTTATTGTTAGACAGTGATAAGTGACAAAATAAAAAATTGATGAAATACGTCATTATATAGATTAAAATTTAGTAAAACATGATGTGTTGAGCAATTGCAGCTGCGGATATTATAATAATGAGAAACATTAAAAATTACTTTTTATGTGATTGATCTATAATATTAACTCAATATCTCAATTTAGCAAAAATGTCACTATCTGACAATAAGTTGTTCAATTGTATACAACTCAAGTATCAAATAAAGCTTCGAATCAAGGCTCTCAACAGCACTGATTAAGTGATACATGTTTAAAATAGCAGGGAGTAATGCCAGCATCGAATGGACTTTCATCATACTTTGAGAGCATTTTTTTAAACGGTGTTTAACTGAGTAAGCTTTCTTCATGTTTATAACAATGAATGAACCAATCGCTGAGCTGTGGTCAAAGAAACACTTTTTAACTCATTTGTCAAATTTAATGGTTCGACATTTGCGAAATATGACTCCACTTATTGCAATCATACTTATATTCGATTCGACTCAAATCGATAAATGCGATAGCTTTCTAAGACGCTCAAAGTAAACTATTGCAAGCGAAACATGTTCCGTCTTTTGAACCTTAAAATTACTTAACCACAGAATATTAAATGTAGTAGCATTGAGTGAGAGATCAGAGCTTCTCATTGATATAACTACCTCGCTGTTAGCGTCGATAGTGTACGAAAAAAAGTTTAAATATTTAGGCATGCATTCCGTACATGAACCTTGAAGTGAGACATTGTCACTTCAAAAACTATTTGTTGCTTTTATATGAAATATTCCCTTTGAAACCTACATCTAGTTTAAGGAGACATGTCACACAAACGTAATAAATTATCTTTGTGTGGATATATTCGAAATAAAATTTCTAATAAATACTGATGAATAAATTAATAAATTGCTAAAATATATTCGACGAAGGGGTCATTATTACGACATTTTATAATAATTTTTGGCTAAACAAAAAGCAAAACTTTTTCTTTGTGTATTGTCACTTTTCTCTTGTCATTACCGATTTGGATGATATTATTCTCCTGCATAAATGTTAGCCAAAAAATCTTTCTTTTCGCTTAGGTTTGTTTCTTGATTTCGTATTCCCTCAGATTGCTTGATATTTCGACCAAAGAGTTTTACTCTCCTAAAAGGCAGATATTTGTTATAGAAAACAATATGTTTTCCTTCTAATTTAGAAATAGGATTAAATTTATTTATTAAATTATATATTTATAAAGCTATTGATTTTTTAAAAATTCAATTAAAATTACTGAATCGTTATATATTCTTTTAATGTGACTAATTTTTCAGGTAATAAAAATATAGCAATCTGATAATACCTCTAGAAGCAACGAAACAGATTACTCCACTGAAATCGATAAAAGTGATGGAGTACACCGTAATTTGTTTTATTCTAAGAATGTTATTAAACTAATCTCCTCTCCTGAACTGCTGAAAATTTTATTGATCACTTTCAACTCCTTCTCCTCAGGCATCGGCTCCCTAATTTAAATATTGTGTTTAATGAAATGCAAATTAGATAATTCGCTTTATCTATACAGATAATTAGAAAACTGTTTTAGCATCCAATTGTAACTTTTTTAATAAAACAAATAAAAAGTGTCACACAATGGAATTATTTAATTACCATTAATTTTGATAAAGTAAACCGTATAAATGTTCATTATACATAAGAAAATACGTTTTCTCGGTGGGAAATGAACGTGCTCGGCAAACAAAGAATCCTTTCCAAGATGTAAGTTGTCGCTTTATACTTCACTTAAAATAACCATTTTTGACTTACACAAACAATTCCTAATTGAATCTTTTCCACCCCGTTGATCCCCACACATACTTGTTGCGAATCCTTTTCTTTATCCTTTAACAATGAAAGAGTCATGCATGCGACTTCTAATAGCAGCCAATTTACAAATGTTTCGCAACAAAGAGCAAATTTACGACTGAGAATATAGAGCCAACATGCTAGTAGTGGGGCGAAGACGCCAGAGTGTCCACATAGGTCCTAATCTTCCAACGACACAACATTCGTTTGAGAATACAAACTTGGGAATTAGCAAAAGAAAAATAGCACGAGATGTATTGTAAATGAACATGAACGGGCCTCGGTCCCTACTTACAGATGCATCTCGCGTATCGGAGTTCTCCTTCAATCTGGAGAATATACATACAAGACTTGAGCAGTAAACACAATTAGCGTTTGTTTTCAACATTCTAATAAATCCGATTTACACTCTTTTTTCGTTGATAAATAATTCACACGTTCGACGCCCCCTGTTGCCTGTCCTACCAAACCGCGAAAAAAATCATATGCGTACACGTACGTGCCTCTTTCACATACACTACTACTGTAAGTTTTTACTACCCCTCTTTACGAGACACTTTATTGCCCTCTCTTAAATTACTCCCATAAATAATCTCATCATAAATAGTTACTACTCTTTAATTAATTAAATTCATAAAAAGTCACAATTATCAGTAAATTACAGAACATTAAATCTTTATGATGACTGTTGCTCTTCTAAGGTATTTCCATACAACCTGTATACCTTTAATATAAAGGAAAAATTAAAGTCTTCAAATTTAGGTCTAATTCTTCCTAAAATTTTGATTTCTTCAGCAACCTCTCTAATAGTGATTCTGCTATTTTCCATAATACTTTTTGTTACTTGTTTAACCATCAGTTTTTGATGTGCTACATACAAAAAGAGCATCCGATATGTCTGGAAATATAAATATACGTCAGAGAAGAGTGCGCCAACACAACAAAAACAAAATATTAATGGGATGTATATAACGCGGTAAATTTAAAAATTCTTGTTAATTTTCCAATTTACGGAATGTTTTGACCACCTTATCACCCGTCGATACTGAAAATAAATCAGTTTAGCCATAAGATATGTATAATTAGATTTTATTCGTATCTAAAGTTACTTCTATCGATTATTTTAGCTTTAAAATTTCATTTTATTGTGGAGAACATTCTAGAAATTGTGGTAGATTTTATCAAATTTTATTTACCCGTTTGATATTTTCCTTTCAATGTGTATTTATGAAGTTTGTTTATAAAGTTTTTGAAATCAACAGGTTGTTTGTTTAAACTTTACGTTACTCATTCTTTCTATTTGTTAATAAAAGTAATTAGAACGGTACATCAAAGGATTAAATATAGTATACCTAAATATTGTTTCTGCGTTCAATTTTATTATTATTATTATACCACAATATTATTAAAACAACTAAACCTTTCCGAATGAATCATTTTTAATTATTAAAATTTTTTTTTTAAATTTAGGATTTCATGTCTGGATCATAGATTGATTTACTTTATTACGCTTTTATTGACGATCAAGAAAGAATATGTATATTGTAAAACGTAGATAAAAAAGGGAGGAAATTCGATGGAAAGAAAAACAGCGTAAGGTACGTCACAAAAATATATTTTTATCACATTTGAGATTTTATAAGTCTTAATTGTTTAATTCTAAAGAACAACAGTATATTTAATGAAGTATTAGCTTAAGGTCGATTGTGGACATAATTGGTTGATTAGAAGAGCAAATAAACACTAAATGTGTTTATATTGGCAGTCGTCCAGTTACGTGCTTGCATGTCGTGATGAGTGTCGAAGTGAATAATCCCCCGACGGGTATTATAAAATACAAAATCATAAATAATTCGTACAATAAAATCACTTAATTAACACAAATGCAATTAGATAATAATAAAAACGGTGACTGCAATGGGAACAGGAATGCAAACGTGCGGCAATATTTTCACACGCGAACATTACTTAAATAAAATTAATGGGTGGGAATATACTGGGAGTTGAAAGGATGCAATGCGCTTACAATTATGTTATTTTGGATATCCTAGAGGTATTTCAATTAAAAATTAAAGCGGCGTTACGTCAGCTTGTTGGAACATCAAGCAATTTTCTTATGACTATTTCGCAGGCCCATGAAAATGAAACAAGAACTGTAAATGAGCTCTGGATGAAAATGCAGATGCTATAACTGTTGGTGTAGTCTCGAACCCATCCTGAAAATAATTATGAATGCGATTAGAGATTGATATTCGCGTCCCTTTGGTTTTTGGAGGAAATCCGTAGAGCGGAAGCGGTTGTAGCTTCCATTTATGGGGTTTCATTTTGGGTTAAATCTGTTGATTTCTGGACGAAAACGGGGTAGCTCGAAATTGTGCGATCCTAAAATGAATTCGGGTTGTTCAATATTTATAAGACGCGCGAGCCCCCCTTCTGTATGATATGTGAGCTTCTTTTCTTATTTTGGGACATTTATACCTTGCTATAAAGAGAATAACCCACCTAAGAATTGTCCTAAAGTAAGAACGACGAGTCCTTTAGAAACCATATGCAAGCCGAGAGCAGCTGGGAGTTTCTTTTCGTCGCAATATTCCGAAACTGTTAAATTCTGGTTGATGACGACCGAGGCGCGGATGTACCCACATAGGACAGATGCTGCTAAAACTCCTCCCAAGGTGCTTTGTACCGCTAGAACTGAAAAATATTCATTGTGTAATGTAGGTTCGACTTTGCAATTCAAGAGTTCTCATGCATGGCATTAATTCATTTTCGAAACCACCCTTTTGTGACTGTCGCGTATCGAATGGGTATTAAAACTGAACGGAATTCATCTTGCCGTAAAGTCCCCGAAATGTACTTTTAAGTAATTATAAAGATAAATTATGATCCTTTCCACCATATACATGCGGAAAATAGATAGGAAAATCTAATTTATGTCACAGCCAACTCCATTTACATTCACATACAAATAAAACAAGGTAAAATGCCAATGCTACCAATCGAATTTGTTTTGCACTTCCAATCAATCCTTTAATTTCCCAATCATTATGCATGTCATACAGATTTTTAAAGTTTGCATTATTTATATTTTAATCGAACCGACACATAAACTCTGGAATTTGCATGCCTCTAAACTTACGCAGACATTTAATTAACTGGACAACATTTACAAACAGCAACACATCATTTCTTTTATGCTCTTATCGCATTCGTTCCATACAAAGTTTTCCTCTTTTCATACATTTTAATAATTTATAATAAGAAATCAGTGAATTTAAATTTAGTTACATATCTTGATCTAATCGGTAATCGATTAATTATTTTCATTGAGATCTCCTATAATTGAAATCCATTTAAGCAAATTTGAATAACTAATTTCAAACAAATTAATAAGAAAATTTGCTTACATTCCGGCAGTATCTAAATATAATAATTTACTTTTTAATTTAATTAATTTAATTTTTAAACATCTATTTATAATTTAATAATACGAAAATGTTTCACATGATACAAAAAATGCACTTTATATATAATTGAATTTTATATTCAACACGAAAAAGAAGGTACAAAGTTATTATTAATTCAGATAATTGAATACAACGATAATTTTTATTTCTTTTACATCTTAAAAATTAATATATATGTTCGTAGTTAGAATGCATGTAAACAGAATAAAATGCATATAAATTGAAACTAGCATGAAACATAAAGTAATTTATAATAGAGATTTTATTGTTTAAAAAATTGTGATTGTGATGTATCACCCATTAGCTATATTTTTACTGTGTTGTGCAGTCAAATTTAAATTTATATTCACTCATATTATTGCATATTATATATGAACAAAATGGCATATTTTTCTATTTATATTCAATTTTCGTTACTTTTACGAAAAATATTTTGGAAATTGTTAAGAAAACTAAAATTTATAACAAATAATCTGGAGAACATAAATGTAGATGTATCTATAAGTTTTAATATAGATTTTTATTAAAAAATAAGTCGAAGGATTTGTTATATTAATTTTCTAATTTTTTTTGCGTTACCTATAGCCCATAGATGTTTGTTATTAAGAATTTAAAAGGAAACATGATTTATAAAGTCGATGTGTTTGAATACGGACTGGAATAACCGTGAGTGATAAATCGTGGAAAAACTCTTATTATCCTGACAACGCTTTGTTATTGTCACTGACATTGTGTACATTCTTAAATATAAAATGGTTATAAATAAAAATCCCTTCCTCGTAAATAAATACACTTTACATTAATAGATATAAATATATATTTTCGGAACCGTTTTGGCACCCCATTTAACCCTCAGAGAAATAATGTTTTTTCAATACCCTCCGCAATATTTCACCTTGTGGTGTATATAAAAATCGGGCAAAAATATTAAATATTCCATAAACCTTTTCTAAGTTTAAATTGATTGTAACCTCCCATTTCAAAGGTTCACTAATCCGAAGGTCGCACGTTCATATTTCATATTAAAGCATGAGGATTGTCATTTGTCCTGCTCGCACTCTCATGTTTGATTTTGTTTATTTCTATACTCGCACCTTCATTTTGATATCCATACTCCGTACACATTAATTTCCATCATTTCTTATTTAGCACAAAATAATGGATTCATTTTTATTAACTGCTCCCCACACATTTTCCTTATTAAAATTTCTGATAATATAATCAATTTATTCTTATCATAAAACAAAAATTTTTACGATTTTTTTTTGTCTATTTTAGTTTAATATCTTTATATTCCGCTAGAGACTTTTAGATTAATTTTATTATCCCCTATTTGACTGCCACTTAGCATTTAATTTAATGCATTTTGATCAATCGATAATTTTGAAAAGAAATGTCATCATTATAATTGTGTAGAGTGGAAGTTTCGAATAGTTCATTAATTTTAACTAATTTGGAAAGAGTTTCTTGCAAAATTACTTTGCAAAAAGGAATTTATAAGAATTGAACGTTTTGAAACACTAATGAGCATATGGAAGGGTAGGTTAATAAACCACATTCCTGAAAAATTTTCATAAATGAATTTTGTACGATATTTTTTGAAAGGAGCAAAAATATTGATTTATATCAAAATATGATTTTTAGAAAATCCTACAAAAATTGATGACAAAACTTAAATTTCTTGCAAAAATCAGGTTTTGACTTTCTTGGCCCAAAAATTACGGGAATCTTGTTTTTTGACAGCTTGAATCGATGAAAAATTCAAAAAAATGAAACACAGACTTGATCCGATCCAATAAAGTCAAATTAAATATAGTCGAAGAGAAAATTGAATAAAAAAGTAAAAATAAAATTGGATGCTTCTTGATTGTATATAAAATTTTTGTTCTAAACTAAAATGCAGAAAATCTATTGTGATCAGGATTGCAATTAAGTGTATTGTTTTTCAATTTTTCTTTTATTTTACATTTTCTAATTAAATATAAAAGAAATATTCTAATTGTTGGTGGATATCTGCATAAAAAGAATGTAAATTACACATTAGCTCAATAGATAATTCTAAAATAAAAGGTAACAGTAATCAATACCTGAGTGCTCACATTAGTCCCTTTTTAAAAGAGTACAAAACAATAAAATAGAATGAGAATTTCAATTATCTGTTCTGAAGAATTTAAATAAGAAAATACGTGGTGTAATATTTTTTATTTCTCGTGTGCGCTTCCATAAAACCTTCATACAAATTGAAAAGTGTAAGAAAGTGGTGTGTTATGCGGAGTAAAAATGTAGTCGTTTACTTCTGAATGGCACAGATCTAAAATCGAACATCCCGATAAAATCTGACCCTGAATGTGATGGAGATTATTTTCACACCTGTACCGATCCGTTCAATCCGCCAGAAAATATAACCCAAACAGCCAAACGGGCATTTATAAAATCGATGGGATGCGTCATTTGATAGTACACAGCTAATTTAACTGAGATTTGATTGATAGGTCGCATTCAACAGAAACTGCGGCCCATTAAAAGTTATCAAATATTTACATGCTTTTGTTTAGAAAATCTTATTGAGATTCTGCAAAGCCGGAACATTTTGAATAAATACATCCTTATAACTCTATAATCAATTTGAAATTCGCATGAGAATATTTTATTCATTTTTACTCTAACGGAATAATAAATATCGCAACGGTAATAGGTATATATAAAAAAAATATAAATTTGAAATAGTATTTTGTGCAATAAGAATGTGAAGAAGGCTTTTATAAGGCAGTATGGGTTTTCAGCACGAGCTTACAAAAGCTCTTCATAATATAGTTGCATTAAAAATTATTTCTAAGCCCTTATAATTAAAATTTAATCAAAAGAACTAGTCCGAATGCTTTCAGAGTGTATATATCTAGGCGACGTGTCGTCCTTATTATCGGTTCGTTTGCTTGCAGAGGATCTACTATCGTTACCTGATGTTTACTTGCAGATAATCTACTATTCTGGCCTGACGTGTCCATAATAAGAACGTTACCTAGGTGAAGGCACTTTGCAAGAATTCGAACTCTGTCGTCAATTAAATTTGCTTGCTTACGTATGTGGAAATGTTATGCAGTTGCTTCTTTAAAGCCCAACATAAATAAGCTTTTTTCGATATTTTAATATTATAGGCCTTAAACAAATTAAAATGTGCTTGTCAATTTATTCATCAATGATTGCTTCCGGTTGAACTAAACAAAGCATTAGAAGAACTACTTTGCCCGAATGACGGCATGCATTTATTTTGCTACTTTTTACAATCAAGAGATTCGTTTTCAGGAAAAATTTAACTGTAAAAAATTATTTTTGATGCAAAAAGAAATTTTCATTCAGTAATAAGAAATAATCTCAGTTATTTTTCAGAGAGCAACCTTGATAAATATTTTAATGTCTTAAAAATATAAAATTATTTAAAAAAATATGATTGGATTCGCTTGAATTGTATTCTTTGGAATAAAATAACAAAAATATAAATTAAAATTACGGTTTAAATGTAAAGATATTCCAGTATACATTTTGAAATTAGATAAACTATTCCTTCAGCCCTTTGTGAGATACATTCCTGTAAACACAAATATGAAAAATACATTATAATAATTTTACTGAAAGTGCAGCTACTTGAAACAAATAAATACAGAAATTATATTACATTTTTTCATACGTGAATTTTGTGTGGCATTAATGAATGAAACTCAGTATGTATGTATAATTATTTTGAAATGCAAGTTAGGTCGTGGTAAGTGTTTATTCCAATCAAGGAAAAAACTGTCTGTTACAGGATTTACACTGGTATTTATATTCTTTGCAAATCCCGTTTTGATAACAATTTCTAAGAATCTTATTAGATTCTTCTATTGTGCTTTATTGTTAGATATAATTTGCATTGCATTCTTTTATGAACGCGACACTTTAGTCTTATCATTACACGGTTTGCATTACAGTACGTGACTTATTTATTTACGTAATTTAATTACAATAAAAAATAATAAAATTAAAATAACATAGGGATGATAATATAACATGCACATCAAATTTCCAGAAAAAACAACATCTAAATTTTATTTATAATTCCATTTCCAATCAACACATTGCAATATTTTAGTTCCCACGAGAAAATGTCCTTGTAATTATTTACATATGTATGAACGAGGTTATAAGTACAATAAATATTTTTCCACAAAAAGAATTTTTTTTTCTTTGTAGATTAATTAATTTATTTGTGATTTATAAACCAGTTTTCGGAACAATATTTTTATTTTTGTCTTTTTGTGGTCTAGGGAATTTCCATGCAACCTTCTCTCTCGGTGGTATGTCGAGTAGCAAACAGTAAAATTTGTGCAAGTTTCGCGGAACATTACGTGTTTAATTACTTGTACAGACAATAATTGTAATTAATTAGTGATGGTTAGGAGAAAACCGCAGTGTTTTGGAGACTATCAACACAGGTTCCTAAGTAATAACACGCTTTTTCATACAACCTTCATTCACTGAAATGTTATTCACGTTGTTTATTTTAATTATAAAATGCATTTATGAATTGAATTGCGGGAAAATATTATTCAGTATTTCCCATATAATTTAACGGAATATTTTATACGAAAATTCATTTATTTTCATCTTAGATTTTAAGCACAAATCATCCCATCTTGCATACATTTTATGATAACATAATGGAACTTTAGGGGAAGTGTCCTAGCACATTTGCTTTCTTAACTTTATGACGGAATTAAAATTTTATTTCAATCATTTATCTCTTTTTAAAGTAGTTATCTGCACTTGCAATTAAATTCAATAGTTTTAATTGCTCCTTTCAAGAAAAATATTAATTTTGAATATTACTTCTATAATTTATTTTTTAAATAAATTTTAGTTACATAATAAATGAAATTGACGTAATTATTATATATTTGCATTAATGCGAGAAAAACAATACATTTCTCCAGATGTGCAATCTCTTTACTTTTTTTATAAGTAAGTTCGGGGTTTTTGTAATTCATTTTTGGCGGTAACATATTAGATTATGAATCAAAAACGCAGAAAGCAATATAGGGATCGAAAGAGGAACACCTCAAAAATTTGAAAAAAAATCGAAGATTTGGAAACGTTACAACGCGGAATAGCTGCCAGAACTAAGATCAAAATTTTCACAAGATGTTATGGCCAGTTCAAAAAATTTTCCTCTAAAATTTATTGTGATTTTTCAAAAAATGGGCATTTTTAATGCGTTGTATTTTGGAAACCACAAAAGCTTTTGACAAAAACGAAAAAGTCTAGACTAGAGAACCTTATTTCGTTACAATTTGACTTTACGAAGATGACTTTGAAAAATTGCTATAATCATAATGTGGTAACACTGTTTTTTACTAAAAAAAAGTTACCAATCTATTTATAGCAAAAATCCAGGTTCACGCTATATGCAATTTTTTTCGCAAGTTTTTGTTCTATCACTTTATAAAGTGATAGAACAAAATAATTGTTTTCTTTTATCTAAAACTATATAAATAAAGTTTTTATTTTCAATCTATGCCTAGGTTAGAAATGATGATATAAAGAATGAGTAGGGATAAATAACATTTGGAAAATTCTGGTTACATTAGGTATTATATTATATTACATTACATTACATTAGGCATTAATGTTTTTTTTTTGCAAATGATTTAATTTCACTTTTTCATTTCAAAATGCATCGCTATAAGCAAAAGACTGTTCCTTTTGGTCAAAATAAGATAAAAGATTTATATATTTTATGTGATCCACTGAATAGGATAATAAATGTAATTGAATTATAAATCAAAGCATTCCTTTAGAGTAAAAGTTAATACTGAAGTAAATATAAAATAAAACGTTTGTGCCGTTAAAATGTGATGGTAAAGCAGGGAATGTAAAAGTATAAAACACGTATCTTTGTTGATATAATTACTAGTAATCCCATTTTTTATTTATTAGCGATGTTTGTTGGTAGATTTGGAATAATTAAAAATATGATATTAGAAGGAACGAAATATAAAAAGAAATGTATGCATGTATGGCAGAGATTCGGTATAGAATTGACCTTATAGTTTATTCGCATATTCTTATCTGAAATTCGCAAAAAGGCTTTACACTCGAGGTATTCACAGCGAGCATGAAATGTTGCCACTTTGTACATTAACATATCAAAGGGGCGCGCATTTTTCCTCCCATGGAAAGATTCAACTGATACAAATTAATTATTATATTCTCTTTCAAATAAAATTTTATAGCATTTACTTTGTTTTAATTTTCATATAAATTTTAACAATTATTTATGGGGAATTTATACAAAGAAAATTGATTACTAATTTAATATTTTTATCGTTTTTATCGTAATGAAATTATAAAGTGGCATAGTCTCAGACCAAAAATGGGGAGAATTCTTATCCTTAGCGAAGGATTCCAAATAAACTCTAGTTTACACATTTTAATGTTCTAAATATACAAATGGCTCGAATTTTATTACTGCTTTTTACTTTTTTTTAAATAAAAGTTGAAGTGTGTTTGCAAAAGTTGTAATGTAATGTTCGTTTCCTTTGCAACTATTTAATCTCTCAATTAATTCTATTCTATATTACTGTAGTTTACTTTTTGAAATCTTACCAAATATATAAATATAAGACTTCCTTCATGAAAGCTGCACAACTCCTTATTTACTTTACTTTAATTAACACTTACAACGGGAAATATACCTACCCGATTTTTTTTTATTTATAAAAATTGCAAATGAATTCAAATAAATGTTCCATTAGGAAAATAATTTACATAATGCTTTCTGTAATTGTTCTCTTGAAAATAAATGGCTAAATTTTTTGCTTAACTCAAAAAATAGTGTGGATTAAAAATTATAAAAATTTTCTGGAACAAACAGATATATTAGAAAAAATGTAGAAAAATAAAAAAAACATGAAGAAAATAATAAAAGTTTCTTGAGAAATAAGAAAAATTATTTAACATTTTTTTTTAAATTTTAAAAGATTTGGAAAAATAGTAAGATATTTTTAAGAAAATTAGAGAAATGCTCGAAAATTATTATGAACTTTAAATATTTACCATAAATCGTCAGTAAAATGAGAGAAGTCGACAATAAGATGAAATGGGCACTAATATGCAATTTTACTGCCGTTTTGTGTATTATTGGTTGCATAACTTAAATTATAAAAAGAAAACTGCAGAAATTACATTTTATTAAAATAAATATTATGATATAAAATTCTGAATTAAATCAATTTCTTGTTCTTGATAATCTTTCATCCATTCAGAACATTGTACATAATTAAAAAAAAATGCTAATTGTCTTTTTTTATAGAAATAAAACCTATAATTTTCATAAAGTGTCATAATAATTGCTTTGAAAAGACTTGATGAAAAATGATGCAGTAGTAAAATATTCAACGATATATTTTTTTGGGATGTATTTTGTTAAGCTCCATCGCACAAAAAAAAAACCTTTTTGTAAACTTCACAGTCGTTAGAGGTAAAATTGTTATTTTTAGATAATACTTCGTTTACGGCGTCTTTGAAATGTCAATTTAAGAAAAATGATGTTTTCATGCGTGCCACATATAATAAACTACCCAATTTAAATATAAAAGCGAATTTATATATTTCTCTTAGCACTGGAATTTCAAAAGCAAACTAATTATTTTCGAAATTTTTAACTTTCTACCAGTAGTTTTTAAATTTAATTTAATAATGCAAATGTTGTATCATATGTTTGTTAGTGAAAATTTTATTACTGAATTATAAAAGAAAAAAAAAAAAAATAAATAAAGAGATGTAGACTTACGTGATCTGCAAAGACCAATCATTACAGCTCCATAAAGGAATGTAATTCTGTTTCCTAACTGAAGTCTGGTTGCTATAAGAGGTATCGTTAGCCTACCTATGATATCCGCCGCTGACAATAAAGACATACTTAATGTTGTTTTCTCCCTATCAAGGCCGATATCTTCTAGGTAGAAAGGGAACAACATAGAAAATGATATGTTCGAAGTGTAAACAATGCCTAAGCCTATTATAATATGAACAAACACGGGATCTTTCAAAAGTTCCAGGTCTAATGTATTCACAATTCTTTTCCATATATTCTCCGATATATTATGTTGTTGTTCTGAAAAACAAAAATTTAATTAAACATTTGCAACTTAATATCCAATTTAAAACTCATTATAAATACACAACCAACATTAATTGGTAATTTTCATTTTATAATTCTCAACATAATAACAGCTTTGAAACAAAACTATTTCAGGCTTTGACATTAAAAATACACATTTTAATTTTCCACAAAAATACAACCACCCTTTTGTTTATTAAAATTCTAACAAAAATTTAACCCGACAATAATTATATTCAACAGTTTGGTAAACATAAAAAAATTGTTTATAACATTCCTTATAAATTATTAATTTTTGACTCGTGTATATTTCAGATATTAATTTTAAATTTATATAATTATATGTTGAGCTTAATATATGGATGTGACAGGAAAAAATAAAATTCATATTTAGTAAATCCCTAAATATTGTATGAACTGACAAAAGCCACCAACTGAAGAAGTGAATCGAAGGGATGATGCATTTATTTTTAATCCGATTTTATTAAAATCTTGAATGTCTGACATTCACAAAAGGAGTGTAGAGGAGTTACATGGGATGGAAATTTTTAACTTATGCTTATTGCAGTTGTAAAAAGGGTATAAAGAAGTACGCCCAACTTTTTTCATCATTTTTTTATTGTGAATACGCACCAGATTATGTAAAATAAACTGTGATATTCTACATACCTCACCTTACTTTGTTTTGTCGATATAATAAAAAGAACTTAATATTGTTATAAAATTAAGTTTTTTAAATTAAAGGAATTAAAAAAAAATAGGCGATTCTGAAATTGCCTTTGATGCAATTTGACCTCTTGGGTTTGTTCTTTGTCTCGATACCGAGGCTCTTCAGGAACACCCTAAAAATGGGACCCAAATTTTCTTTTTTCAATTTTGTCTTTACTTCGTTGAATTAAATTTGTGTATAGAATAATAAAAAAGTTTTCGGGCCATATTGATTACTTTTAAATTCATTTAATTACCTCAAATATGATATACATATATCGTAATCATGATGCGAAATGTTAAATATATCGATGTTTTTATCATTTTTACAGCACTTCTCTGTTTCTGGTGATTAATTAATAGTAAATTATCGAGGTAATTATCGTTATTTTAAATAATAATAAGTTCACCATCACTTATTTATTTATTAAAATATATATGATGTTGTGTTAATGTTTAATATGTAATTAAAAATAACTTTGCTTATATTTGTATGAAAACATTATTAAAATATTTTTACGAATTTAAACTAATTAAATTCAGAGATAGATATTCACTTTATGTATATTATAATATTAAATTTTTTCTTGTATTTCGTTAATTAAAATATTAAATGTAAACATTATAAAACAAATTAATATTTATAATGAGATGAATATTACACCATGTATGACCGTATATAAATTTGGGTTGAATTGATTAAGATCAAGCGGTTTGAAATGTAGCATTTCTAGATTTCCGCTGATAATCTGATTTCTGCTTGATTAGCACAAATTATCCTGCAGCTTACAATTTGTAATCTTGAATTTTGCCTCGTATATCATCAGAGTAAAAAATTTCTGGGACTATTTCGAGAATGTTTTATCGATTAAAATTAAAATTCTTATTTAATACGAATTTATTAATAGGAAAAAATACGAATGTGAATTTGTGTATGTGTGTGTGCATAAATGTTCTTGTTATCGTAATGATTTACGACAAATAAATGATAGGTTTTGCATAAATTGCTCATTTTTTTGCAGAATCCTGCAGGCAATATAGTAATGTGTTTAGATGTTTAACATGTGGCTTGTATTGAGATGAAATCCGCTCGAGGTTTTTTACGAGTTGAGTAATATTAAGGGAGTATAAAGAGGTATTACATTGACGTGAATCTGAATCCAATAAAAGAAGAAGTATCGAAAGCACACCAACCTTCACTTTTGGTTTCATTTATTTCTTTCCCCAGGTTCGCTGACTGCTTGTTTGGGATTTTAATATTTGATAATAAACCGATGCGCTCTTCCTCTTCTTCCGTGTTCGCGATTTTCATGTGCCATGCAACCGGCTGGAATAAATCATTAAATGTTAAATGTGTCAAAATTTAATCATTCAGAATTGTGATTGGTAAAAGGTTTTCATTAAAATTGACTTTTCAATATCTTATTCGGTTGAAATCGATGGTGCTCTTTTTTTATGCCAGGGGTGAACAGCGGGAGGAAATGGCAATCAGGTGGCGCAATCCTTGTTTATTATTTTAAGGATTGTTGTTCATTTGCCAATAAAGTGGCTTATTTTATGTAGTATTCTCTTTGCGAAACCTTTTCATAAATTTTATTAATTTAATTAAGGAACGCTATTCATTTATTTACGAATACACTCTCCAAACGTATTTAAAAGATTTATTTCAAGTTTGACTCATTTTCTTTGTTTTACTAAATCCCTTTTTAGCCCACCTTTTTTTTTCTATGCACAAAGTGGAAATTAATTTAATCTTTAAAAAATGTTTAGTTAATTAAATGGCCCGAATGATGATTTCTTTTTAAAATGTTAATCGAAAAAATGTAAAAGCGTTAAAGAGGGGACTGATAAAAGAGAAAGTATGCGAAACTGCGTTTATTAAAATTTGGAAGATGGATGATGTTTTACTTTTAAAATGCTTTACCCTAGACGACACAAAAAAATTAAAAGTGTGATAGTTTAGGATTTGTTGTAAAGAATAATGTGAAACGCACCTGAAAAAGGAGGGAACCCACTAATCCGTGTAGTGAAAGAGCCCCCATTATCAGAGTTGCCCCTCGGTATCCATATTCATCTAGCAAAAAGCGAACTACTTGTGGCATCAACATTTGCCCAATTCCCGTTCCTGCCATCGATAACCCAACGGCTTGGCTCCTTCTTCTGCTGAAATACGAGTTTACGGCAAGAAAAGTCGAAGGCATTATTAATCCAAATCCCAAACCTACAAAAGGTTACCATTTACACATACAAATAGAGACATCGAGTAGACAGGCCTATAAACACATTCTACATCTTATCCACCTACTCGCATTTATATTTATTTCAAATTGGAACAAAACAATAAAATATTATATTAATTCAATTTTAACTTGGCAAATTTTTATTTTTTTATTATTAATCATTGTAATTCTACTAATAATATTTCATCATTCATTTTTAAAATGCGTCTTGGGGATTTTTCAATCCGCCGGGTCATCTTTATTGATTTATTAGGATTCTAGAAAAATACACTATGCATGTAATTTTGACATATTATGTAAATCGTTATAACTAATCCGAAGATTGGTTGGAGCAGCTTTGAATATATTTTTATTTTTAGAGCATCTTTAAATGCCTTATTCAAGTCATTCACTCTGTAACTTAGGTGAATATAATCATTTGATTTCCCCTCCAAAATTATTTGGAATGACTGTAGCTTTAAACCTACGATCAAATATTTTATCTTCCTCTTTACAGCCTACTCCAAATATATTATTTTTCATAATTAATTGTAATGTATCTTCATTTGCTATAGAGACTTTAATAAAAAATTATATTTTCATCGGAATAATGCCATTTGGCAAAAAACTGCAATTTTTAATAAGTAAATTTTTATTTATATGTAAGTTTCTTGTCCTTCATATAAAAATTATTTAAGCAAACTATAACCTGGACTCATAATTCTTGTCTAAAACATATTCGGAAACATTCAAAAGCAATTTTTGACTACAAATTCGTATTCAGTGGTCCTTCAAACACACAGACGTGCATTTTTACGCCTAAAGTTATATAAAAGTGTGTATTATCCGATTTACACCAAACTTTCGATTCATTATTATAAGTTAGCAATCAATGATGATAATAATCGGACGATAGTCTTGTACCATTGAAATGTGAATCGTTACAAATTAAAAAATTACCTAATTAATAGAATTAATTTTATTATAAGTACACAAATAACAATGTTAAATTTTTTGGAGTAAAATGCTTTCGTCTTAATGCAGTATCTGATAAGGATAGGGCAAGTTTACATCATCGCATCATTTATCGCTCCGTCGTAATTAATCAACTCAAACAAACTAAAACTAGCCAAGGCGAAGGCAATGGAAAGGAAAATACTTTAAATACATCTTGTTTGCGATAAATCATCGCCATTACGCCTGTTAATCATCAGTAATTTATAATTTTTATCGCAGATGCAAAATGCGGAAAGCACTGAACCGCGGTCTGTACCTCCGGTAATCATATAAATAATATACGCTCACTTTCTTCACTTTCCTTACCTCATTTGGCATTCCGTGCCAGGCCCATCATTCATCTTGTCATGCATCACAAAGGCTATTTACTTATAATATCATATTATTACTCTTATTTTTCAGGTTAACTCTTATATTTACTTATTTTAAATATTTACTTTAACCTTTTCACATCTTACTGGAAGCCGTACATTCATTCTTATACAAAAAGAACATCCACAGAAATTTTATAGAGTCACGAACATAGTATGTAATATATAAATAAATAAAACACTTCAAAACTAATAAACTAATTATGTTATTAATTCGGTGCTTGAGATCCAGATTTCATTATAAAGTACATTTTACTCTTCGTTCTCTTAATGAGGCTCTTACTCAAAATTAATCGTTGATTAACAGGATTTTAATTAATTTCAGAGTAATAGTGAAAATTGGAAAAATATCAAGCGAACATATAGTGTTTAAAAATTTAATTTTTGTTTATTTGGAAACCGCATTTAAATTAAAAATAATAGTCAAAATAGGAAAATTAAACATATTCAAAGAAGTGATTGAGAAACAAAATCCGAGTTCGCTCATTAAAAAAAACTAAATAAATAAATAAAATAACTTTAATTATTTCTCTTGATTCACAATAGAAAGAAATTACCTTAATAGAGCTTCGAATGTAGTTCAACTTCTTGTACATGTTTGTATTTTTACTTTCTTATTTAAAATTTTTTAGCATGAAGATAATTTTAAGAAAGACTTTTATTACTAAAAACTTTTTATAACAGTGCATTAATAAATCAGAATGGGAATAGAAGCATGCAGAAATATTTCATAGCAAATTAAGTTATAATTAATTTAATTATAAATCTTTATATTACGATGGTAGCAGGAAATGATGTAAATTATTAATCTTAATTATTATTTCAATCAATGTAATGAAAAATTATTTTTAGAATTTTTTTATTTTCAACAAGGATTGTATTTAGAAAGAATGATGGAATAAATTTACCTACTAAGATACTATATGACAATATCAAATAAATTATATTGGTGGCATAACTGGAAAGGATCAATCCGGATGATGAGAGTAGGACCCCGGTGAAAGCCACAACACGAGGGCTATAATTTTTTAAAACAGGCCCTGTTATAAACCCGGAAAAATTGGTCACCATGGTATTAATGTTCATGACGAGGGCCACTCCAACAGTACTGTGACCCATCTGCATGATCACCTCCCCATATAACAGTCCAAACAGTGACAGCAATGACTGATTTACCACCTGCAAAAAAAATTGTTTAATAATTGCTTAAAATGCACTTTGGCCTCATGAAATATTTACGAAAAACTCAAATACACCGCGATCGAACAAAAATAAAAAAAAAGTCTGCGGGAGTCGGTCGACGTTTTATTTTGTGTGTTTAGAACGCTTTATGATCGTGCTCGCGATAACCTCCCATTCCATCGATGATTTCATTTTTATATCTCTTCGTAGAAAAGTACAATTAAAATTATTTATGAGTATAATCAGTTTAAGCGCCTTGTTTTAGCGTTAAATTGGCTCAAGTATTATTTGTCTTTTATTCTTTTTAACAACATGCCATTTAACACTTATTTTTATTGTTATATTTTCATTAAATCACAACTCGTGCTGCTTTTCTGATCCATTCTTTTTTCGTTATTATAATCTCCCTTCGCCAACGTTCTACTAATTATTGTTTATTTCTTTTCCTTCATTACGGTAATTAGATGAAGGATCACACGCGCCCCTTCATTCCAGCGCACGTTTACGAAACGCAGCCTGGAGGGATGGATGTATGTCGCGTTCAATTTTCTAGTATTCTACAGGTGGTGGATTTATGTCGTATTTACGATTTCAATAATTTCATGCCCATCTCGTATTTAATGTTTGATCATGCAAATGCAAAATAAACCAATCGATTAAGATGCGAATTACCATTTTTACCATCACTTTTTAATCGCATTTCCGCTTATCTGATAGTCTTAATTCAATTCTGTCAACTTTGATCACTATTTCCATCTAATCGATGTTGACATAATCTGTTTACTGCAAGTGTCATAAATTGCAACGCGACTTTATTTGAAATATTGCCTCTATCTCTAAGCTTACATATTTCCAAATATGTAACCTATCGATTTCCAATCTGCTTTCTACTTTTACGCTTTTTTTTATCAAAAACTATTTGTTTGAATTCCTTCGCCAATATCGTTACTACGTTTTCTTATTTAAGTGAACTCTATTATTTAATAATATTAATAATCAATAGTTTATATGTTTATTTTAATTCAAAATAAAATGTGTATGCAGTATGAATAAAATATTTACTCAAAAAGTTTATTTGTAAAGAAGATAGTATCTAGTGATAGTATGTAGGCATGTAATAGAGTACTTTGGCTGAGTATGGTGTGAATTGATCGCATAGTGATAAGAGTAATGCACGGCTGTGTTCGAGTAAATGGAGACAAAACAACTATTTTGATATTAACAAGGGTGTAAAACAAAGTTGAGTGATGTCATCATGACTGTTCGATATGCCTAACAAAATACAAAGAAAGAATATTAGAATAATTTCCCCAAAATTATATTAATCCCTATTTTTTGTGTAGAAAAACAAAGAATAATAATATTTAGTAAGCAAAACACTTTAATACTTATAGTTAATTAAGTAAAAGGTTTAATAATAGAATATGTATTCAAATTAAGTCGTAACTAACCGCAACCAGTTGCATTTAATATTCTATCAAAATATTTACAAAGAAAATGTAAATACAAATATATTTTTCAATGTAAATATGACAGAGAAAATTACAATATGAAATACGCTGCTATACTAAAAATATGATTGGTACTAAATTTAATTAATACATATCAGAG
Organism: Coproporus ventriculus; assembly: GCA_027574865.2. NCBI lineage: Eukaryota > Metazoa > Arthropoda > Insecta > Coleoptera > Staphylinidae > Coproporus > Coproporus ventriculus. The sequence continues at coordinate 199,719 of JAODAH020022988.1, forward strand.
AAATTTTTCATAAGTAATTCTCAAGTTACTCTACTGGCAGTCCGCATTAAACTTTCTAAGATTCCATTACGTTACTTTCAATAAGTGCAGAAGCTTGCTTACCAAAATGTTTACTTAAAATTCTAATCGAACAACTTGTAACTTACACTTACTTATTATAATTTTGTACTTCATACATTAATTGTGTTATTTGTGATTAATGGGTGCCTAAATGAGCCTAAACTATTAGACTAATGGGATAAATATTCAAATCCCATAACTTAGCATGCAAATTTCATTTAAAGTATCTTTCTAAGTTGCTCAAGCTTATTTTAATCGAATGGGACACGATTGATTATTATGATATAATATCCCAAAGTGATTTAACACCTATTTATCATTCAAACAATGGTCTATTAGATAATAGACGGTTTCAAATTAACACGATATTACTCAAAATCAATTCCTAATAGAGCACGGGAAATGTTAATTCATTTAAGTACGAAGTGGATGCAAGACCATAACTTTTCAAGAGATGTAGGAAATGTGTCTTGTTATATACGACGTTGGATACACATTACAAGTGAAAAACAAGCAACAGGCTACATCTTAATAGTTCTCTAAGTTTTTCATTCCATATCTCAACACATTCACTTTAATTATATTTCCCAGTATTAATTTTTTATTTTTGTACCCGATGATTTGTCTTTGTTGTTTTAAAAGGAAAAAAATCATAATTAACGTCTGGGGGTATTGTTTTAGGTTGGATGTAAATAACAAACAAAATTGCTATTAAAACACATCTGACATGATGTTATTTTTAATTTCAAATTTGATACTTTACTAATTGAAGAAGGAAATAAAGAAATTAAAGCAACTGTTTTATACCATTTATACCATCCTTTTAAAAATCAATTAAATAAAAGAAGAAACAAGAAGCATATTTGTACATTTTTTCTAAGAAAAAAAAACACTTAAAATCTCCACAAACAACCAATCGAAAAATCAGCTGAGATGAACTATTTAAGAACAACGAAAAGATTTACCTTTCAAAAGACATTACTATGATGTTTCGTGAGAAAGTAGAACCGATAGTATTTATGTTCAGATAATTTGTTTATCTGAAAAAGCTACCGTATTCATAAAATCGGCCATTAAAAAAAAATTAGCCAATTTGCGTTTACGACTGAAAAAATTGGTCTCACACTTTTAACAAGCTTTTTAATAAAATTTAGAACCTTTTCAAAATATTCTCAATTTTTATGTCAATTTTACTAACAAAACTTATAACTTTGTATGGCACGTGAAAAATATTTCTTGCAATAATTTTTGTTATAATTATGAAATCAAAAATAAGATCAGAACGGTCTTTGTTATAAAATGAAAAGAAAGAAAAATTCTTTGCAAAATTTGTCTTTGATGTTAGTTCGGATAATTGCAGTTTATATTAATTCAATTTTTGTATGAGGAAAATCATTCAACTTAAATTATATATCTTTTATCACGATTTTTGTTTTGATAAGCTACAGCTGATTACTGTTTCTCCTTCAAAATGTGTAATAGAATATTAAGTGTTTAGGTAAATGATAAGGTTTTATAACAAAAACATTTAATTTTGCTATGAATCACTATTTATGTATTTATTATCATGTGTATGATAGAAAAGTAAAACATGAGTGTACTTCAATTGATTGACATGTTGCAATAAAATTGAATAATTCGGTAATTTCTTTGCGTAATTGTAAAAAATAATTATCAATAATAGCCAAATAAATTAAAAGAGTCTTCTATTTGAAATTCGATATTATTGTAAACATTTACTTTTCATTAAGAAGTAATATCTAATATGTTTTTCCTAAATGTATAAACTTTATAACATTAATATTTTGTTAAATTTGTGATAGTTAAACACAATACTACATTTCAGCTAACGTATCGGTCTGTATCTACAGAAGTCAAGCGTATAAGAGATGCAGCATTTACTTGTTCCCAAATATGCATCACATTATGGTGTTTTTTGGTGAAAAAGACAATTTCAATATCTACCGCAGTCTGCGAGATGGAAAGGAAGAAGAATTAGTTCAAATTGAAATAAAATGAATGAAAGAAAAAAAAATTACGAATTTTCAAGTAAAGTAGCGCTTTTGACCTCTGACAGCTATGACCTCTATAAAGTATAATAAACACGTATTTTATAAATTTCCTAAAATTTTTGTTTTTGATCACTTAAACCTTTATTCTCCCTGAAAAATATCTATATATAACAATTGATTATAATTAAAAACTTTACTAGTATTACGTTTTATATTTTTTTAGGGTTTCATATTTATGAAGCACTAAAAAATAGCTTAAGATAGCCAAAGGCTAATCGAAGGGTAATAAAATATTAATGCATTTTATAATAAATTTAAATTAATTTAATTTCTATAGTGAAAAATCGTGGGAACTTTGTTCTGCATGTAAATCCTCACAATGTTATTTTCTTTTTTATATTTTAATATGCCTTGCAATCGATGAACTGTATGAAATTTGATTGGTAATTAAATTTTTTATGAGTTATCTAAGCGATTTCTTTATTAAGGTTAAATAATTTCATAAAATAATATTATCTTGCGTCTACAAGAATAATTTTGATATCACTTTATGTGTATTCACGATTTATTTATAAAACACCTCTAGTTACTATTAATGTATTTAATTAGAGATAACATATTTAAAAAAAAAAAATAAAATGTAATTATATAATTATTTGGTTTTAGTTAGAGTTTTAGAGTTAATTATTTGTTCGAGTTTTTTTATGGTCTTTTTTATATCAGTAAATGTTTGCATTACATTAGCAATGTTTCGTTTATATTTGTAATCGGGTACTTGTTCCAAATTAAATATTTTATAAGCTTATTATAATATACAATCATTGAAAGTTTATTTCTACAAGTCATGTACTACACATATTAAATGTGTATATGTTTATAATTTATTAACATAAGCAACATGCAATATTTAGAGCTTTAAATGCGAATACAAATTTTTGAAGAAAATAAATGTGAGTCATATGTTATTCGTAGGAGAGCTAAGATATTAAAATTTTTTAGATAAATAAATTATTTATTAATTCTTTAATTGTTATGACTTTGATGATAATAATGTCATAAAGAGTTGTAATATTAATAACAATGAAAAATTCTTCTTAATTTTACACCAACTTTTTCGTTCTGTACATTAAAGGCAAAAAATGAAATTTAAAATTTCAGAATGTTAAAATACATCAACCAACATTATGTCTTCTAAGTCATAATAAATAATTTTTTATTTTATTTTAATTGGTACACAGGAAATTCTTGATTTTATATATTTTTTATTATTGCCTACGTTTCGGCCTCAAAAATTAGGCCATCTTCAGGACAATTTAAAAAAATTAGAACTCACTAAATGTACGTGTAAAATTAACACAATAATAATAAATATATAAAATCAAGAATTTCCTGTGTACCAATTAAAATTTAAAAAAAATTAATTACAATTCGAGAAAAATAACAAGAGAATATTTATATCATAATAAATGTTTATAAATCGAATTTTATTGAATATGTGAATAATATCAAGATAAGTTTTGTAATTTTGAAAGCAATTAGAAGAAATATGTGATAAAAAGTGAAATACTTTTCTTGTTCTTGGTAAGTAGAAGTAAATAGAATAAGTGTAGATATATGTATATCATCTGGGGTTTCGTTTATGTTGCAAAAACTTTTTAAATATTAAAATTTGCAAGAAAGAAGAAATAGAGTACAGTTATAGTCGAAGCTAACAGTAAAAAGCATTTATTAAAAAAATAAGATCGCAAGCGTATATTAAATGAATTTCATAGTAATGCGGCGCGACGGTTTTACTGTGATAATGAAAAGTAATAGTACACTTACTATTATCCTGGTGCTATTTACTTACATTTGTTAAGGCGACACCGAAAACGACTACCCAACCCCAGCCACCATCCGGTACTTCTTTTACTTGTCGCCCCATCTTTGATACTGAAAACCACGCTACTTTAAGAAATATCACGTTTTTATCTACTTTTACCTCACGTTCTAAATAAAGATTAGATATAAAATTATTTATTATCAGTTCTTACCAATCGGGCGCGTATTCATTATCACGCTTGTCATCTCAAATAATCAACAGACTTTAATGAAATACAATTTGCTCTACTCACAATATAAATAAGGAGAACAAACGTGGGTTAATTTTATAAAAGTTCCTGCCCGCTACTCAAACTAGACATTGTGTCTCCGTTTTAATATTTAAACAGAGTTTTAATTATTGTTATAATTGTTTGTATGCCACAGTGAGTTTTCATATTTGCGGCATTAAGATATTTTCTGTATTAAGAAACATGATGGAATTATTTCTGCTGAACTTTTGTTTATCTTTGTTCGGGATTATTAGCACCCTCACGACTAAAGATATGTTAGATTTATAACCTATCTTGTTCCTTACTCCTCTGACCCAATTTATCATTTCTGCATCTAATTGTTTTATTTTACCTTTACTTTCTCCATATTTATTCTACAAATTAACACCTTCACACCTACAAAATTCATTTACTATCTAAATATGCAGTTCTATAAAATCTTAATGAAAGTTTCTCTCTCATTATTTTATTTATTTCAGTTTGGAAGACTTTTCATTTAAAATTATCAGATTCATTAGGTATGTGTGATATCAAAAATATTACAATGATTTAATTTTAAATGCTTTAACTATCAATCCATAATTTAAGACAAAGAAAACCAAATGTAGATAGATGAGAAACTAAATCAGAAAGTCTTGTGGTGCTGAAATATATATAAAATAAACTTTAAGAGAATTATATGCGTGGTCATCAACGGCGAGTGAATCCAGTACTTGAAATTATGTATTTTTAAATTTTATTCTGACCTACATATCAAACAGATTTGCTATCGATCTAATAAATGATATTATCTCATCTCAAAAGATTAGCAAAAATATTTTATCATCATCCAATCAAATTTTGCATATTCCTTTTCAAATTGATGGAGATTCTTACAGTTCTTCTTCACTGGTTTTGGGCTAAAGAGTAGTTCATTTATTCCTTTTTCTTCCTTACTCAATTAGCCAGATCCGTAAAAAAACGTGATATTATTTCAATATGCTTCTTAAGAAAAGTGCTACATATCAGGTCAGTCACACTCATCTTCAAAATCGCAAATCTAGCCTTATTAATTTAAAAAATGTAAAATATAATATTTTTTTATAAAAGTTATTTGGGTTTTAATCCCTATTTAATTAATGTCCAATTGTATAGTATTATTGTATGTTTACAAGTTTAACGGGAGTTAAACAGTACAAGATTTATTGACATGAAAATTAATTGTTCTGAATTTACGATAAATCGATCAAACCATTTGTAGTTCGACCTCATTATATTCACCTTTATCCGGATAATGTCACAATTTAATATTCAGCTTGTAATACATTACATATTTCTGTTGACATCTAACTAAACCTGAAAGTATTAAAAATTTTAAAATTTCGAATTTAATGGACTAATTTTGTGAACTTTATAGCTATAATTAGATAAATGCACTATCCAACATCCAAATAGACATCTGCACTAAATGAAACTAAATTATTTAACGCGTTGTTACTACAATCCTTACATCGAGGAAATTGTCCGTATCAATCGGATTGGAGGAACTATTCTTCTTTTCTAATTCGCAACATAAAACTATAATCTACCAACTAACAAAGATAATTACTCATCTTTTTGTATTGCTTTTTTTATAAAGTGTCTTGGCATTACTACAGGTTTCTAGACAGTTTATGGAATATTGTTTGACTTATTAAATTAATACTAGTACGTTTTCCCAAGGGATGTTCACCATTTCACCTTTATTGTGTATTATTATGCAATAACGCAACACACACGAGTCGCATAAACATATGCTTAGCAAATAATGATAAATTATGATCATTGATCATGTAATAGGCTTGTAACATTAATTATACCAACATTTTGTTGAATTTCAAGATTTCTACCTACTTTACTGTATATAACTAAAAATCAGTATTATAGTTCGATTATAATATCGAAAACCCATTTTTTTATAATGACATTGTTAGATTATATATAAAAAAATAAAAAATAAAAAGAAATGTTATAAATTGCTTTTGTAACGTTTGAAAATTTGATATTTTATACATTAAGCTGAAAAATAAGGAACCTAAAAGATTTGAAGAGCAGTTAACAATAATAATAATAATAAAATTTGCAATAAATGATAAAATAGTTTTCATTGTATTTGAAAATGTAATTCAATTTACATGCAATAAACCTTTTTGATGTAAATACATTTAAATTTGATTTTTACACCTGTAACTAATAAATATGATCCCTACTTGTCTCCTTAATACATGTTTATTTATGAACAACTTTAATAATATAATTCTAAGGGGCTTGAGTAAGTAAGAACTATAACCTTCGATGAATAAATAACCAAGTCGAGCAAGGTGGAAGATTTGTATTGATTTTTCTTCTTCCCATTTTAAGGTAGATGTTCTTATAGGAAACGAATTTGTAATGCAAAAGACAAACAAAACAAAATATCTCATTACAGCTAGCGCATTCACCATTTTTTCTACCCCTTACTGTCCCAGACTTTTTCCAGCCACTACGAATATAGTAATTTAATCCCCTCATCATGTGTCACTGCAAATAATATAAAGCAAACTCGTCCGTTGGATACTTCCCTAACGGCCATATCTACACCTAAAACAGCATTTTTTATTAACCCTCTGTTTTTTTACAGATTGATCCACCTGGTACTCATCACAAAGGGTCTACAAACACGGACGGTCGTAAGTACATTCAGAATTATTTGATTTATGTGTGTTTCTCTTACTCGGATCGATTCTTTACTTTAATATGCATATTTGAACATTGGAATGGGCCCTTTCGCTCAATTATGGGACTTTTAAATTTATGATGGAATTAAAGACAATTATGCGCCTTTTATTTAATTATGCGGTTTTAAGTTTTATTAAATCTCTTTTGTCTTTAACATGCATTCTTTGTTTATGTGCTTTTAAGCTGCCATAATCTTATTTCAGCCAACACTTCACATAATCGCTTTCATTACGAATAATGCAGAAATATTGTTACAGCCTTTTAAAACCTAGTTGCAGAAATACCCTTTTCAAAAGTAATTTTTAATATAGTTACATGAAAACTTGAGGCATAATTTTTACTATTCTATAAGTAATAACAATTGCAGACTCTTTTTTTTCATTTTTGTTTATTTGTAATGATTAGAAAATTGAATAATTCTTCTTTTTTTACTTTGCAATCATAACATACTCATTATGAAACCTGTACGGAATTCATAATAGCCCCTCATTATAGCACCCGACTTTTTAATTAATGGCAAATCCATCAGAAAATTCGCAAATAAGGTTTGTTCTGCATCAAAATTAATCTTTGTTCATAGATGAGGTAGCATTTTGATTTGTTTTTTGGGAGTTTTAATGGACTGTGTAAAATCCCGCCAAAAATTTTCTTTAATTTTTTCGTCGATGTTGACTAGCGATTACCGCTAAATATTAAATTATTAACAAAACTGCGAGCAATTTAACTGACAAAAGACTGAGATATAATTCAAACTAGGAAAATATATTAGATTTATCTTTTTAGACTCTAAAGTTGAAAAGGTCACAGTATATAGTCCGATAGAAGGAAGTAAAATGGGCAAAATTAAGACAAAAAATAAATAGGTTTAACTTCCAATCTTAAAAAGAAAAAGTAGATATCCGAAAATATTCTAAAAATAAAAATAGAAGAACGGGAGGTTCATGGAAACCTTATAAACTAAATGAACAAGTAAAGGTACAAATTGAATCACCTTGCCTGTGATGCACATGTATAAAACTTTAAAATTTCTCCTTATCATCAGGAATATACCTACTTCAATTTCAAATGCAGATAAGGGTGTCCCAGTTAATTAGTATAATTCTTATGAAAACTTGAATGTAAAGAGTTTTTAATGTAAATGCAAGATTTTATCGATCGCTTGTATATTTTAGCCTTATGCCGTATGCACACACAGAATTTGTTCTGAATAATTGTATTTAGTCTGTATGTGTTGATATTGTTAATTCGTTTTATATTTTACAGAGGGGACGTGCTTCTTTTGTGTCTCACATACTTGTTATTAGATTAATTGGCATGGCGGATTAGCTTTTTTTTTTTGGCAAAAATAATGAACGAACATCAGACCGCGCTTTGATAATAATATAAAATGTTGTTAAAGCTTGTTGTGTGATTGTGCTTGTATTAAAAATTTTGAGAATATTTTAATGCGCGTGGATGCATTAAAATTCAGTTCAGACCGAGGATTAATATGGGCCGTAGTTTTTTCTTCTAATTAACATTATGGAAATAAAAAGTACCATTATGATGGCCGTTTCTTGACCTTTTTTAATCAGCTTGCGCATTTTGCACACGAGAGAAATCTCATATTTTCAGGTTATTACAACTAATGATATTATTTTCGTTGTGAGGCGCTTTTGTATTCACTAACGATCGCTTTCTTAATAGCAAAACGAAACTTTTAAAGAATTGTATGTCAAAGATTGCTCGCTATTTTAATCATAATTCGTGGAAATTTTAAACAAAAATTATATTTATTGAATTCTCTATTTCAGATACCATTCTATTAAATTCCATGTTTTATTTATTTCCCCCCTAACAAATTCAATTTTATTTAAAAGGATTATTGAGACACAGGAATTTTACTCCTTCTGTACTCTACAATAAGTATTTATTTAAGTGGGAATAACTAAACGAACCAACGACAATTAAATAAAAAGTTCACTTCTATTAGTTTTAAATTATATTTGAAATACAACAAGGAAACTCTGGCGGTTTGAATTTGAATTTGAATTTGAATTACACTCTAAAAATACGTACAAAAATCTTTCCTACTTTCCATTATATTTTATTTTATTTCTACGTCTAGACTAGCAATTGTTTTACTTCCTTTTAATACGTCGTTCAAAATATATCAAATAAATCATGACGCATTACATCTCATATGTCATATTTTTTATTAAACGATTACGAAAAAGCATTTGGTAATAGAATATAAATTGGTTGTTTTTTTTCGCGTGTACGCTTTTTGAATTCTCAAAAATATTATTGTTTGTTTCAAGTTTCTGTCCGTATCTTTCTGGATTCTGGTTTATTGCAGGTTTCAGATTTTTTTTTTGTATAAAATCTATCTATGAAGTGCTTTTTGGATCATTCTTGGTTCCAATTACTTCTTTGTCGCAAGAATATAAAAAAGTTTGTTTTGTTAAAATTATTTGTTTTTATGTTTCAAATTTCGTAGAACCAGTTGCACTCTTCTGATAAATTCATTTGCTGGACCCTTTTTTTCCTTGTAACAATTCACTATTAGAATTGTACTAGCACCAACTTGTTAGTAAATGAGGCATAAAACAAACGATTTTTTTTCGTACCAAAGCAATTCTGGTAATAAATTCGAATGTAGTATATAAAAACACATTTCTTCTGTAAGATTTGATTCAATGTTGGGAATCTTTTTTGTGCGCTTGTGTTATAAAACTTATTCTGTTACTAATTGTACAATACATATTCATGTTAGTTAAGTAAAAAAAGGCAATCTATTAAATTTTGAACAAAATAATCTAATTAGTTTAATACAGTTTCTATTAAATCTCTTAAATACAACAAAGAAAAAATGTAGTTAAGCGGTATTGTTTCAGCAGCGACGAAATTTTAAAATATTAAATATCAATTGAAGCTCTCTTTAAATTATCTGAATAAAAAATTTCATTAAATTTTACATACACAATTCACATACATTAAATTAAAAATGAAGTTCAACTGTTGTTTACGACATAAAGCAACATAGCTCCTTTCGTTTTGTAGAAATAGAAATTAGATTGAAACATATCAAGTTAGATGAAAGTAGTACTGTTATGTCTTTTATAGTCAGTTGAGTTATATGAGACGTTAAGTGTTTATTATTATGAGTTTTATGGTAGGTCATTAATTTGTAAGATGTTGTCCGAGAGCGTGTTAGTGAGATAAAGGATTTTATACTTGTACTCAAGCAATGGAAAATGCGAAATGATAATAATTATGTCAAATTCGGTTTCCTTAAGAAAAAGACAGGAATCAGATGAACAGAAAACATAAACGTAAGTGCATTTTCTGATATAAAAAAATATGAATAGGCGAGTTTTAGTACATGTAGGGTATTCAGGCTTTTCTGTACAGTTATTAATGATCTGTCAATTCTCCGCCGGGTAACATTGTTTCTGCATTATTTCGCTCTATGAAAGCTAACAATATGATTTATAATTTGACTTTGGTTTTGCGAGATATGGGAAAGGGTTTGTGTTTTTATTAACTCATTATTATTTATGAATCCATTTAGACAATCGATTTGATTAATTTCCATTTAATTAACTGTCAATTTTCGCGCTCTCTTTCCCTACTTTAATATTGATATTTCTCATTCGACCGTAACTACCACGCGGTTTTTTTTTCGGCTCCCTTTCGCGTATAAATAATCTGAGGAAGCGCGATTTCCCACTTTCCGCGCTCATCTCACTTTTCCAAATAGTTCCCGATACATTAATAATAATTTCCTCCAAGAAAACCTAAGGAAATAAATCCGTCAGGAATAAACGAATTTTATAATCGGGTAATAATTTAAACGAATTACGCCTTTTATTCCTAAACTCATTTAAGAAAGTGACACCTCTTAAAGGGGAAATGCGAGCTTGAACTTCATACAATTTTCTCGACTTAAGCGCTCTCTATTAACGATTTTCCAAACTTATTATGCATTTTCGTACTAGAGAAATTTCCCAAATACACCCGTTCAATATAACTATATTTTCATAGCATTTATATAAAACGGAAACTGTAATTTTACAAAAATTTCTATTTTAAATTTAAGAAATTGTATTCATTCACAATTGAAACTTTATTTTAAATCCTACCATACTTTTATGAAATTAAATAAAATAAAATTTTGATAATATTACCTTTGATATTGAATTTTTCCTATCCGAAATGAGATGGCGTTAAGGATAGCAAATAATAGCTAAATTAAAAGTCAGGTTGTAGGTTAAATAACTTGCTCAAAAGCATTAATAACTATTAAATGATTTTGCATTGTTTTGAACTTAGATAAATTACATTTAAAGATTGTTAATGTGTCGTCATTCTTACCAATTTTCTACAGCTCAACAAATTTTTACATCATCTATAGTTGTTTCTATCCTAACGTGATAGAAATATTGAAAAGATCACATCGAAGTAAAAAGAAAAAAATAAGGAGCACAATATTCCTTACAGAATACTAAAAAAAATATTGATTTATTAAGGAAAAATTCACTTAATTCCTTCTACAACTATAAATATATCAATTTTAAATTAAAATAAAATAACAGGACCAATTTAATTAATAAATAGATTTCTCTTTTGACGCATAATAATGATTCAAATATTGATTATCTGGAAAAAAGTGATTTTCCACATTTAAAATCCTATATTATGAAAGAAAAGAAAAGTAATTTAATTGTTTCAAACAGAAATCGTCCATTGCAAATTACTTTTATTATCTTTAAGTGACGCATCTATTTAACTCGAGTTGTAGTATTTAAATCAGTTTTAACATATTTAATATTAATCGTGTTTTTGAACATTATTAGCAAAATTCTTAACATTGTATTTTATTGCTTTAGTGTGTTTCAAGAAAAATGCTTAAATTATTAATAAATATTTCTACAGAAAAATTAAATAAACGCAATTCATCATTTGATAAAACTGAATATTTAAAACTTATACCCAAAACATCGAAAGTATATTGTGAGTATATTGAGAATATTCATGTTTCACACGTCTCATTTATCTTAAGTTATATATTATTTTCATTAAATTCTTATAATTAAATAAATTTTCTTTTTAGAAAGGTGCAAAAGTTGAAAGGAAGATACGATCTGAAAATAATTTATGAAATATTGTTCATATTTATACTAAATGTTTTAAATATATAAGTATATTTAAAATTTAAAATACAAACAATTAAGAATTTCTAGAAATTAATTTTATCATATAAATATGTTATTGGTTTCATATAGCAAGAAACATCTTAGTAATTTAAAAATATTTATAATTTTAAATGGAGATCAGTAGAAAAACTATAAATTTAAACTAAATTTTATGCAGTAACATATGTATAAAGTTCTCTGATAAAATTAAAAATAAATAAAATCAATTTAGTAATTTTCAAGTTAAATTTTATTCGTATTCATTACTAACAAAAAGCCAAACAGTAATATAATAAACAATTATTACTTCAACTTGACTCAACTAAATATTTTTATTCTTTTAAAGAAGAAGCATTCCTGTGTAAAAAAGTGTGGGACAGCGGGAATCGAAACGAGCTAAAAATGAAAGAGTTTACAAAAAATAAATTAATTATACAGTTTGTATCAATTAGAATTTTATAGAAATCAAACACGTACTTAACCTATTCTTCATTTGTATCTAAACGAAAGAGAAGATATAGATTCGTTTCTATATCGAGATTATACTTGCGATGAATCTTAATAATCGTATCTCGATTTGTTCCGGGTACTCTTTCATTCGCAAGTTCCGTAAAACGGATAAGATTTGAATGCTGCATGGGAGACCCTCTGTGTACAAATAATTCATTTAAAATGTGGTCCAACTCGGCATAATATGTACGAACTGTAAAAAAGGTATAACTAATTGTTTTTCTTCTATAACTAAAATATCTTACCAACAATGTGTCCTAAATATGTATGACAAGTCATTATTTTGTAAAATATGCTGATACTTCTTTAATAATGTTGAAGGTATGATTTAAATTGACAATATTTATTATCGTTGCTATGGTTATTTTTTTAGCTATTGTTATATAAAATTGAAATAATATATAAAAATGTCATTGTAAAAGAAAAACAACAAATTTTTAACTGAAAACAAATTTTGCCCTCCTCCATTTTAAAAATTTTCTTCTTTTGAGAATATCAAATTAACATTTTTATGTTTTATATATTTTTTAAATATTTTTTCATATTTACCAATAATTCTGATATTTAAAATACAAAAAAAAATATTTATTTATAATTTTTATTTGGAAATTACAAAATTTACATATTAACAAGAAATATGTCATTATGCTCCTCAGAATCTTCTATCATCCTATTCTTCTCTATCATTTAAGGGCCGAATATTTCGTCTTTGCATGATAGAACGGCACATATTTGAATTCGTACGCATTACTTCTATCAACAAATCGATGGTATCATCCAGGTTTTCCTTAGCATCGTGAACTACGTCCACTGAAAATTAACAATATTTGTTGAACAATTAGATTTAACCTGTAATGCTTACTTACCGGCTCTTGTACGGTTTTCTTTTTGAGGAGCCAGAGTATGGTAAATAACAAATACTAAATAACTGCACAACATACTGATAACTTCATATATCAAATTTCGCAATAGATTGTACATTTTGCTCAAGAGCACTACCAAAGAATACAAAATGGCGTTATTTCTTCTAAAAGCACTATATTGGTTATGTTTACTTTTCAAGGCTACCAACTTATTTTCATGTCTCGAAAAAAAAAAAACGAAATTAGCTAAATTTAAAATCGCCCACGAAATATTGGTAATCTATCTTTCATTGTTTTATCGTACATCAGAGATTAAAAGCCAATACATTTCCTGCGAAAAAAATATTACTATTTCGTCATTTTGTTCTTGATAGTGCTTTTGGGCAAAATGTTCTAAATATAAAATATAATATTTATTGTATGTAGTTATTATTATCTTGTGTATTTATTTGAAATTTGTTATTTAGAATTCACCTGCTTTACATTATGAAAAAGTGATTCAAGCTGAAGCTGATAAGGAAAAAATAATAACTAATATCCAATTGTTGTCTAATAAAACTAATTGATAGAATTAATGCCTGTAATTCCCTTAAAGACATACATGGGTAAGAGGCCAGAACATGATAATAATGATAACAGACTTCTAGAAGTTTAAAGATATTTTCTGTTTCTAACTTCATGCAGGTTGTATAGTGACCACGCCTATAATATTGAATTTCGAATTTAAAAATAAAGCGGTTGGTACTACAGGCGCCGGCGGTGAAACCTGACGGTTTTAAAATAGAATAACGCAATAAATGTTCAAGATATTAGTAGCGTTTTATATTTTAGCCCAAATACTTATTAAATTCCTTCACATTATTTGTTTTTTATCCTGTTAAAAACCATATCCAAAAATTAGTTTCCATTGGATGTCACCCTACTGAAACTACCACTTATTAATATGTCTTATTCCTTAGTGAACAATAAATAATTATGAAAGAGGGAACTAATTTCATTTGAAATACAACAAAAAATTGATTAACTAATACAAGATCATAATTTCTTATTTTATTGTAACTTACAATTGTTTACATACAAAAATTTAGAACAATATTGAGATGTAGTTATTCATCATTTTCATCCGAATTAAAAAATGCGAATACCATAGAATCGACCTTATATTTCCGATGAATCTCCCAAATTTTTTTAAATTTTGCTCCAGGGACTACAGCGGCCGCAAGATCCCTATAGCTAACTAAATTTTCCGGAGTATATTTCATTTGTACAAAAATTTCATTTAAAATCCTGTCTAAATCGGCATAATATGTGTTAACTACAAAAAAAGAAAAACATTTTATTTATATATGACTATCAAAATATCTTACTTAACACGTTCGAAACAATGTTATCCAGATATGAGTTACAAGAAGGCATTTTGATTAAAATTTTTACGTATGATCTCGACAGGAACTTGTAAAAAAAGTGACATTTGCTAAAATAATTTTTGTTTCTACGGACATTAGCAATTTTTACAAAAAATCGATTTCGAACAAATTTGTATTTGAAACTTACATTTCCCAATTATAATTTAGCTGGTCTTACTTTTCTAAATTCCTTTTAAAAGTTCTAAATTGTTTCATATGATGATTAAATTGAAAAATTAATTCCTTTTTCAAAATGTAATTAATCGTATGACAATATTTTAGGTTGGTAATAATTTGATATCATTTTCGATGAAATCCTGGACAATAATTTTTCTCTTTGGTTGAAATTGTCAATCAGAACTTACAGGTTATTGTTAATTTACCTCTAGATTTTTTTGTAAAAGGAATGCGTACTTCTTAATACCATATCAGCAATCTAAAGCTTCTATTTTTGATGTTTTCTTTATTACCAAAAAAGTTTGTATGCCCGAATATAATTTCGTCGAAAAAAGAATAATATTTGTTTCAAATATCTTAAAATTATGAGTCTTTGGTTTATTAAAATGCATTTAAAAGTGTTTTTGAAAATTTATTTCATACAATCACGTACAAAAATTATGGACACTTATAAATTTATCAATCATCAATTGCATCATGATCAAAATCAGAATCTTCCTCATTTGCCATTGGAACGTAATCTCCGTTAATATTTTCGGTGCTGGAGTGATTTGAGTAAACTGTAGGGGAAGGGTGTTCCATATTATTATGATTTACAAGTCTCTGCATCAAATAATTTATAATAGCAGATAATATATATACTGTAAGAAATTTAGGTCATAATTTTTTAGGTTTATTATTTTTGAAATTATGCTTACTCAGAAAATCAAAAATGTGATACCAAGGAAAAAACTTCTCTTCTAAAACAAGAATAAGTGCACCAAGTAAACAATCTATAAAAATCATTTTGTACGTGTTACATGTATGTAGAATGTCAGAAATGAAACAAGCTTGCTAAGAAAAGACGAAGCAGAAAGTATAAGGATTCATTGACTGCTAAAGTTATTCCAATTTGCAAGTGGGAACGTTTTTATAATCTTGAAAAATGAGAAAGAGCTTAAATGATATTTAGAGAGAAATTTTATTATTTTAGTTTCATAATAATAAGTACAACATGAAATTGAAGTTGCCTACTTTTCGCACATCCTCAACAATGAGGATGGTCAAAGTATCATGTTGAATGAGGAAAAACAAAGGAAGACGTAGAGGTATGTGGTAGATAAAGTTTAGAATAAAAAGTTGCTGGCAGAATAATGTCTTAAGATAAAAGGTCTATGGTATTTTGCAGACTCCGAAATCACTATGTATACAATAGACAATTGTATTCTTATGGTAAATAGCTCGACAATGTAGCCTATGAAGGTTTGTATACAACATATATTGATGTATATTTTGACAACCTTTAACAGTGAGCGTGGTAAATAAATGGTGTAATGGAGAAGCTTTACACTTGCCTGTCTTAGTTGAGACGACGAGAAACATACTATTTGTTCTCACCGCCAGTGTTACCATATGTGAAATACAAAAAGTGGTAGATTTAGAAACATAAACCATTTTTGATGTTTTATGTTTTTTTCCGTTTAATTAATAATCAAATTGTATTTTTGTCCGCAAAAAAATTGAGTGACCTTTTTTGTTCTTCACAATAAGTCGAAAGAATATTCCCTACAGAAAAGCAAATGTCTTATTTGCAACTTATCTCTGCAACAATCATTCATTAGTCCTTACTTTAAAGGCAACTCCAACGCCAGTATAGTATAGCACAACGTGTCATAAGGTGTAAACCAGTGTTTGGACTCTTTTTTTATCACAGTTGAAAACTATCTAACTTTTGGTTCTTCTATATATCACATATGAAAAGAATTTGAGACATTAAGTAAATAAAATTTTTTTTTCTATAAATGCGTAAAAATCACTCAATTTCTCAATCCAAATGTGTCAAATTTTACGTTTTCAACTAAATGTGTTTGATATATGATTCACAAAGCTCAAGAACGTGTTTTATCTTAAAAAATATGATATAGTAGTACAAAGTATGAAATATATACAAAAATATAAATAAAGTAGTATTTATTTTTCGTCCAACTTACAATAAAATATTATTTGTGGTGTTAATTGAAACAAGATAGGGAAAATGATTCGTCTTATTCTACATATTTTGATAGTATCAAGGATATGAAAGGATGAGACACATACATCCTTCATATTGTACATATATTTTCAACTAGTTGACTTGTAACAAAATTGCTCTAAAGCCAAGTAACATATTAAAAATAATTACTTTAAATCATGATGTAAGATAGATAAGGTGGCTACATACCCAATGTGCTCTATGCATTGAAAAATGTTTTAAAAGTAGAATACTATACGAGAAAGAAAACTGGTAACATATACAGTCTACATAATATAATAATAATAAGCCTGCATTCTTCATCCTGGTCTAAAAGAAGCGTTCCACAAAAAGGTCACTACTTTTATTCTTCTGAAACCACCTTATTTATCTTACACCATGCTTCAAATGGATGTATGGCTTAATACATGCAAAATATAACAAGTTAAGGACTAATTCTACCACAAATCCCATAATTTGCATTTAGATAGGGTCGTATGAACACCAGCCAGCAATAAAGTTTGTGGTGCCACAATGCTAAATATGCTGTCAATTATTTAATTGTAAATTATTTTAGTAGAGGTGTTATTACAGAAATAAAGTATTAAATTTAGTAAAATATGAATTGAAATAAACTCGATTTTTCGATACTGCATATAAGCAACCAAGTCAATACAGTTTCTACATGATATTCTCTTAAAATTAGTTTATTGCTAAACGCTATTTATTAAAAAAAATATAAGAATAATCTGCAGGTTTTATAAATAATAACAAATTAAAATCCTGACCTCAATTAAATAGGCATTATTTCTCATATAATAAATCTTGCAAAATTTCAGATATTTAATGATTTATTTATTGTAATATTTATATTTAAATTACCTGTTTTTAGAAATTAGTTTTTAAATTTATACACCAAACCGCATATCCTATAAATGTCATCGATTAATCATTCACTTCAAGTTTGAAGTTTTTCTTCTTGTGCCAAGCCATATCATGGTAAATACGTCTCCAATTACAGAAAGTCAGAATTAAGTAAATAAATATTTCAAATATTTTCTAAAAAGATTTAATGTCATAGATGGAAACTATTTATGAATTTAAATGAAAGGAAATATTTAAAAGAGGTACAATATTACAATATTGTCTTGCAAGTTTCTTAAGGAGCTGAATTCGAATAATTATTCTTCCGAAATTAATAGCTGGGAAATACGATTCAAAATAAATAATGGCGCGGAATTTGAGGTAGATTGGGTTGCATAGCATAAATATAAAATCTAAAATAATCCAATTTTGCGTAAATGAAAATGTATTTTGGGCATTTTTGAAATATTCTTTCAAATGAGTATAATGAATTTAATAACAACCTGCTTGCTTTGTTAAAATATTTTTAATTAATAAAGGCAATTCAATTGAATATTCTTCTTATTAAATAAAACTGAAAATAAAGCAAAACAGAAACACATGAAAAGGCTGACATGTAAATTTTGTAATTCAATGTAAAAATTCTAGCAAAAATTAATTACAATAATAACAAAACAAAATAAAATATGAACGTTTTGATGATAGAAGAATTGGTTACCTTGCAGTTTAATTAGATCTGTTACCATTGTAATAACAATAACAGTGGCATCACTTATCTACCACAGCACGAGGCCGGTAAAAACAAGAATTATGTATTGTAATAAATTGTTATTACTTTATAATAAAACGATTGTTGGTTTTGGAATAACATTTTTTAAATGCCAATATTATTACAAGAATCGGAATTCTTGTTTTTTTAAATTAGATTGAAAAGTAAATAACAGGAACAAATTATTATTGGGTATTACGTCTGGTGGAATTAAGAGGGTTTTCGGTTGATAATAGGAAGATTACCCGTTTTTTGTTTTTTTCTTTTATTTATAGTTGTGGAACGTTGACCTTCTTATTGATGCATGTATTCCTTGAATTCCTTTGACGTACATCTGTGTAAACTGGTAGAACAATCTTCTTTTCTGAAATTATTTATTGATATTAAAAATTGAAATAACTAAAAGATTAGTTTTTCACGATATTTAGAATATAGCATTTTTATTGAGATTTATTAGAAATAATTTATAATTAGGTAAATCTAATGAAAACTAATAGCTTTTAATGCATGATTAATCTTCAAAGCATACCCGTTTATTATAATTGATTCATCTAATTATTATGATGAAATAGTTTATATGTTAACTATCGATTTGTTATTGGAAAGCGTATTTGGTGATGAATTTTATCAAAAACGTTTATTTTCAATTATCCCCGTCTAACAACTGAAATTCAATATTAGTTAAATATTTATGCACAATGAAATACTAACATAATATTAAAATAATTACATAATGCTGAAAGCTCAGTACTTATTAATCTACTAATTTAACAATTTTATTAATTTTATGAATGAATAGTGGTTAGTTACAAAAGAAAAAGTTGGCGTGCACACTATTGATGTTATTTCTTTTGATATAAATAATTGACCTATTAGAGCTATGAATTTCTGGTTATATTGAATAACAAAATTACTCTTTCTAAATGAAATTTTTTATTTTATTATTATTTTAATGGTGGATGCGCTTGGCAATGAAAAAAAGATACTCAATATGTAGCTATTTTATATATCTCGTAATATCCAATGTTGAAACATCTATTCCTAGAAACCAATAAGTATTTCGACCAATAATCTGTACACCATGACTTGTTTATTACTTTTAATTTGGATGTTATGTAGGTTTCATATTTCCGCTTAATTGATTTCATCGGAAAAATACGAAATTAAAGCGGGGTAAAACAATGTTCCAGGAAATTTCAACTTTTTAAATGGTTGTTAAAAATGTATTGAACTGAATACAGGACTATATTTAGAGAGAAAAAATAGTAACAATACAAAAATTTGATAAATTCATATTAAAAATCGATTTCAATTACTTTGATTTTTGAAGTATAAAATAGGCTTACTTGGTTGCATATATTAAAACTATAACATTTATTTTTTTAATTGAAATTACTTATTACTATACTTTTATTTATGATTAAATATACTTTGATACAATGAAAAATGCATAAGACTTTTAAAATTTTATAAAATTTTACAATTTAATTTAATTAATTTTTTTCTGTATTTTATAATTCAGCTACATTTTTTAAACAAAAAATTAAAACGAACAGTTTCGCCACATTTTGGCTTTTTAATTTTGAAAAAGATAAAAGAGCTACAGAAGCACACACAAAGATATGTGATGTATATGGTGATAAAACAGTTACAGACCGCACTTACTAAAATTTTGCTCTAAATATTTTACTTTCAAGATGACATAGGTGAAGACCAATTGAAGATGCTGATTGCAATTGATCGGCAGATAACGGTTCGTGAGAACAACTCTTCATAACCATTTGAAAAGATTTAGGTAGTATCGAATCTCTAAATCATTTTCAAAAGCACGAGAACCCCTCTCAAACCGATTAATTTAGCAAAATATGCAACTTTAATACAAAAGTATTTTAAAACGGTTTGGCACACAAAAAAGTTGTATGGAAAATATCTTTAATTTTATAAATTAACAAAAAGAAATCAACAAATGCAATATTAAAATGTTCTTTATAACAAAAAAGACAAGACATTAAAAAATTTATTTTCCTTATTGTGTAAATTATATTTGTACTTTGATGATTAAAGTTTTAAAGTTTATGTCTTGCATTTTATTGCACCACAGATTGTGTGGTTATATAAAAATAAAAGTGTTATACAAAGATAATATTAAAAATTAAAAGAAAATCATTTAAAAATGTAATTTCGGCATAAACAGTAATAAATTTAAAGCACGACAAACAAATAGTGCGAGTTGGAAATTGTTATAGCTGGAAGTTTCTATTGCTTGTGGTGTCATGGTCAACCATTATCGCTTATTTAAATACTCTGTTCAAATTTAGACGATTGAACAAAGTATTAATATGAATATCATGATCCTTTAATGTTTACAATGACATGTTATATAATCTTCTGTATCACACTTCCATTTTAGACATTTTAATTAATCATATTTAAGTCCGGAGAGCGTTCAGTTTTGTCATATTTACGCATATAATTAAGGATTTATTCTAAAAACGTTTATATACAGTTATAATTTAATTCTCAGATCTTTAACTGAAAATAATTAAGTATGAAATGAGTAGTCTATATTTGAGTTAAAAGAAGGGTATAGCCCACCAGACTATGGTCTCTACTAATTACTATCACTCATCGATACTTTCATCAGTCTTGTTTGTGTGCAGAAAATTCAGAGTTGTTATAGATTGTACTAAACACCATCTGGCTGTCCGTGATATATTAATTAATATAATTGTGTTTTGAGAAATACGACATTTTTATGTAATATGGGACTATCATATCTACTCTCGTTGTATAAGAAACTATTTAAGTACATTTGAAGAGAGTCAATAAATTCATATTGATAGAGTAATAACAAAATAAAAATGTTATAGGAAAATTTATTGGCATTTATCAATTAAAACTTTCAAATATTTAAATGGATGAAATGTTTTCATAATTTGAAGATGTTTGAACACCATTTATTATCCTCAACTAGTTTCTGAACAAGATGAATTGAAAATTGATTGCAATTGGATTGTTTGGAAAGAAAGCTATCGCGATAAGTAAACAGGTAACCGACAAAGAAATGTACAGATGTTCAACAGATCGTAAATCACCCCAAAGTATTGAGTTTTTTCTACAACATACGTGTCTTTTAAAAAACTTAGAGTTTCTGTTAGTAGACAAATCATGGAACAAAATCGTGTCCGCAAAAAATGATAAATTCGTTTCGTGATATAGTTAGGATTTATAATTTCGATTTATAACGAGCGAACTGGGAGTATTATTCATTTTGTAACGTTACGTAGTATAGTAACTATTAATTGTAAATTTACTTTTTTTTCTAAAAATGAGAATTTATTCTCTCTTGATTAATCTCAGAGGTAGAGTAATCTTGACATGAAAATTAATTGGAAAACTGATAATATCGATAATTTATGAAGTAAAGAAACTAGAAAGTAAATTAAATATACTCTTAATATATTTAACAGAACTGTAATACATATTAATAATAAATTATAGAAAACAACCAGACTTTTTTGAATAAACATAATTTTTGTAAACGTTTCGGAAAGAATTCTGCATATTTAACTCTTAATTTAATTGCTATACAAATTGAATGGAAAAATTTATTCTTTCATAGACTTTTAGGGAATATTTAAGTTACTAAAATGATAAAAACATCAATTCTGTATTAAATAAATTGAAGTCACGATCTGGAAAATAGTACTGCGATCTGTTATGCAAGATTTTTCCGTAAAATATAGAATAGATAGGGAAGCCTAAAACGACATGTGATATGCAAAGCGGAGATATGTATCTGTCCTCTTTTATTCATTAGTCCTCACGCACGTAATGTTTCAAAGAAAAAGGAAAATCACAAAACCCTACATCAGAGACCTTTTGTTCGGAAACCAATCACATAAAAAATGCGCTTTAACACTGCTGCTTTGACTACAAAATATTTGTTCGGAGATGCATTTAAAAACAAATTAACAATTCATTCGCAAATATTTTGTGAAATCCTTTATAATTTAAAGAGGATGTTTACATAACCAATAATTACGACAGTTTATACTATATTATGTTATTATCATTATTTTGACAACAATAGATTATATAATATGATAATTAGATATAATAGAAGGGAAGAAAATCAATAAAGATCAGTTGTTGTACTTAGAAGGAGGAACTTTGTAATTTCTACCTTGTAAATTGATTCCATCTCTTTCCACCTCCTATATTATACATGTAAATAAAATTACGCGATAATATCTTGTTTCAAAACGAAATCATAATAAACTCATCTCTTTAAAATTAAGGCATACTCAGTTAAAATTATGACTTGAATTCCAACGCAATCTCCTATTAACATAATATTGAAATAAATTTTAAATGATGAAAAACATCAAGATTGATATTACTGTAAATGGTGCGTGAAAAACTTTTCCACAATTACGAAAATATTTGAAAATGTAAATTGCTGACGTGATGCCACTGCCAAATTTTGTTTATAAAATAAGAAACTTGAGACGTAACTAATGAAACTCGACTCGTAACATTTTAATTGTTTAATCACCAACACGAGGTCTCATTTGTACTTCAAAGTGGAATTTACGTGTTCAAAACACCTGCGACAAACTAATGACTGGACGAACTAGTTTTCATCCACTTGAAAACTTTTACAGCGAATTTTGCAAACAATTATCCTAGCAATCAATTTGTTACGTGTCACTTATTAAAAAAGTAAAAAAAGAGAAAATTGAATAAAATATCTCTTATTATTGGAGCATTTTGTTCTATTATTCGTACAGCTGTCATACGCATTTTGTGGTTAAATCCTGCAATGGATGTATCTAGATGTATTGTGTAATGTGTTAACCACAATTCAGGTGCAATACAAATGTTTAGTAAATTAAGGTAAATTTAATTATGTAAAATGTCTATAATGATAATCAAGAAGAGTTAATATGGACAGGCAATAGACATGTTTTAATTAAATGCCCAATGAAGTGTCGAAAACTTTATAAAGTGCATTTCAAAATTATAAAATAAATAAAAAAGAAAGGGGGAAATCACTCTAAAAATTTACATGGGTACTCAGAGAATATAGAGGAACATTTCCACTAAATTAGGAGAAAATCCATATTTTTGCTACACTTATTTAATCTGGATGGTCCCATATATATAATATTCATATTTACTTTTCTTATTTATTAATTTTAATGCAACAGAAAAATAAACTAAAATCATTTATATATTTATTTTATGTGTATATAAATAAATATGCCTATTGAAACAATATTGTTAGTTTATTTTATAACTAATTGATATTTATAATATTATATCATATTATTTTAATGTGTTTATTCACTTTTAAACTTTAAATAAAAAACAGATTTCCTTTCATTACGAATAAAGTGCGATAAGAAAATTAACAAAGAAAAACATTTTATAATTTAATTAATATAATTAGTTTTAAAATCAAAATATAATTTTAAATATCAAACATATGCAACCAAATTTACATTAAATGAAACACAATGCGCCAGTTTAAATATATAAAGCTCGATACGTTTTTATTGATAATTAATTAATTAATGTAAATGGTATCCCTAATCTAATTTGAAAATATCACATCGATAGAGAAAATATGAAGTGATTCTCCTTGTTTCTATTAAGTTTTGCATATCCATCTGATTTAAAATGGAAGACACAATGACACAGGTAACAAAACTACTAAAATTGATTAATTTTGGAATAGTTTAAAAACTAATTTAAATTTAAAAAGATTTAAACCTTACGTTTTTGTGATTTTGTGTTTTGAAATCAATAAATGCATATTTAAAAATAAGTTCAAGGATTCTGCGGTTGCAGTGAATAGTGCATTAATGTTAACATTTTTGTTCAAAAATCGTGGAATTGGTGAAATTTCAATTTAAAATTTCCATCGGGTATTAGTAAAGATTTCTTTCAGTTTTCTATTTACAAACAATTTAAAAACTAGCACTCACTTTCGACTGAACATGCTTTTCACTGCAACCGCAGGTTTATTTATGAATAAAATTTATAATTACCTTTTTAAACTGGCTTTCTTAATAGCAACTTGACACGGCATATGTTGATTCCAGATGGAAAATTTTATTCGCACCCATTGAAAATTAATAGACAGCAACCTAAAAGAAATTGTATTGAAATGATGATATATTGTTTGATTCGGAGAGCGATACAAACATGGAAAGGGATATATTTAAAGAAAAACAGGAACGCGATGCTAGGATATTTCTTTATTTAAGTAAAAGTAGTATTGAAACACAAATTCTTCCACGATCGCAATAAAATCGATGATAATCTAAGACTGGAGGAAAAAGTTTGAAATCTCTCGACTAGAAAGGTTATAGAAAGGGGTAATCGAACATCGAAGGGATTGCAATTTTCCAGCCATTAATACTATTGAGGGTATAAATAGAAATAAGACTTACCTATGAGTTTAAATGAAATTTTTGTAGTTAGTTAGGTGGTTGAAAGAAAATTAAAAATTATTACGTTAATCTCTTTAATAATTAACATGCGGTAAAATATAACACAGTCATCTGAATGGACATAGCTATAAAATACAACATGTACACATAATACATAAATAGCTTGTAATCACTGTGTAACACATACATATTTTTTTTATCATTTTTAAATATTTAATTTAATTATTTACATATAGACATGACAGATTATTTTATCATTATGATATTTTTGAGTGGAAAGACTCGGGTATAAAAAGTGGTGATAACAGTAAGGTATTTTACATAAGTAATGAATATGTCTGGGCTCAGCACGACATATCAGTAGTAACTCAAATTCTAAGTAAATAAAGTAATTTAAGGAATCTTAGGCCGAAGATTGGAGCATATGAATTAGTATGGTCGACTGGGGCTCAATATCGGCCAGTAAATTCTTGCGTGCTCTAATCCTTGGCTTAGCTCACTCAGGTACAAATTTCATAAAAACATATACTCACTACACTGTAACTTCTTCTGTAAATCTACTTTTATCATCTAAATTGATGACAATTGCATGAGTTCTGGCATGGCCAGATTTGAGTACGCGCCCATTGCGGCTACCAGCCGGACTTTCAGTCGATTGCGTTCCAGAGGTGGTTGGAGCAGGACTCGCAATTCTATCGTCCCTGCTACTAAGTTCAATCGAACCTTCTGCAACCGAAGTGGATTCCCCGGAGAGTTCTTCAACACATGTCCCCGAATCCCTAGTTACAGTGGTGTCGCCGTTTATATCAGTCGTCTGAGCAAAGGACACACTCTGTCGCTTACTTTTTACCGGGGCAACCTCTACGACACCAACCTCCGCCTCATCCTGCGAATTGATTGTAGCACTTACTAATTTATCTGTTACAATGCAAATCATATTATTTAATTTGCAAGTTTTACGAGCATTGCTTTGTTCCTGTTCGTGATCGTGCTTACTAGCGGCATCTTGCATTGCGGTGATCTTAGATGCTAAATGCCGATTTCCCACCCTCATGTTTTTCTCTTTGAGGATTTCTAATTGAGTGTATAGCCGCACGAATTCCTCTTGCACATCCTGTTCAGTGATTTTGGCATATTCCAATCCAGCCACCGATGAATTAGTGCTGGTGTATTGAGAATTTCCGGAACGAGCTTTCCCTAAAAATTTGGATGCTTGCGTTTTCGACATCATCCCTGAACTTTCCTCGTTTTTATCATGTCCTTTAAAAACCATGTAAGCCTAAGCAGACATTTCATGACGATTATTATAAAGTTTTATTATATAAGGGGAGAAAATTTTACCTTGCTTCCGAAAATTAAACCGAGCAAGAGGGTGACTGTTAATTGGGTGTGACAGAAGAATATAATGTAAAGCAGGTCCGGGTTGGCGGGCTTTTGTAGAAATAACCTGAAACCACAAAGATATTTAGTGAAATTTTATTCCATAAACCACTATTCGCACTTACGACGTGCTGAGCACACTAATAGCAATCATGCTATTATTAAGCTCGATTGACTAACGGGCTTGCGAGTGAATAATATCCGCATTCAATCACCTCTTGCTATTATTTACATGTTACAAACAGCAGGTCATACTTACATAGAAATATTTAAAAATATCGATAGAAGAAATTCATTGTAAATAGCCATTGAAATAAATCTGCTTTCGTTAAATTCAGAAGGAGCTTTCCTCACTACGATGCAAAGTCGAATTCCCCATACTAAGAACGTCACCTCCACTATAACAAAATGAACACGTTAGCAGGTTACATGATGCAAAATTGAGCTAATAGTTGAATACTCGAGGGTGCTGCTTATAATGATATCCTCTGTAAAGAGATAAATTTCTGCACGTTTACTTCTCAGTGTGCAATCGAAACTCGAAAAGTACGCAATCTGTGCATTTCCGCAAGAATCAAGATTTTCGTATACAGCTTAACTGAATTTACCGCGAAATGAATAACACCACTATACCCCAAAGCCACATTACATTATCAATTAATTATTTAACAAATTATTTTTATTTGTGTAGTTACAAAAACAACTTACAAATAATTATTTTATATATTTTATATAATATAATATTATATTTATGCACTATCAAAATTGCTTTTGTGTTTTTGCGATTATTTTATTAAACATACTAAAATGTTTTTATTAGATACAATTACATTTATGTTAACCATTTGTTTAAATACGTATAATAATATATTTATTTTACAGTAGAAATATACAGTGTATTCCGAAAATGGGTGCCGGCTTATAACAGCTTTAATAATAATCTAACACCCAACAATTGGCAACAATATTATAAATATTACTTTATTCCCTAGGGACATAAACTGCCATTTTATTCCTTGTTGGTAAGGATTAAAGCGCCACATTATATATCGGTCATGCATAAAGTAAATTATTCCATGAAGACGTTTTTCTTAAAAGGATATTCTAGAACTGCAATTGATGTTTATAAATTTGTTGTCTCAAAGTTTAAAACTTTGAAGCAGTCATGTAAATAAAATATATGTGGACCTCTAAACTCTTTGAACTCATGAACGAGATCTTTTATTTTCTTTCGGATTGTTCTATAATGAAATCAATAGTTCCACAGCAAATTTAATACAACAGGAAACCATTATATATAGATTTTTTTATAATTAAAGGATTCTCGATTCCAAGAACAATTACACAGTTTGTACTTTTTACATAAATTTTGATTATATTCAGCATAATCCTACATTCCCAGTTGAGATATTTGTTTGAACATTTTTTTTTTTCGAGCTAGATTTAAATTAAGGGAGGAATGGCAGAATTTAAAGCTAACTCTAGTAAATAAATCGAGCTGCAGAGAGAAAATAAAGTGGGAAACTAAAATATAGTGGAAGTTTAAGTCCAGGCAATGAAACACTTAAATGGATTAATTGTTTAATAAAAATAAGAGAAACAGTACGAGTAAACCCATTTATATTATTCTCTTTCTTCCCACATTTTTCTGTAGTTAAAATTTAATTTTGTGATTAACGAAGGGTCTCTCTTGCCAGAAAAAAATGCGACTATTTGTCTCAGGGGATGTTTATTAAGCTGATTTTCTGTGATTGTTGAAAATGTAATTATAAAAGAGAAAATTAATTTTTAGTTAACAAAGTGTGACCCATAAATATTATAATGTCTATTTTTTTAGATTATTAATTCAGCTAAGGTTTGAAAGTAACATATCCTTATCACAAAAAACTCTATTTCATTTTTTTTGTGAATAGATAAATATTGTGAAACAAATTCTTGCTTTAATTTAGTTAAAATTTCTATTAATAATAAACAACAGAAATATTTCTTTTTGATTTGGTGGTATAATTTATTTTATAACACTTAATAAACTTACTGAAAGCAATTAAATTCTACGTAATCATAAAGTTTTAAAAGTATAAAATAAATTTTTTGAAATAATTTATAGAATTGCAATATAAGGCTTTTGTAGTATTTTTATGACTAGTGCCTACAATAATAAAACACAAATACGGAACGTGGTAATTGTATGCTATATATCAGAGTTTACACAGACAGATTTTCATTCTAGTTGTTTCTACTCACATTATGCATACAAAGTTAAATTTCTCATCTAAATGGGGATTTTTAGAGTTGACTACATTATATAATTCGATTAAATTGGGACGATTTTTTTTTCCATCTGGAACAATACATTTATTGCATAGCTACTATGCATTGCATGATTTCATATGAAATGTATTTCGAATTGGTTGTAACGACAAGCTATTTCATCTATCATTTGCATGAATAAATCTAAAACATGGGACATTAACATTTCATTAAATTCCAATGTCGGGTTATTTTGCACAAAATGTAATTTTTCTAGTTGGGAATTTACTATGTGAATTCGTCATTTCGCAACATAAATCTGAATGTATCTGAATCTTGCATCATAAACTTTCATGAAAGAACGTTTGTCGGTCCTCATTATGGGATTCGAGAACATACAAAGGAACATAGCGTCAGAGATAATACAAAAGCATCTATACTAGTTAGCTTCTTTATACCTCAAAGGGTTGAAATAAGGAAGCCATTTTTCCAAGAAATATTTTATAATCTTTACTAAAAGATTAAAATAATAAGAAGTTTAGTAATATTTCATTATCTACTAGTGTTTTATATAGGAATAAAAAATATACACAGGCACATATAAATCTTGTGAATTACCAGTCTCGGGTATTTTATTTTTCTTTTTCAAGATTAGTCTGAGAGGGATATAAATATTGTCTGCGAAATGTTTTGAATATAATTACATTAAACACAAAGAACATGCAAAAATGTGTTATCACTTATTCATTTATATAGTTCATATAAAATAAACATGTAGAAAATTTCCCTTTAGTTTTCCACGTCACATAAACACAAAAGAAGCAATGTGTTTATGTTACAGTTTGTTATATAAAGCAGGAAAGAATCAAAAGTAGGATTAAGTAGCAAAGTAAATGAGAAATGTAAAAGAAACAATACTGAAGATAAATTATGTATGAGGTAAAAAAAAAAAACAAAAGAGAATAAATAATTTAATAGTAGGGGAGGTAAGAGTAAAACATAATCAAGAAAAAATTAACAATATTCAATTTCCTTTTTAATGTTCTTGAATTTTAAAACAGAGAAATTGAGTTGCAAAAAAATATTTGAAGACTGTCTGTATCCTCATCATATCTCCAAATAATTTGATCAAAATTAGAATTTGTATAAAAGTTCTTTCAACAAACGAAGTGGTTGTTTTTATATATTTTCATTATAAAGTAAAAGTTCAATTGTATGGATGGAATTAGATTTTTTTTTACGGTATCTCCAGAGAATCGTCTCTAAATTAAAATGTTAACTTTAGTAAATTGAGATTGATACTGTGTGAATATTTGTCCCAAACAAATGGAAATTGAATGTTTAATGTACATTTTGTTAAAATTGATTGAATTCACACATGCCATTGCTTGTGATGTACTTTAATTAGAGCAGTGATATGATCGAGAACATTCTATTGATTGAAATTTCAGACATGTAAATCCGAACCAATATGAGATAAATCAAATACGTCAAATTTCCATTAAGCGCAAATTATCTAATCACATTTTAACTATAAAGTAGTTGAAATTATCTTTACTTTTAAAATGTACATCATTAACGTGCTAAAGTATTAATAGAAAAGTGTGGGTGGTAGAAGTGTTGAAGTTCACAACTCAACTTTGACAGAAAGTGCAAATTCTAAATGTAAAATAATATTCTGCTAATGGTGGTCTTGCCACGTAATGAAATATTCAATTTTCTTTTAACTTTTATAATAAATTTTACAAGAAATTTATTTCTACTTTTAAATTAGGCAAATTTACTTAACGAACGATGGTAATTAAAGCACTAACAATAATTTAATGAAAAGGGAAAACTTTCATCTTTTGAGATTTATTAATTAAAATGAATATTTATTTCAATAATAACTTATACTTTCTAGAAAATTTTTATGGCAGAGAGAACTATTTAAACCAATTCTAGTGTTAACAGTATTGTAAGCCTATTACCACTTGTTACTAGAGAATTTCACATCAATTTTAATCAAAAATAATTTCATATACGTTTGATCCCAACAATTCTGTTACAATATAATTTTCGTTGTTTAAAAATTGAAAATTGTAATTATATCCATGTATGGTTCATTAACTCTTCAAATTATATTGCAAACTTTAATATTCGAACTTTTCAAAGTTTCATCTTTAGCATACTCTATTTATTTTAACAAAAGGGGTAGGAAAATAATTAAATCCAAGGGATTATATAATATTAATATAAAATTTATGGATTAAAATAAATGTAATAATGATAAATTATATTTTTTTTTTGAAATCATCAAATTATTATTTTAAACAATTCAAAAGATCTAAGATTAGATAACATACAACTAGTTTAGGTTTAAAATTTGAATGAAAGTTATGAACTTGACTACTTATATGAAAATATAGCGACTTGCTTTTCTTGAGTAATATTTTGTGGTTGGGTATTTTTTAATATAGTGGAAGGAACCACCTTTGAAATGAAAACTTTTCAGTAAGCATGTTTTGTATTTAAATTTCTATTTTGATGTTAACCGCATTGAAGGGGGCAATATTTGAGCAGCTTCATTGTTACACTGGATGTGTAACGTTGAATGTGCTTAAAATAGTAACTCTAGAAGCAATAAAATTCATAGCATCCAACTGAAAAAGTTAATGAAATACAGATGGCCCTATTTCTGGACGAACTATTCTAGTTCAGAAGATGAGATGGTTCGTAATGTAGAAAAAAAATTTAATGAAGCAACTAAGCGAATTTCGTAATTTAATCTTTTGGTACACAAAATGAGGAATTTAGTAGTTTAGAATTGAGTAAAGCTTTGCAAGTATTGAATATAAAGTCTTTATATAAGGGGTAAAGTTTCTATGTAAATTGCTGATTTGTGCATTTTTTCAATAAAAAGAATTCGAGCAAGCTATTGATTAAAAGCTCATATCTAGTAGTAACAATAAAAAAATCATGGATCTTCTTTGCGTTTTCCGCGCTGTTTAATTCATGTGATGGAAGCAAGTGTGCAATATGAGGGCTGAAAATTTCCCGTCACGTCTCTATTATCTTATTGATTTCCATCATTATATTGAGAACCTAAAAATTATCCGAATACTGCAATTGAATAGTTTCATTAAAGAAACCATTATATCGATAATATTTCATTCAGTGCTCATTCATATATCTATATTAAAGTTCATGACTCTAATCTAGATTTTTATTTGGGAAATTGAAAGAAACGGTTCTGGTATATAGCGATTTTCTCTAATTTACTACAACGCGGAGTTTCTTATCCTCTTTTTATCATAGATTTCAATTGGGCGAGTGTTAAAAATCCAAGGCCGTATTATTAGATAGCCTGGGGAAACTTTTTTCCAGTATCTCGAATTTAACAATAAAAGTGGGGCAACTTTAGACTCAATTAAACAAATTAAAAAAGTTAGTTTTGTTAAAAAAAAAGGCTTGATTTGTTTACCTGAACGGGGAAGTTACTTATTTATATCAGCTATAAACACATAAGTAAACTTTTTCCTTGTAAAGTGGTGAAATATGGGCTTTTAAAAGTTTCCAGGCTGTGAACTACCTTTAAACTCATCAGATTCTTTATATTCTCTGCGCTCTTGTTACTAGCAACTTGATACAGAAAATTCGATACGATGAGAACCCTCTCCAAAATCCTTATATGATAATGCCACTTCTTTTTATATTTTACAGATTTAATTAATTTAATACTCAAATTGCCCTTATAATTTATAAAAGCTACAAATTTCAGTTATTCATACATTTTCTAACTAAGCAATTTAATCTTTCAGAATTTAAACTCAATATTTTGTAACATTTGGTGTAAAATATAATAATAGTACATGTTAACGTATTGACATAAAAAATTTTATTCTGAAAGTTGCAGCGATGGTAAAAAATTAATGAAAGATAAAATTTAAAGCAATATATCAAGCTGGGACATTAAATAAGAATGCAATTTTAACAAAATCTGCATTCGCATTGAAATATGAATGATCGTTAAAGAACCTATTCAATCGAAATAATAAAAAAAACATGAACAAATAGAAACATCGTCCATTGAAACAGCAATTGCATCGAAGCATATGTTCCCCGTTTGTAATATGGGTTTAGAAACGTTACAGAGTCCTTAGGGCTCACTTACATACACACAAAGTTTGTTTGTGTTTTAGTGTTTATTCATTTTTGTAAAATTCGATCCGTTGCTTATAATAAATATTCGACCTATATTAAGCACTCATAACATCCATCAATAAGTTATCATCCCACTAATGTGTCTTTATACACGCCCAGTGCAGAAATGAGTTTTCCAAATGTGATTTCAAACGAGAATGGGATTACTTTTTTTGGTTTATTGATAAGTGCGTCCCTGTGGACCAAATGATGGACCAATATTTCAGGCGCTGCCTGAAAATTGCTGGCGTTTGATTTGATTTGGAAATTACTGGTGAATAGTGTAGGGGGTCAACTCCTGCTTGAATCGTTATTGAGGGACCAACGCTTCAAAAAAAAAAAAAAGAAAAAATCTTCCTCGCACATTCGTATCTTTCAGAGAAGTGATCACAATCGGGATCGGAAACTAGAAATAACGAGGGACGGTTGTAAACTACATCTTGGCGGCGAAATTTCCTGCCATCTCGGAATGAAAATCTCAAAAAAAGAAACGAATATTAGGAACTTTCATTCCTCATACACTTTTCTTTAAAATAAATTATAATAAACACTTCAGATTTATCTCGTAGAAAAATTGTAGAAATAAAAATAAGCTTGCGTTTCATATGCAATATATTCCTCTTTATATAAGATCTGACTAAAAACAAATTAAAATGATAAAGAGTAAGACTTGGAAATTTATAGGTTTCCATATCAAATAAAGTCACAACACAGAACTATCTGGACCACAGAGAAAAATAAACATACACAAATTACATCAGACATGAAATGCAGAAAAATTGGGTTTAAAGTGCAAAATAAACAATGTGTTAACAACACAAGAAGATTACATTTCTCGAGAAAATTACATTTGTTTAAATAAGGTGTGAATAGTAAAGTTAATTAATAAATATTTTTATTTATTTAATTTTTACATATTAATATTTTTGGAAGCACTCGATTTTGTTTGAAATTGGAGAACATTAAGAAAATAAATTTTTATTTATTTTGGTTGTAGAAATGTAAAATTTCGTTCTACTTTTCTGATCAAAATTGTAGTATTGATCCTAACATTCTGTCTGATGTACAAGATGCAATACGTTCTTTTGCTTTACGCCTTTGTATCTACAAAATTTAATTAAAAAGGAATTTTATGTGTGAATATAGAACACAAATGTATATTGCGTTATTCTCTTTGTGTACAATATTAAGTAACATGAAAATATTTCATGTCAGGTGTGTATTTTTCTCTAAATCCTTTAATTTGTAAAAATAAAATTAGATCATGTCTCTTGAAAATCCAATTGGTTAAATGAGATTTAAATACGTTTTAGTTTTAATTTGGATTTGAATGGATGCCAAAAGTAGTTTGACTTAAGTTGTATTTGGAATGGTAAATTTCAACAAAATATTAATTAAATTTTATTGTGCAGGAACTAATATTTATAGCTTATTAAGTATATGGATACTGGATAAAAGTGTTGAAAATTTGGAGAAGCTTTGATTTAAGCTTTCTTTATGATAGTATATCTTTGATCCGCATTTAATTAACATTTTAGCAGGATTATGAAAAAAATATTAATCAAATGAAAATACTTAATTTAAAAAATTCTCAAATTAATTAAAGCGACCAAGTGAAAATGGATAGAGATGAAACGAATTAATAAATTTATAGTAAAAAGGAATAAGCTATTAAAATAAAAATTTTAATTTGTTATACTTGAAGTTTTATATTCGTAAAAAAGAGAATTTACCATAAACTATTAGAATATGTTCGCCTTCACAGCTCCTTTAATTAAATTGTTGGATAAGAAATATCGAATTTCATTTAGTTGTAAAATCCTTTTCCATCTCGGGCTGTTTTCTGTTTTCTAATTCGATTATACCTACCTTTATTATTCGGGATCAAGTACAAGGGTTTATTATTGCATTTGCTTTGGTAATAGTTGTTAATTAACATTAGAAAACATTTATAAATTCAGTTAATATGGAATAGAAATGTTAGAAATGGGGTTAAAGGGCCGTGCGGACTAATTAGCTCTTTTTTGTAATTCAAGAAAACCGTAACAAGGATTTCCAACTACGGACTGAACGAGAGACCTGTGTTTTTCAGGTCTTAATCGTAATAGGGTGAGGTGGTTAAATTTTTTTAAGAACTTCTGCTTTTTATTGATTAAACTTTTCGCGTACATCAGACGTATTTTTACAATTTAAAGCGTTAAAAAAGTGCATTGTATTTGAGCTTCTAGGAAAACTTTTCACTTCTCAATCAGAAAGAATAATGAACAACTTCCTTTTTAGTTTGGCGTGGTAGAAGCGAAAAGATGGAAAGTTGAATTTTATTACTTACGCATGCTGAAGGAATGATCCCACCAATCCGACCTGCATAAATAGGCTTTCAAGTCGTCAGCTGTCCTCCCCACGATTACAATGGGTGGTGCTACTAATGTTCTTATGATGAGAAAAACCGTAAAGATAGCTACAATAATTCCAAGCCGTTTTAGAAGATTCATATCTGTTATCTTGACCGCCTTAGCCGAACGGACCCGGAAAATAACGGAGATCCTGCAAAAAAGATAAAACAAAAACGTAATAAATAAGGACACTGTGATATAAAATATGACATGACATGAGGAAATAATGATAAAGTTCCCCTTTTTACCCTTTAGCGTTTCACCAGTGAAAAAACTTTCCTTGATTGAAGCTGCTAAAATTTCCCCCATTATTTTTCCAAGCCCAACTTATTACTTTGAAGAGTTATTTTTTCTTGATTCAGATTATCGAATGCTTTATTTTATTCTCCAAGTTTATTATTGTTTTATTTTTATTTATTTTTTTTTTACCACACATAATGAATCACGTAATTTGTATATTAAATAAAAGCTTATTTGCATATTCAGCATAAAAAGCATATTTAATTTAAATAATTATTTTAATTGTATTAATACAAAATTTCTCTCAAATACTTAAAGGATAGACAAATTACTTATGATCGGTAGTACATTTCCTTTATGCTATAACAAAATTCAAAAAATTTCTTTAAATGTTTAGGATTGAAAAGTGTAAACAATTATATGCTTTTATAATTCTTATTAATTTCAAAACATTTTGTTTTCAGTTAAACAATCTTGGATGAACAACAAAGAAAAATGCAATGCATATTTTACTCATCTTCAAAATTTATACTGTATTTTAAATCTGTTTGATATGCATAAGTTCTTTCAGCTTCCGGTCATTATTTTTCCTAAGTTAAGACTAAGATAAATCTCACAAGCTTTCAGGAATGCATTTAAATTAGGTACTAATTTATGTATATTAACAGAAGTTCCGTCGTTGAAAATGTAATTCTAAACTTACATCTTTAATCAATCTTAAAAAATTAAATTGTGGTAACATTTTATACACATATCATTTAAACATGTTGCTTTAAATAATTATGCTGTAACTTTTACAAACAGTTTAGTATTCTTAATGTAACTTTACATTAACTAAGATGTATAGCTAGCTCATCATCCAAATAATAAAACTTTCCATTTATCATAACCGTTCTAATTAAACACAAGAACTTTTCCATTTAAATGTGCATTTCATAATTGCAAGTTGAAAATTTATGCCTGGTTTCATATTTTAGTGTAAAGTAAATTTGTCGAACAAATTAAAACACAGAAATTTGACATTTTTATTTGTATTATCAAAAGATTACGATTGTTAAATTTAAAAATTTAATACAAAAGTGTTCCCAATAAAATTTCTGTACAAAATGTAACACGGATAAACTAAAAAAATTAAATATATATGTTAATTATAAAGTACTGATTTGCATTTGGTTTTATCCCATTAAACTTTTTCGATTAAACTATTATTTGCACGCAATAGAAAAACTTCTATATTTAATTTAACTTGTAAAAGTTTAAAATACAAAAGCAAAAAAAATGTTTACTAAAACAATTAAATTTTTTATTAAAAAAATTTTACTAGAATAAAAACCAAATTATTTATATTTAGCATTTTATGGTATAAAACTAAAATATTATTGTAATGTAAATTTACTTTTTAATAAATATTATAACTCAGTTGGAGTTAAAATTATTTTATAATAGGTAATACCAGAAAAAACATTGCCTTCTGTACATGACATGATTTTTTTAAATGCCATCACACATTTTTACTTTGACTCCACAAATATTGAAATTGCATTAACTCGTTAACAAAAGTCCTTTGAAAATTTATACATATCAAAAAGTAGATGGGTTGACATGAAAAGTGAATTTGTTGTTATATTGAACTTTATATTTTTTTCTGAAAGACTCCGTAAAATAAGAAAATGTGTATAGTTAGTTTCATAACTTGCAATGTATAAAAACCATTAAAGAAACAAATGTGGTTTGTCAGATTTTTGTGTTTGAAGAAGGGGAGACAAGTGCACAATATTTATTCAATGTTCTATATAAGTTTTATGCTTTAAATTAATAATTTAACATTTTTATAAAGAAAAATATACGCCATCTTATAACGAGTCGAACTCTATTGTTGGTTGCATAACTCAAATTTAATTGAATTTCAGGATTTTTAAATGCCTTTAAAATTAATATTAAACTCTTTCAGAAAAAAATATAATATATACCTCGACACTAAAATTTGTTAGGTGTATAATAAATATTTTAATATTAGCTGCTGACAGTACACTGAACGTTTTAAAATATAATCATGCAATTGCGGAAGAGAATAAAATAATTTTGTAAGATTCATTGAAGTTTGTAAAAAGTGAATGCTCTAATGGCTCATTGTAGTACATAAAAACATTAATTTGCTAGAAAATTACATCTAATGTCAATAAGTCATCGCCAGGGGTTTATTAAATTAATTCAGAAAGTACATTGTTTCATAATGTACCGTTGATTAAATTATGTAGAGTGAAAGTAGCTGCAGGGAGAAGAATATAAATTCATTAATAATATTATGTGGAACAACATACCGCGCCCTTAACCATTTTACACACGAAAGAACAATCCGTCAACACATTGCTATACCCAGATGTGAAAAACAAGATGTTGACGCGTCTAGAGTAGCGTTTACAAGCTTTATAATATAATCGGATCGAAATGCTTATCGCGGCATAAATTCGGAGAGACAAGTATTCATCTTTTGTAGGCCTTATCGGTATTCAGGGAGACAAATATCCAATTCACTTTAATCTAAATTTATTGGTAACTGCAATTAACAATAGCAAATTGTTTCTATTAGATCTAATGGTTGGATGGGCAAAGTTAAATCCTTGGGGATTGTGTACCCTTATAATTGTTTTATTAAGGGTCCTAAAATTTGGGCAAATCAATGTTCGACGTTGTATTGATCCTCAAGCAAGACTTTTGTTTTTGTTGATGTATCTAATGCTTAATACGTACCGCCATGTTTTTAACATGAGGGCTCCATAAGTTAGTGAAAATCCAATTTCTCTTAACCAAACTCTCGCTGTGCATGTGTAGACATTCGGCCTGGGGTACATCACAAGAGTCTGTAAAAAAAAGAGGAAAGTATAAATGCGATTGCTATTCAAGTATATGGCGGATGAAAAATAAAATACGACCGTGTGAGAGGAAATATTTGATTTTAATAAGATTTGTTACGTTCGCGTGTTTGGAATGAAGAAGAAAAAATATCTATGTAAGGAAACAACCCGCAGCGAAATCAATCTCACTTTGTTTGGTCGATTATTTGCACTTGAAATTCTAGTAGAGTACAAAAACTTCCTGCATTCATAATAAACCAAGACGTCCACGAATTTTCCCACCCATACACGAAAATAATTAAGCTTCGGATCACATTTACCCAATCTCCAAGTACCATCTTAAATTAAACTTCGGATAAACCTAGGTAAGTTATAATAGTTCGAACACTTTTCTACCTCTTTAAAATCGCACAGTTTACTATAACTACCACGCCAATACTTGCTGGAGGCAACTTTAAATTGCTTTTTCTCTTTTCAAAATAAGGAAACTATATTTATTTCCATTTAATTACTGAATAAATAAAGGGAATTAATTAAAAATGTTTCCCAATTCATTTCATCTACTAATGTTTTCATAGGAAAATTCGTTGATCAGCAAAATGTTGAGTATCCCTTCTGAGGCACTCACTACCCATAATTGAAATTTCCCCCTATTTTCTATTATCATATAGCTATGTTTAAATTAATGAAAACCGCAGTCTATACAAATTAAACAATCTAACCACAATCAAATTACTAATTCTAAAAACATAGACATTCGCTATAGCAAAAAAAAGAACAATTTGCTACGCGTCCGAAAATTAATTAAACAGAAAATCTGAACAAAGTATAGTGCCAAGCAAAGTAAATTAACATACTAGTTTTAAAAGAGTTTGCATTAATTAAATTAAAATTTTGCATAAATGAATCTGAATATGTAAGCATTTTAATCTGCAAGGTATCAATGATTTTTTCTAAATATCCAACGATTTCTTTGTTTCTTTGTGTGTCGTTTTGAAAAACGAAACATGTCCAAAATATTAAATTATAATGTTTTAATTGAGGCAAGTACAATAATACATTATAGAGCAGTGTTAGTGTTAACATTTTAATTAAAATTGATACATTACAGAATTCTATGTATAATAGAATATTATAATAGGATAGAATACAAGTTTGTTTTAAATAAATATTTTCTTTTTAAACACATCAAAAAACTTGTATTTACAATTATTAATTACATTGATAGTTCCAATTTTGATAATGTTCATTTCATAGATATTAATATCATAAATTAATAAATTTGATTTTGCTATTTTAATAACAAATTTATAATTGAAACTGCTATTTTGAAAATGGATAATTAAATTTAATTAGTTTTATACATTTATCATATATTATTCGTTTTATGTCACTATTAATTTAAAGATAATATCATCACTCATTAATTAAAAGTCGACAAAAAAATCATTCTATTTTAAATTATGAAATTGTAAGGTATATTCTAAAAACAAATTTGTTAAATACCAAAGCTCAAATTTTTAATTCGATTTTTTTAATTTATAGATGTTTTCAATTAATTTTAAAATACTAATGAAGTTTTTATTACTTCCCTGAATTTTAAAATGCGGAGGCATCCCCGCATCGAATATTTGGTATTCCGTAACTTTAAATTTGCAGTTTCATTGTTGAAATATCTAACGGATAAAAAAAACTAGTTTCCCAGAATTTAATTGCACTGATAATGTTCTGAGTGGTTGGAAAATTTATATTTTTAGGGCCGATTATTCTCGTTTAATTGTTGCGTTAAATAGCGCATGAAAATACAATAGATTTAATTATGTACATATTTTTAAGAGCAAAATTAACAATGGGCTAATCCTCCATTGTGAATATTTCTGCGACCGCAATTCGCAATCTTTTATAACTTTACTCTTTACGAACTACTGTTGAAAGTTAGCGGATGCTTTTCAAAATTCTTATAAAGTCAATGATGCGTTTGAAGTTTCCTATCCAAAGCATTCAAATTTCTTTTTCTCTATCAGAAATAATGTTTCGAACACACAAAGTAAATCTCGTTGCTTTAGATGCATGCAAATTCGATCAACCATATATGAAATTCATATTGCAAAATTGCATTGCGTTTATTTCTTCCTGTTTCATTAAAGTAAAAGCTAGTTCCGGAAATTAATTTTAAATAATGATATTCTAGTTATTAAATTTTATTATTTGTACATCAAAGTTTGTGTGCAATCTACTGCATATTTTAT
Organism: Coproporus ventriculus; assembly: GCA_027574865.2. NCBI lineage: Eukaryota > Metazoa > Arthropoda > Insecta > Coleoptera > Staphylinidae > Coproporus > Coproporus ventriculus. Next base: position 240,386 of record JAODAH020022988.1, read on the forward strand.
ATGAACAACAGAAATTAACAATTGGAATGTCGAATTCTGCATGTTAAATACAATCAGTGTAGACCATAGCAAATATTATTATTTTAAGGTCAACAAATTAAATAACCTACCATGTATTAATTTTCCCGAACTGCAATTTGTATATTATATTTTATGTATTTTTTTCTCTTTTTTCTTATTTTAACATTCAAAAAGAAAAAATCCTTTGTCATATAATAAGTGTATATGTAAAATGCATGAATGATGCTTCCTGCAGTAAGCATAAAAGTAATATATTTGGTATCGTATACCATTTATATCGCCAAATAACCCCCTTACAACTTGACGTCCATCTTATGTGAAGTGGAATAAATATCTTCTATCACATTTCGATTTAATATTGTGATACATACATTGCAACATTTATTCACCAGTCAACATTTAATATTAAAATTTGTAACAAGTACTAAAATTAAATATTGTGGTTGACTCATTTAAGAGAGTAGGTGGCATAATTTACACTTTGCACACTGATGGACTTACTATGAAATTGAAGTAATTTTAAACTTGTTATTATGTACTATTTCGAAAATATTTTTTTGTGTGACAAATCATTTAGGTATTGATTTTAATAAACGTGTTTGATAATTACAATCGAAAGATTAATATTAAAGTATTGAAATGATCTACTTTGTTAATCTAAATGAAATTGCTAATTTCCGTGCATAATCAAGAACGGTTCGATGTGCATTTCCCGAAAAAAACAGGGTAGCGTGCATCTATTATAATAATTCCGGAGGAAATTTATTTTATCTCTCGATATATGCACAAAATATATTTACTATGCATTCGGGAAATGGACGAATGATTTAAAAATCAATATCGAGAATTAACTGAAAATATCTCGAACTAAAAGGCAGCAAAATTGACTGCGTTTTGGTTCGCATCATTTCCTTTGAACTTCATTTTCCTTTTACAATGAAATTTCAAATCAAGATGGAATGTATGAAAAAAAAGTTTTATATTATTTAAATTATTGATCCATCCGGCTGTTTAAAAAATAAAAGCACGTAACGTACACTTTTCTTCGAACGCAATCATTTAGTGTGCTAATGTTTTACAACCTTTATCCATTAGAGTTTGAAAAGAAAATGTTTTTTACAATTGCAACATGGGGGGTTGACATTGCAAACAGAATGTGGATACGTAATCTAATCGTGGATTGAATTACGCAGAATAAAACCTTATCTGCAATGACGAGCATTCTCTTGAAATTGTTAAAATTAAAATGTTTGTATTTATGTCAATTGCAGCTTTGCATATTATACTGACATTTCTCCTAACTTTAAAATAACTTATTTCCACAAAATTAATATACGATTACAGTAACAAACTGGGACTCATCATATAATTCTGATATTGATAAATTTCAATTGACAAAGTGTAGGATCATGTTACAAAATGTCACAAAAAAAAATATAATTTCATTCCCATTATTTTCCAGAATATGCACCGTTCAGTTTAAAAATATACATCTGTTTTCTGTTTCTTTTTGTCGTTTTTTGGAAATTACTTCATGAAAACATTTTGATTCCAGTAATTTTTAATTGCTAGGGTTTTATAAACTCGGGTGATTAAAACGTAGCTACCAAGTAAACACTGGACTTATACAACTTCTTAACCAAAGTTTTAAACTCCGCAACTAAAGCTTCTATTCATCATTGCTGTCATGTAATCGTGTTTAAACGTTAATTGAATATTAATAAATTGGGTAAAGAACACATCAACTATAAAATATCACTTTAATAATTCGTAGTCAGATCTTCTATTATTATAAAGTAATTTTTTTATCAAAGTGGTGTATTTGGAAATAATGTATTTCGGTGCTTAAACATAATTTCTTAAATGAGGGGTATGGTTACAGTGAATGTGTGTTCTTCCGATGTAAATGAATTCTGATGGGTTCATCAGAACAATTAAATAATGTAAATGTTAATGGATTGGTTTCATAGCATGCGATTTTCTCTTCAGATGACACACGAACATGCCAGAACAACTTGATCGTTCAGATCAAGTTTCTTTTGTCACGTATTCGATAAAATTATTTCATTTCTTTAATCTTTTTTCTTACATATTAAGGTAATACTTAATTATGTGTGTGCAGATAAATATTTTCTATATTATCCTTTAAATTTAAACGATAAATTTGAGTATTAATAGAATTGATTAGTTTGAACGATCGAGTTATTTGCGTTTCAAGTTGACTAGTTTTGTTCGAAGTCTCACATTTCGAAATATACCAATTTGCATGTGCATATAAGTGTGAATTAGTAATAATCATTAAATCTTACGGTTCTACAAATCAAAGAACTAAAGCAAACATTGTAAAGCAATAGAGATCGATGGAGTTTCAATAGGTATTAATGAAGGTGTTAATTAAACCTTGGAATGGAGGAAGCCGGTTTTATATAAGTGGATTAATAATTAAACTAGATTTTAACAAAAAATAATAAGCTTGGAAAAGTTAAAGAAGATTTTTAATTAATGTAAGTTTAAGAGGATTGAAACAGAGAAAATGTAAAACAAGTACTGTGAAAAATTAATTAAATAAATTAAAATGGGGGGTACATTTGCGTGTAGACGACTTGCACATTGGCACGAAGTAGGTAATGCGTAAAAGGGGTATGATATGAATATATTTTTTCTGTTGGTTTTGTAAAATGTCGGACAGGTGCTTTAAACGTTTGTCGTTAAAAGTAATGTCCTTGGGGTTGAAATGTGTAATTTAAAGTGAAACCAAATGTGAAGCTAAACGCTGTTAGACAGAGCAAAGGAATTTATTTGCTTACAAGTCTAATGGGTGTTGATTTTAATTTTGGTTTTCCAGACGACCGCCAATTGAAATTCAAATTAATATTACAAATAGATATATAAGCAAATTACTTGGTATATCAAATCTGTTACATTTTCGCTTAGAATATGTATTAATAGTGTTATGTCAACAATACCATTAAAAACTATAATAGTCTGAGAAATTTTCAAGCTGACACATCAAATTACGCTCTAAGAAAAATGCATGAAAAAGCAAATTATCTTACCGTGCTGTATATGAAAAACGCTCCCAAAGTTATTACCCGCAGGAGGACTGGGCTCGCAGCACGTACCACCTGAAATTAAAAACAAAACTCTTTAAGCGTCCTCATACAAAATACATAAACTGTACAACCGTTTTTATTTACGAACTTTATTCATTTTATAAAAATTAACAATTTTTTCCAAATTCGTTATAATAAATTAATATAATTAATGATAATATCGTTCAAAGATTGTGTAATAAAAAATATAAGATAATTTACATATGTTGTTCGCAGAACCATTCAAGATAAATCATTATTTATTTTGAAAACTTATTGTTAGCAATGTAACTATAATTTCTGACACATTAAAGTAAATGATTTAAGCACTATTCTATTTAATTATATATAAAATATATAGGATAAATGCACTAAATGCTCTTAGCTATTTATCCTACATAAGTTTTAAATCAAAATTAGAAATAATAATAATATTAAATTTACTGTAACTTATAACTACTTTATGGTTTTACCATTTCATAATTTTAAAACCGATTTGTAGTAATCTACCGCAGTTATTATATTTTATATAGTTTTTATACCAAAAAAACTATGCGGTTGTTTGATGCAATTATATCGTACAGTTAACAAGCTCAAAGGATCAAATAGTTGAACTGTTGAATTGTTTCTAGTACTTTTCTTTATAATACGTGAATAGCATCGCCTCCAATGAAATCACAAAAATATGATACAGCCTTTATATTTATTTCAAAGAAATTTTATTACAAACGTTATTCTACAAAATTGTAACTGGATATATTAACAAATATTTGCGAATGCAAGTTTGAATACAAAAAGATAATATGAAACAGCAGGAGGTATCAACTAATTATAACAGAGATTTAATAGATGGTGAAGCTTTATTGTTTAACCTTCCACTTTGTAATGATTTAATGTTCTATTGCTGAGAAGAGGTATTAAACTATTTAATAATGTGCTATGTGAAAAGGGTATTGCATTAAACAATGTATCAATTTTTAAAGCGGCGTAAAATTTATCTTGTAATTAGACGAGATGTTGTTACATTGTGCTATAAATTGTAATATGAAGGTGGTTCTTAACAGAATCGATGGTTTCCGTGTGGCAGTAGGTGTAAAATCTCACATTCCAGATACTATGCCAAAGCCCACGTACCACAATTTCTACTAGCTGTCGCTTCTAAGCTTTCGAAGCTTTTCTAGACATCACAGAAGATGGCTTTTGATGTAACTTCAGAAATTAAATTGCAAGTCATCTAAATAATCGAGAGAGGAGCTATCCAAATCGATTAAATTGTATTAAGCCATTAATTAAAAGCGAACAGTATTTAAACATTAAGAAAAACCCTTTCTTGTACTTCGCCCTTTGTAAATATACATTTTTTAATAAATTATTTTGCTTTCGAATCGTTGTTTTAATCAACATCTCAAAGCAACTTTGAACGGAAAACGAAGCAAATTAGAGTAATTGCAAATTTTGATGACAATATTTGTTTGCATTCATATCTTCTTCTTTATAGACAAATTTAATTAAACGATTTTCAAAATAATTAAATAAAAAATATATGAATTCAATACAAAATTTCATTAATTGGGACGGCAATCAATTAAAAACGTAGTAAGTAATTTATACCGAATCCATCACACATCCCCATAACCTCATCAATTATCTTTTTTTTTTATTTCGCAAACGAAAAGCTTAATTTGTATCATCAATTTTAACAGGGATGCTTATCATTTGACTCCATTGTTTATTTTATTTATGGTTTCGGAAACAGAGAATATTTTTTCGTTTATAAATGTGTTTATCTTAAAATCGAGATTTTTTCTATTCTACGAGTGCAGTTACCCTCTACTGAGATTAAATTAAAGTGGCTTTCATCAAGTTGTCGTGTGCTGGAAATAACAAGTCCTTGTACAACGCTTGAATCTCGTTGGCTAATCACCCACAGTTCATCCCTAAATTAAAGTGTATGGACAAATTGACCATCTTGAAAGGGACTGAACTAATGTAAAAATTTAATGATATAATTAGATTATTTGGATTAATTTAACTAATTACTTTAGAGAAATTCATGAAAAAATTAGTAACCAGAGGAAACTTTTGTTGTGAATATAGGATTAACATATTGCGAACCTGGATTTAGTTAATTATATTGTAACGATAATTTCATTTAAATAATGAACAGACCACAACCTTAACCATTAAAACGAACTTAGAATATATAGAAGATTAATCCTTTTATTGTATTTGGTAATGAAAACAAAATGTTAAATTTTCTCATGTAACAGTATATATTGGCTTTAGTTAATTTAAAGAAGTATCCTACATTTTTAAAATTAAAACTCACATATTTCAAGATTTTTATTTAAACCATTTTCTTTTCAAGTTATAAACTTGCTTTCTTGTCCTTTATAAAGAAGTACTTAAATTTAAACCAATTAATTTATCTTCTAAATTATTTTCAATTAAATATAATATATTTAATTATATTTGAAGCTGTATATAGCAAAAGTAATTTATAATTTAATTTCATTAAAAAAGGACTTGCTTGTTAACGTAACGTGCTTAAAGATTTAAAAATCGAATTAACTTCTGTAAGTTAATAAAGCTTTAAAATTATGCATGTGAAAAGTTTAAATGATTAAAATGTTGATGAAGAGCTCTAACATTAATTATAATGAAAGAATTTTTTGTATAATCTTCTTAATTATTATTTTACAAACTACCTGGTTTTTTTTTTAATTTTGCAGTGCTTTTAATGTTACAAAAACATAATTAGTAAATATTGCAAACAAAAATGAGATTACTATATCATTACTACATTATTAAAATGAAAACTTTGTAAGATACTTTCATTCTGATGAAATGAGTATCCCCAGGCTACACAAATTTTTACTTAACTTTCTAATTTTTATTTTACATTAAAAATTCGTTAATGATGAATACTTTAGAAATTTCATTAAAATATTTGTTTCTGGGAAGTTTTTTCAATTTGGCAAACTTACCTTTACGTTCCCGTATTTCCATGTAAATATAACCACTACTGGTAAGCAGCAAATTATTACGCAAGAGAGCACCAATATAGCTGTTCTCATTACCCAATTCAATGAAACTACACATGGACGATCATCCTCGCAGGATTCGCATCCTTCAGGGCAAGGTAAGCATTCAAAAACTCCCCTTGTGCCATAATGACTTTTTCCACTCTGAAAAATAAAAACAAACACATTTATTTCATACATTGAAAACTATATGTCGCAAAAAAGTAATTACATCGGTAACTTCTTTTTCTAATTAACGTATTCTGTATAATTAATAAATTATACTAACATTTTTTTATTATATCCCGCTATATTTTTTTCTGACAGTTAATTTCAAAATTTTATTGCCTTCTAGTGCATCATGAAGCTAAGTGAATATAAATTACACTTGTACTGGCACATAAATGTATGTATTTAGATCTTGTTTGCATACTTCCCAACATTTTCGCTATGCAAAAATATAAAGTAGTTGTTAATTAACTTTTTTACTTTTATGTCACATACATAAATAAATAAAGTTTAACCCTATTTGCAGCAAAAATAAATTGCTTAGAATAAATTTGAAATACTCTAATTAAAAAATTGTTTTATCAAAAATAATACAGAAAATATTTTTTTTATTCATTTCTTAATTTCAGTTTAATTTTTGCGTATGTTAGCTTTTCAAAATTCCTTAATCAAGGGATTCGTGCTGCTTCGAGTAACAGACACACTCGTGAATGTATTCTGGGGTATAATTTGGTGGAAAATTTTAAAGCTGGGAGCTATTAAACGATTGTTCTCAGAGTATCGATCGTTAAGTGGCTCATAGTTAAACTTTTTTTTGTAATTCTAGATACAAACGTCGAACGTCCCTTTTAATAAGAGGATTTTCTAGTGTACATTGCAGTTGAAAATTTTATAGCACCGATTCAGATTGAGCTGTAAATAGACAAAAGCATATTTAAGTAGTATTTAAAGCAATTTGCGTTTATTGCGTTGTCAAATAATACTTGATAAATATTTTCGTTTTTGATTTTTTTATGCACCGTTTTAGATTTAAAAAGGATTGATGTAAAATTCCACAGTTTTATAATTAACAAATTTTCCCTTTCATCTGTTTTGATTCCTATGGAAACGTTTGTACGTATCTATTTCATAATAATTTTATAAATATTTTATTTTGTAGTGAAGTATATTTAACAAATTATAACGTTTAAATGTAGTACAAAAAATATAAATAATAAAAATATAGTTATTTGCAAAAATATTATGTATTTAGAATTTCAAAATAACATAAAGTTGAAGTATATGTACATACATTATGAATTGCTTTATTTATTGATGCGAGAAGACGTAAAGTATCCAGCTAAAATGGATGTTGACAAAGGAAGCTTCCAATTACATATACATCTTTCGCGATTTGCAAATAATGTAACACGGTATAGATGACATTTTAAAAAGCGAGGGTTTAGGTGAAAATAAATACAACTAGTCTGTACTCTAGAGCCATTTTCCATGAAAATATGCTTCGATGCTTTTCAATGAAATCCCTAGAGTATTCAATTATTCGACCATTTATACTTATAGTATGGAGTTTTGTGAGGTCAAATGGCCCCAATATAATAAAATTTCTATTCAAATATAACCGTCTTGAATATAAATTGCGTGGGAGTTTTTAGTTCTATTTTTTTATTACAAAAAAATAGAGCAATATAAAAGCAATTAAGTGTAGTATGGATGCTGCTGTCATCAACATCGGGGGTAAAAAGTTTGCGGGAAAGCGGAAGGATAGAAGCTGTTCTGTTAAAATTAATGAACTCACCATCATAAGCTTCTCGTACTCTTCTTCAATCACAGTACCATTGTAGTAACGACGCTCCGCTTTCGTGTCCGGAAAATAATATCCTTTGCGACAGACGCACTTATAACTACCTCTTCTGAATCCAAGTCCGGGTAACGGTACACACTGAAATCAAAACCAATCTCTATTAAAATCTTCCCCGTAATCATCTACCTAAACCATTACAATCACAATCACAAATATAATATTCTTATAGTGTTGCACTTTCATAATTACATTTCATGCTATTATTTAAAAATATATCTTTGTGTTTGTAAGAAATTATAGATTTAAGTACACCTAAAACAGACAGGGGTGATATTTAATGCAAAGGTACAATTTCCGTTAAGGAATGATCATAATCTCAGATTACACGCTATTTTTGTTTCGTCTGTCTTTCCTTTTAGAAACATCATAAAAAGAAAACTTACACAATTGGATTTATAAAGGCTTTAATATGAAATACTATTTCATATTTATCTGTTCTATTTTTTTATGCTCACTATTATTATTATCCATCAATAATTAAGGTTTGAAGTTAATAAATTAGTTTTTATATTTATTCATTTTGTTATTGGTAGGTAACGATTCTTTGCTTTTTTTTTCAATACAGATTTTAATGCTTTCTTGGCTCTTTGATGTTAGAATAACTATGAGTTTCATATGTAAATTATGCAATCAAACATATTTGAATATGACAATTGTCAAAAGGATTAATAACAATTTGATATTCCTATAAATAATATATTCACTTTATTAGCTTTATTGTATTTGTATAAAAATATTGAACATAAATGCAAAACATTTTCTTTAATAATACTCGTATATAGATTAGGTTCAATTTGATTCATTATTCTTATATTTTTCATGTTTCTTTTTAATATCGTTATTTAAATATAATATTCTTCTCTTTTATGCACAAGGTGTGCTGAGGCAATGCTAAAATTGGAAAAAAGAAATGTTTAAGTTAAGAAAACTAAAGAAATCAGAAACAAATAAAAGGATGATGAGCGAAAAAAGTATTTATATTATAGTTAAGTGCATTGAATTTATAAAAATTAAAAGATATAGATTTGTTATTTACAATATAAACACATAATATACAATAAAATGATTAAATTTCTGATTCAGGGTCAAGAATGAAAATAGTCGGAAAGTGAATGTTCTTATTTTGCTTGGCTTATTCGCTTAATAGATTTGTTAGAGATCGCATTTATAAAGCTTCTTCCACTAAAAGAAGATTCCTTTTTTTGTGTCCGTTCTTAATTGCAATTTATCATCAATAACAAACGAAATATTTGTATCCAGTAGAACTCAAAGCTAACCCAAACCGTAAATAATTTTACAGATAAAACAACAAAAACGCTAAAATGTAAATAATTTCATTTTTGTGAGTAACTAATGAAATCTACTCTGTTGGATTTGTTTTTGTATTTTTTATGTTGTACCTAGTATCCTTTTGATAAAATTACAAAGGGCTTGTATGAATTAAAATTGAATTTAAAAATAATTTAGATGAAAAAGTATTTTTACACCAAAAATTAATTTATTTATCTTTATGGTTTCCGTATGTAATCCGTGGCGGTGTTAAATTTAAATTATATCTGGATTAAAATAACATAATGATCGTCCAATCAACAAAACATGTGATGTTTTCAATTAAATGGGAACATTTGCGCGAATCTCATCCAATTAACTCGAATATAGTTTGAAATGGATATGGAAGCTTTAACAATAGGTACATCTATTTTAAAATGAGCTAGAGTAAAGGATAAGAGCATGCTTTGAAGTAGATTTGAAACAAGGAAAATAAAAGGAATGATCTACTTACTTCTGTGGTTCTTTTCTTGCATTTATCAGAAGCCGCAAAGATGTTAAGTTGAGTGCTGTCGACAGGTAAAGGGCATTGGTCTATGTCAACTCTCCTAAGATCTATATCAATACCACTCGTTCCTCTGCAAGAAAATTAAAAATGTAAAACATTATCTTGATAATAAAATAATTTTTGTTTGCTTGTGAATTTTTTGTATTTGATTTAAACAGCGTATTTCCCGTAAGACTTGATAAACCACAAAAAACAATCAGTTTAATGTAATTCTACCATATACCTTATGAAATGGTGTAATGCAGTCATCAACAGAATTTATATTTTCATCAATTACAATTAAAAATATTATACTAATTATCTATTATAATTAAATCTGTAAATATTATTTATTGTTTCAATGATCGCAAATATTAAAATGAAATTTGCATATGTAACGGATAATAGCTAAATTGTAACGAGTTTTATCCATTGCGATAGCAATAATTTTAACTAGAAATGATTTCGATTGATATATCAAATATGAAAATATGAATAATAATATACTAAACAATGAATTCTGTATAATTCAAATTATGATAAATTATTTGATGTTATAATTGTTCAAAGACCTGTCTTTTAAGACCAGATAATAATTTTCATTATGCCATATAGCTTGCTCAGAGTATAATAACTGATATTTTATTCGTGTTCAATTCCAAAACTAGAGATATCATCTTTTGTTATAGTTTATTTAGAAAGCAAAAGTTATTTTAAAATATGTTTGTTACTTTTCTACCATATTTTTTGTTTTGTTTGAATAAAATTGTTTGATATACTAATATTTTTTTAGATTTCCGTATTGTTTATTCATATTTTCCATCATTCGATATTATTTGTGTTTTTATTTTATATTCTATCTTCTACGATTACTCGCGATTCGCATGCCAATTGCGATATATTCATGAAGGTCTTTTCAAATGGTTTCAAAAAATTTTAATTTAACTTTATCGGCATATTTTTGCTTAATATTTAATACGGAAGACCAACAAGTGTAAATTTTATAATATAATTTTTGTTTACTACTACTGATCTAAATGTAACATGAATACATGAATGATAATATTTTATGGTTGAAAGGGATTGAAATATTCAGTTAAGTGGAAATAGACACGCCTTATTGGTTGTGAAAATCAATTAATTTATGGCTTGTTATTACGTATATTAAAGTGTTAAAAGGGTCCAAACGTCAACCTAAATCTCCCTCATGGAAAGATTAAGGATTCGCTTTATTTTAACAGCCATAACTGTTCGATACAATGGCCCCAAGGAAACTCATTCCTCACTATCCGTTAGATTAAACTAATAAGACGATATTTCCCGGACGTTCAATCAAATCATTGATCCTGCTCCTTTTCGATAATATAAAAAGTGAGTGGCAGGAAAGCTTTTTTAATAATTCTAATATTAAGGCAATAAAGCGAGACGAGCACGCATCTTCATTAATTCTTATCAGCTTAAAATAAATTACCTATGGATAAAATTTTATTGGCCCTTTTTCGCAAAAAAATGAGTAAAGTCGTAAAATATGGCTTAATTGAGAGCAAGGGCTCTCTTTTTTAATTGCACTATTTGTAATAACCAAGAAAACGGGGTCTAATAAAAAAGAAATTGGAGGAGTTAGTCAGGAGAAGAACACTAAAGTCATCCAATAAATGTAGGGAAAGTAGGGAACTTTACACATCACTCACTCCTTAGAGCAGAAACATAATGAATTAACACACATTTTCCCTAAAACTTTTCTTCTTGTTTTCTTTTTTAATTTAAAAATAAATTCTTTTCTCTCTTATAAGAATTTATTGTACAACTTCTAAAGATATATTTCCCAAATTTATCATTTCAAAATGCAATTAACATCTTCTCATTCAAATTATTTACATGCAAAAACACAGTACATTTTTAAATTTATTAAAAGAATATTGCATAACATTAAAAACATTTAAATAAATTATTTATAATCAGTTTATCAAGATCTCTTAATATCTGCTTTTAAAATTTGGGCAATTTCTTCAATGTTCTTAAATTACAATATGACAGTTTGATAAAATTGTAACTGTGATATTGTAATTTAATTTTTAGCACTGATGAAGGATAGCGGATGCACTAGAAACGTTTGCCAATTATTTTGCTGTGGAGCAAATGACGAATTGGAATAGTCCAAAGAAGGCGTTTGTTTCAAATAAACCTTTTCCCCCCATCATATAATAATTAAGTAATTTTTTCCCGTTTATTGATACAAATTTGCAGCAAAGTAAATTATTTAATATAATTTAGATGTTAAAGCATAACATACATGTTGAAAATTCCGATTGATTTGTAATTCAATGGTTTCCAATTTAGATATCATGTGTGTCGAAAGGAATGCCATTAGAAATATGTGAATATAATTGTAATTGAATATGTGTTAACTGAACTGAATGAATTGAACCCCGGAAAAAGATCCTAACATCCTGTTTTATATGAGACGTATATAAATGCGAAATGGCCGCGTAATTTACAATTAAATGAACCATTCAAGAAAAATTTTGTTTATTATTTTTGTGATTTGTCAAACAATTTTTCTTTGTAAACTGTAATAGAATTCGTTTGTAAACAAATGACAAGTAGCGGGTTATTAATAAAAGCAGTTTATTGGGTTTAGTTCATTCAATCAGTCGGTAATTGTGAAAATGGCTCGAGTTTGGGATTTTTTCGAGCGTCCCTGGGATTATGTCGGAGCAACTGTTGGTGATATGTGCTATATGATATCTGCAGCTGGTGAGTACAATTTTTAATTGAACGGATTTGCATTAAAAATTAATTAATTTCAGGATTTATGTTGCTGGTCGCCACTACTGCTTTCAAATTCCTTATATCCAGTTTCATGGCTAAAATGCAAACCATGACTTCACATTTCCACGCCCATTAAATCAAGAACCACTTTGTAATTTTTTTTTTATTTTAATAAAGTACGGGACTCTAAATATAATAATAGTATTAAAATTAGATCACTTCCTATTGCTACAAAACTACACTTTAAGGTTGACTTTATAATGTTAGGATCAGATTTAAAAAGTTTAGTTGCTTCACCTTCCCAAATAAAATAAAAAAGTCCACTTGGGATTCTACAAGAATCCACATTCTAACTGTAGAGAACTTGAAAGATTATCTTAACTTAAAAATATCCCTCAACATAAATTCGGAATTACATTAAGAATACATTACGAACCTACTATAAAATTATTTATGTGCTGTGATTGAAAGTAGAAGAAGGCCTTATATGTTTCCGCTTCATAAAAATATATCTTCAGAATATGATTTATTTTTAAGGAAATTTGAAAACGGGGAACACGATGATGGGCCGATATCTGCGAGCTACAATAATGTTCCTCTAGCCGTAAACAAACATTATCCTTTTCCTTTACACGTCCCTTACAAGCTTTGCGAGGTTTATATACGAGCACATAAAGAATTGCTTTAGGTAACAATTCCGGGATTTAATAATGTATTTATTTAAAGCAGATCGGTTCATCTGGATCCAACATAAATCCACGTTACTTCTGCATACATTAACATAAATTTAAAGTTATGTCAACGTTAAAATTGTGTCCGCCGTATAATTTGTAATTAAAAGTTGCAAATTACTGATAGTTAGATAAAACACGTCTCGTTCAAATTTGTTAGAACATTTTTCTGCATTTTTTGAGAATAACTACATATTAAAGAAATTAAAGAAACATAAAGGATTAAAAATCGGAAACACAATGTTAAATAACTATTGAGTAGCTTGTGTTCATTACTAGGTATTAGGATATTTTCCTTCACATCTCAATTTGGTTTTGCACTTTCATCAAAATTTTTTTAGTATTAAATTAAAAGGAAATGTGACTCTGATTTGGGCTTTGTTGTCGAAGTTGTAAATATATGCTGCAAGAGAATCTAAATGCAAAGCCATTAATAGGATTCAATCCCAATAAATATGTAGTATAAAAAATCTAAAGAGTATAGAAAATATTCTGCACAATGGAATTAACTTCATAATTTTTAATTACGACAGAAATTGTATGCTGAAGAATTAATGCAAGCACTAAAGAATGATGGAAGAGTATTCAAGCATTAAAGGTAATTAGTGGTTGGATATTTGGAGTGATCCTGTCACTTGAATGAATTTTTATCTCAACCTGTTTAGCCAAACAAAAATTGCATCTGAAGCTTGAATAAAGAAAAGCAGCAATAAATGAGTTGTAGGAAACTTAATCAACAGGGTTACACAGATAATCTATTAAAAAGTAGGTTGAACTGAGAAACCATTAGTAATTTGATGGATCATCTAGTGGTTTAAGTGACATTTTACATCTTTGAGAGAGTAGCTCGGCTCCAATCTCAGTGTAACAAATTATATTGAAAAAATATTTGCCTAGAAAAAACAACGAGATCAATAAATATTTCACCATTTTTTTTATTTGAATATGTATTTGCTTGAACATAAATAATTATCAAATGCATTTCCTCGCTTTTCTGAGTGAAATATCTTTTATAATTTAAGTATTTTACATTCTCCCTGCAGGCTTGATGTTTTAGTTCAGTATGTAGACTTTTATAGAAGTGGATTTATTTTTGCAGTTATATAAACTAGGGGATATTTGCTTTTTTCAGTAAATATGTAATAAAATCGTTGGTTTAATTTTAGCTGTTATTTTACGATTTTTTTTGCCAGGTTGATAAAATGTTCATGATTATGTAAAATTGGTAGATAGATGTGAAAAGAGTAAATAAAAAATAACATGTAAATACCAAATAGATCTGAATATTTAAAATGTGCAAAGCAATTAAATGATTAAATTGCATACAAAAATAAAGTGTGTATTCAAACATAAAATTGTTATTTATTTTGATCGGATGTAGTTTAAAGATTAATTAATAGAAAACATGATTATTTTATGAATTTAAAAAATACGAGTTGACTACAGTGAAACGAAGCAAATGCAATTCCAAAATATGTATTCAGTAATTTGCATATCTCCTTGTTTTATTAATTATGTTTGTAATGAAAGCAGACATCGTTTGATATCAGAACAAGGGCAATGAATTTAACCCAACCATACAAACACACAACCATACGTTTCAGGTTTACGTGTGCACAGATTACAGTTAATTATATAATTGATTTCAGGTATATCTCTATTATCTCGGGGCACATTTCCCTATACGCGAACTAAGTATGCAATATGATAAATTGGTAAAGCAAATAAATTATGTTCAGTGCACATTAACATAACTGTTCCATGTAGAATTAGAATTTCTGTGGGTTATAGCAATTAGAACAAATAATAAATTAATAAGTGAAACCAAAAATTGATTTGATTTGATTTGATTTGATTAGGAAACTGAAGCCACAGTCCCGACCTTTCGTCCCGTCTCAACTCATTTGATCTATCTCAGGTCACACGGATTCTCAAACAAAATTGAAACAGCGTGATTTATCGAACTATCAGTAATTTGAAACTTTTAATCACAAATAACATGATGGACACAAATTTAACTTTAATTAACTAATTTGATTTAATCTTTATTTCAAATTGACAAATGTTATAACAAAAATCACGTTTACAATTAATTCAAAATAGCTATACATCCTAGAATATTATTATTTTAATCAGTTATAAAAGAATTATAAAATAAGATAAAAATTTGACGTGCTTTTTTAAAAAAAAAATTCATACATGCAAAAACATAACCCAAACGTGACGAATCAACTGGATTAATGTTGACAGCACTCCTAATAAAATGTGCCTGCAGCTACACTAGCGTGTGTGTTATGTTTGAAACCCCTCAGGTATTCTTTTTATTGCAATCTATCTCAGCGAAATTCGTTTTTTCTTTCGAGTCGCTTTAGCCATAAGGACAAAATCCTTTTTTTTTAATAATTTAATGGATATATTTGCTTATGTAATGATTAATTTAAATTTAATTTGGTACACCTTTAAATTATTTGTTTTGTGTAACTACTTTTTGGTTTTGATATAACTCGCCTTTATTGGTAAAGTGCTTTCCTTTAAGCTGTTCTTTGATAGATTCAAATATTCAGTTAAAATATTGAAAATGATAATTAGAAATAATCTAAAAAGTTTTGTGTGTGCACTTTGAATCGGATTGATTCGTGTGTGAGTTAAAGAAATTCATTAAAAGTTTTAAGCAAAACTTATTTGATTAAAAACGAGAACCCGAAAGTAAATAATTGTTAAGTTTAAAGGTGGGGGATGTCTTTTTATGACGTGAACAACCCAATATTTCACATCTCACATGCTCTCAAATAGTTTTTTTTCTTCAGGGTAGGCTTTAAGCGGGATGTCAATCAAATTCGGGAGTTTTCGAGATTTCTGCACGGTATAATGATATTGGCTGAGGATGTTCCCTTATGTATACAGAAAGATAGAGGGAGAGAGGGATAAAGATGAATCCTATACATAGGGTTATTTTATATCATGTTTATTGATTGGACCTAGATTTTGTACCTTGCCAGAAACACCATATCAATTGAATTGATGAAATTTAAATCATAGGTTTGAATTGTTAATTAAAATTTCAAATTTTCTCTTCAACTACAATAATCTTAGTATTTGTCTTATGCTCCGATAAGTACTTTTGAAGTACGAAAGTTTCAAGTGAAATAGTTTCCAGGTAAAATATTCTTTATAGCTCAACAGCCAACTATTCTATTCTCTACAGTTCTACTTTACTAAACTAATTACAATTAATTACTATTTAACACATTTATTACTCCCAGAAGTTTTCTAGTTAGAATGTTTTTATTTAAATTTGAATGGAGGGCTCAAATTTATTTAAAAGTAATGCGTTTTATTGCATTGTCTAATTAAATGAGATAGTAAGATATGTAAAATCGTTTTACAGTCGCATATTAAAATATGATGTATTTGTGTATGTAATACGCAGCTTGAGCGCACTGAAATTAGTTAATTAAAATGTTTGTTTAAGGCAGAAAATACTTCGTGCGATTTTCTAACAGAAAACTAAATATTTGTAATGTGTCACTAGCAGTAGAATTATGACGAAGAAAATTTTTCTTCCGAGAGTTTTTCAAAGCTGGGAAGTAAATTTTCCATGAGAGCTCTAATACAAATTATTAGAAACTCAACAACGTATAACATCAGACAGTAATACGAATTTCAAACCAATCCAGTAAATATACCTTTTAGCATTCCCAGCGAAGCTTTATGAATTGGAAATTTCACACAACTTTTCACATTACATAAATATTTGATTTTTACATTCGAATATTGGAAGTCATTAGTAACTAGATTCGAATGTGTGTAACTTCTCTCAATTTAATTGTATTAAGGAAATATTGAATTCGCGGAGGTTTTTACCAGTGGAATTCAGAAATTAATAAATGGTGATGAAAACACTGCAAATATATTATTGATTTTTCAGTTATTTTCTGTTAATTCATATGCAGACATCTTATTTTGGCTAGAGTAAGATTAATTGAATGGAGAATAATTACACACGATGGCTCCAAAGGGTGGAAATATCAAAAAATGTGACAAGTTTCACTTAATCATATTTTACCCCAAAAACAAATCCCCTATTTTAAGGGTACAGCAGGAAATTGAGTTAAGCCTAAACAATAATATCTCACGTACCCTATTCAATACACACTGAAAAGCCATTACCGATCACCGTAAGAAATTGCCAGAATTTAATTAAACATGGCATCTTTGTTGGTTTTGTTATAAGCCCTTTCCATTTTCCTTGTTTTTCTTCCTCTTGATTAACAATCTTTCACTGCACTTTTTCATTTCCTGTAGCACACTGATATGACCGAACTAAGTATTATTTAGACACAGCAAATTAAAACATTGCCTTGCCACAAAATGAGTTTTGGGTAAATGTTAAAGAAAATAGAGTTAATTAAAGGTTTAAATCAAATATAAATGCGATTAAATTAAATTAGTGCAGTAATTGAAAAATACAAATTGTGAAAATATTATATAAAAGGTAGCAATTTTCTTAGGTGGTTTTAAGAAGTTAATAAAACTGAAATAGTAAAATAGCCAACGTTCACTTAGGTATATAAAAGAGTAATGAACGTAAGCACTTAAAGTTTTGTGGAATGAAAGTGTATACCTCCCCTTTACATCATCCGCTGGTTAAATACTCCTTTTAGTTGTAAATATAATCATTTGGAGTTCAGCGGCTACAGAAGTAAACCTTTAGTAACGGGTATATCAAAATGTCTCTGCAGGAACCCAAATTACAAAGTTATTAAGTGAAATGATTATTCCAATATTTGTTAAGCGACCCGAATTGTGAGCTAGACATCTGCTCTCGACTTAACAACTTGACCTGTACGCACGTTCGTTAAGGCCGCTAAGAAATACCACAAAAACTTTCCCAAGCACAAATCACTAATGACTAAGTCAAAACAAACTTTCATAAAACGTGTTAGGACGATTGCTTTTTACACATCTAATCAATTAGTTCTTTAAATCCAATACAGTTCAATTATTTTTTTTGTACTTCGATGAAAAAACAAAACCTTATCCAACGCTCTTCTTTTTCTTTTCGTTTGATTTCATTTGATAAATTGATGTATGCAAAGTATGAATGGGTAATTGGACGTATGAATAAATGATAGCGTGGGATTGTGGGGCCTAGTACATTAAATTTGATGGAATCACGTGAATTGCTATCTTGATAAAAAAACAGAAAAGGGCTTTATTTATGGACCTACAATACTCAATTCTCCAATAAAATGGATTAAATTAATTTCTATTATTTATATGCAAATAGCAATCTTTTACACAAATATAATAAATTTCAAATGGGAATATAATTCTCTTTCGTCTTGTAATTTTATTGACTTAAAGATGTTTTGCATTTCAGGTTAAACTAACTAACTATAGGCAACAATGAGTTTGAAATGTAGGAATAGTAACTAAACATTTATGGCGCATTTGCAAAGAAGCTGCTAAAATACCAGGATATAGATAAATTCCTCAAAAGATGTTTAAACAAAAATATTTTAAATGTCACGTTCTTTAAAATTAAGATTTTGAGGAAATATTAAAACAAATATTGACAATGTTTATTTGCTTAAACCAACCACCTATAGACAATGAAAATTCCAAGCTTATTTAATCATTTTATTATTGTATTTATTGTATTATATTATAAAAACATTCAAATTTTTCTTGGTTTTATTTTTATATTTGAAAGATGGAAGTATTAATTTTCGTTAAGAATTATTTTAAAATATGTTAGCAGAAATAATTGCAATGAAAATGAACAATTAACACTAAATTGTTCCTTATGGGATTCAGTAGGGCTTAGAAGACTCTTGTAATGGAGTTTCGCCTGCGGGATGTCTTCCTTCCTACAGGAATTCCACCCTAAATTTATTGCATTACTAAAGTCAGATTTAACCCGCATTTAAATCTGTTAATAACTCTATCAGAAGAATTCATATCTATTGGTGATTTACATTCAGAGATGTATGTTTTGTGGAAATGTGCAAATGTTATTGGAGCCCCAAAGAAACTGTTATTTTGGCGAAGAGGATTATAAACATATCTCAAATTTATCTATGCGTGTATAAATATTGACGAAGAAAGTATACATAATTCTAGCAACAGGAAGGAAATTGCATTAGAGATGTTTGAATATCTACTCCTGTCTTGATAGTATAAACTTACTGAATATAATTACGTTAAAATCAATAGAGTTTCGTGTCTGATAGACCGCAAATGTGCTTGTACACGAGATCATTTCTGTACCTCAGAGGTAAAGTAACTGACATTTGAAATATTTTACTAAACACTATTAAAAAGGCTTACATATAACTTACTTATCACATTAATCACTATATATCTTTATAATGGTCAATTTATTAAGCAGTTTCGATAGTTTAAAATTGGAAAGTGTTTCTAAGAATCATATTTTAATTTTCTCTAAAAATTTTGACATTTAAAATAATTAATTATTTTTCAAACTCTCAATATTTTTGACAAATGAGTTCAAAATTATATATGCAAATTTGAAGTACTCTCAAAAGCTTTCATTTGGCGTTTAAAAATGAATAGAAAAAATAAAATTAGGTTAAGCCCCAAACATCTTTTATAAAATAAATTAATTTAATAAAATGTTTACCGTTATCTTTGAAGCATATTTTCTTAAAACGATTTGCTATTAAGATAATACGCATTATTAAAATAAAGAAATATTTTTATATTATAAGAATTTTCATTGAATTAGCTTTTAAAATTATAAATGCTTTGTACTGTAACATTTTAATCCGCAACATTAAAGCGGAAGTGAGAATGGAGAATAATGTTAATTAATCACATCAACACGGTTGATATCCAAAGTAATTTTTCATTTACATTTCAGTTTCAGATATGAAGTTACAAGCGATTTTATCGTTATTTATATGAATCCTTAAATTCTTGTGGAAATGGTTATCCCATAATATTTGCTGCTTTCAGAATACACCTTGAACAGATGACGATAACAGCAGGATCCAATTCTTTCATATCTTTACAATCATTTCTCACACCCTTAATATTTATCCATCGTTGACTTCAAAAAATAAATTTCAATTTGCATGGAAAATAATGGTTTTTAAAATGAAAATTCCTTTAATATCGATCAAGGAATATTTTCTACCTTGATTACAAGCTGAATGCATCTAATTACACATTTTTTTTAGTAATTACCACTTTTTTAATTTATTGCAATTTAAATTTATCTCTATATCATCACTCGTCTGCAATTTAATCTCACTAAATGAGCCGGAACAGAATAAGGGTTAAATTAATTCTGCAATCGATATTCTTTCCATTGAACCAACGATTCCACTTCGTAAAGTTACATTTTGTTGGGATCCTAATTTAATTGCCCCCTTCTCTTTTTGGAAAAATTATTGCTATGCGTAATTACTAATTATTTGTCACACCCTATATGAAACATATAATTGTTTCATAAGCACAAATAATATTTTATCCACAAATTATTTTATATTGTTCATTAAACTAATTCCATTTTAATTATTATCGTCAATTCGTGTACAGTAAACATGTTTCCATCCTGAAAGAAGCAACAGGCGGCAAAAATTCACAAAAGATAATATTTTGCTGATTACACTTATATATTCCGACCACTTCTTACGGGTTAGTTAGAGCACGAATTTTCTCTTTATTTTAATTTATTATTCGGGGTGTGTTTCCTTAATGTATATTTTGTGGTAAGAAGTAAACTGATCCTCTTAAACATGCTCTTACGCGTTATTCCTCGGAGTAATTTGAAATTTTATAAAAGTGCCGAGAAATTCAGTATTATGTGAGTCTTGCTTGTTTGAAATTACTTTTATTGGACAGTTTGCAGGTTTACGCAAAAGGTTCGTATAAATGTGTTCCGCTGATGCGTGCAAAAATGAAATTGATCTTAATAGATATATCTTTGAGATGCTCACGTAATATTTCTGCTAACGTAAAAGGGATTCCTTGTACTTGCGAAAAATTAAAGGGTTTCATGAAAGACGATACCATTATTTATATAAATAGTCAAAGTTTAGTGAGAACGAGTAATTTGGCTTACAGCTATCCTGATAACGTTTGCAAAAATTATGAGGTTATAAAATACAAACCTCATGGATAAAGGAATATTACAAATGAACTACTTTTACCAATATTTTAATGGATGTATTATCCTCCATAACAATCACTAAGTTTCGACTTCATAAACATTGATCACATATAAGTAAAAATTATTTTTCTTTAATTGATTAACAATTCAGCAGTAAGAAATTAATTTTAGTTGAAGTTTTCAACCAATTTCGTATTTATTTGTAGCATAAAGGTTCATAGTATAAAATACATAATATTTTGATTGGGAGATTACCTTATTTTTTTAATAATATTTGAACAAAGTAAACCTCTTTAGGGAATTGAAATGCACTAAGAAGTCAATTGAAGAGACAAAATTCACACCAGAAGGATATTCACATTTAATAATAATTAAGCAGACAGTTTATATCAATCGAATTAATTACAGATTCATTAAGGAATGTCGTGTTAAGATAGTAATTAGTTGAGGGATTGTTGTATGTACGTACATAACATATACATATTGCTAATTTCCAATTTGATTATTAAACCGATAGACGGAAACATTCCGTCAACTTCACTTATTGCACCTTTGGAAGCTGTTGCTCTATCCTTGTTTGTTGTAAGTTCCAACTTAAATCCTCTTTGCCATTCACTATTAGAAAGCGATGTTAAGACGCGAGCCGAGTTAGCAATGAGAAACTTGGTTGTTTTAATGTTATAAACTAATTATAGGCCTTGATTGATCTAAAGTGCAGTAACAAATTGGTGAATAAACTTATTGAAGTATTTATATTTGTTATGAAAATAATAAATTTAAATAGAAGCAAACAAATTATTCATAAAATGTTCAGTATTCCCGTAGGTGCTTGTTGTGGAATATTCAAGTATTGCGCAAATTTATGGAGAAATAAAAGGGTTGATTTATGTATAAAACAATTGTAGTCCAGATGATTTCACTTGTTTAAAAAAAATTAACTTTTGATGGATTTGCGGGTTGTAAATATCTCAAATGCAGTTTAAAAACAGCTGGCTCTACTCACATACACATAAAATTTGTATTCATCAATTGAATTTATTGATAATCCGTTTCATATGACACATAAAGATGCTTTTATCGCAGATTTTTTTTTTGAACGATCAATCAAATTTTAATTTTGCCGTCATATTTACATCTACTATTTATTATCAATTTTTTAACTACGTGCCTCACGCACCATCGTTACATTCTCATTTGCATCCTGGATCATGTAGGTCTCGCGTATTTTATTTTGCATTAATTTTTTATGTCATAAATCCTTTCGACATGATTCATCTGTATAATTTGAAAATTTATTTAATTTATACATTTATCAATTCACTATGCCTTAAACGAGAATTTTTGATATTTAGTTTTGTTAATTCACATCTTCAACAACCATTTTATTCTCTAGTTCTGCATTCTTCTACATTTTTAATTTTTTACAAAATTTTATTAGATTTCTTTTCAATATTTTAAGTTTTAAGAATTTCCAATTTTTGACTCGTTCTGGAAGATAGAAATGTTTCTAGTTTCATGAGATGTAGTTAAATATTTATTTCTTTGGTTTAAAAAAACTCGGCAAAATAATGAATTAATGACCAGAAGCTTTGTCCAGATTTTCTAATCGAAAAACTTACCATTACGATACACACAAACTTTTTATTCGAACAAAAATTAATTTAATTAATTTCTGGTGAGAAACACCTAAAATAAAATTAAATAATAAATAATATTTCAATTAACTTTTTGGCTGTTTGAGTTGCGTAAATACATCGGAAATTATTTTCGAATTGGAAATTTCGAAATGAAACTGATTTGTAAAAGTTAATATTTGTATACTTATAATTAAATATTTGACTGTTTCAATTGTCAAAAACAAATAAACAACAGTACATTTCTAAATTGAGGTGGACAGATCGTTTAAATGACCGTAAATACAAAATTAAAGGATTTTTTTATTAAAAAATTTAAATGGAATTAGTAGGAATTAATACTTACCAACAGGGAATAAAATGGCAGTTTATGTCCCTAGGGAATAAAGCAATATTTATAATATTGTTACCAAGCAACAATAAATACGAAACTGGAGAATGCTGCTAAAATGTCCTAAGATAGTAAAGAATCAATCAGTGCTATTGACTGAAAGTTAGGTCATGCATAAAACTTTGTATGCAACTCGGTGTAAAATTCTGTATTGCCCTCGCATCATTGTTGCTATCGCCTTCGGTTACTACAGCTTATCATAAATTTAGTCATTATATCAGATATTCGAGTATATTTTAGAACTTCCTTAATTAAGAACAAGTAAGAAGTAAAATGATAAATAATTGACATGATGAAATTTCGATATATCAATATCATTGACACTTAATTAATTTTAAATTCCCGTTTTATGGCATATTTTATGGCAAACAACATTTATTCAAGAAACTAAATTTAAAACAGAACAGTTTTTTCGTCACACTAATTGTATTGATTTGCTAAATATTATTCTTAGAGTATATTCTTATTGCAATTGATGCATAAATCAATCAAGTTAATCAATTCCTCATGCTTCCGTCCTAGGTTTGAATCCGGAATCTAGTCAGCAAACAGCAAGGATGCTATGCACTAGACCAGGACTATATTAAAAATAAATTAATAAAATTTCACTTAAAATTGATCTGAATATATTTAATTTAGAATGCGTTACGTTAATTGGAGAGTTCAAGTTTGAGAAATTTGTTGGCTTCGATAATGGGTAGAACTTTCCTAATTTAAACTATCTCCACTGCTTGAATTTTTGTACAATCGGAATTTATTATTTGCTAAGTTTCTCTTAAAACGATTTGGGGTTAAGTTAAACGTGAATAATTAAACACACCTTTTTCTCAGATCGTAACGAGGAGTAAATAATTATTACGTTTCAACTTTGCAAGCAATACACCTTAATTGAAATAGTTTATTAACTTGATAATTTCCCCTGATGTAATTTACTTCACGTTTCAATAAGCGTAACGCTCTTTAGTTTGTCTTAGAATTTTATATACTTTCAAGGGGGCGGTTTTTATATTGCCTTATCTACATTCTTTTACTTTTAATGGAGGGAAACTTTACATTATCATTTAATACAATTTATTACACAATTTTCATGATGAAAACACAAATTTTATAAAAAATTCGTTATTTTGAGCAGTTCTTTTATAAATGCGATATCCACATTTCAATTTTATAATGAAAACTTTTTATATTTACCCCGTCCACCACAATAAATGTTTCTTTGGGTGTTATTCCAAAAAAAATACGCCGGTGTTGAGCAAAAACACATTTTAGCACGGAATTAAAGAAATAATAAGCTAGAATATTTTGCTATGTAATTAATTTAACAGATTTTAATGTTTATATTTAGCGCAATGAATTTATGTTACTGTGACAATTTTAATTTAGTTAATAAGGGTGATAATGATAATAGGGTAAGGTTGAAATTTTCATTAAAATACATGAGAAGTTTTTGTGACAATGTAAGTAAATTTAAGGGGACTATAAAGGTCTGATTGAAGTTTTGAAAGTTTTGGCAATAAAAGCGATTATAGCATCAATTTGGGAGCATTAGAACGAATTCGATCAAGATAAGGGTTTGGAAAACCGGTGTAACGCTTTATAATGGGTATTTACTGAAATATTATTTCTATTTGTAATATATTGCATTGATGTTTTGGTTCCGAATAAGAAAATTGCATAAATTCTGTAAAGTGGATTCTGCGGTTACTTGGAAAGCAATATAAATGTAGAGAAATTCACGTTGGACACAAAAAGCTAGTAGAGTTCTAGCAACTTACAAAATTAGGATGATTCAAATGTTAACGGCAGAGTTTAGAATTGGAGAAATGGCAGCGAGCAGCTTGTAACAAGATAAAGTTTAGTGTGTAGTAATCTAATTTAGAAAGATATATTAAACAATTTATTTAGTTGATATAATACCACGAATAAAACTGGACATGGAGTCCAGCAACATTAAATGAAAAGCGACATAAATAGTAAATAGATATACATTTCCGCAGCTATAATTATGTTTAATACTTCATTTAACTATATTGTATTTAAAACTTCTAGATATTTAATATACCTGTTAATTAACTTCGGAATTTAGTTTTTTTTTTTTCGAATTTCATATTTGATTCAATTAAGAATCGGCGTTTTCTTTTGTAAAATATGTTCATCACGTCTTTAGCTCTGTTGGGATGCCCTCGTTATCAAATTAAAAAGTTTGGAAAAGTCACCACACGTAGAACTGTAAACTTTGCAAAATCACAGTACGGCACGTGCATGTTAAGAGTTGAATATACAACTGATATCTAACAGAAAAGTGCAAATTTGCTTAGAAACTGAAAGTTTAGAAAACTTTTTATAATTGTTATTATGTCTATAACAAACCATTAAAATTTATATGAATTTAGTATGAAACCAATTTTGTAATCTTTTTTGACTTAATGATATGCTTCAGTTAAAATTAATGTCCTATTACGTGAGCGTGTTAGACAAAAATCTGTTCCGATTTAAACTAATAGAAATTTACTTAATGTTTTCTTTTCTTGTAAACAAGTCCTCATGTTAGGTTTCTAGGTTAATTGCAGGAAATTATCCTAATTCATGTAAAAACTATTTTCGAACGTTATTTTTGTGCAGATAAATCACACAAGCGACTTGAGGTAGTATAGCAATGGTTGAAGGACAGTTGATGTATTAATAGCATAGGCCTAATGAATTAGTTCTATGAGAATAATAGGGTTCGTAAATTAATTAATGGAGTGGATCAGGAAGAACGGTAAGGATGCGTTAGTTGGAGTAGAGTATATATTGTTTTGTATTGGTATAAAAGGTAGATATAACAAAAAAGGACGTTAAGGGTAAAAATTGAAAAACATTAGCTTGGAACGGGTAAATAAGACGACATCTGGAAATAGAATTAAATAGTAAATGTAGCGAAAGGAACGATACTGTGGCGAAGATCAATTAAAAACAGTTCAATGTGAAAGTTTGATGTATAAATGAGAGTGGAGTTGGAAATTGATGAAATTAATTTGGGAGGAAGTGGGAAAAATAAGCTGCAGATTGAAATAGTAAATTGATAAATCAACATTTAATTAAAATGAATGAACGGTAGCCCTATTCCAAAGCAAATCCAGAAATGAAAAAGATTGCACACTAAAACATTTTATCGAGCAATACTAAACAATTTGGACGCGCACTGAATTTCCAAAAGGATTAGCACTTACCCGGATTTGAAATCTTTTACAAACTTGACTCTTTACATTAAGATGAACGTTTATCAAACTTGGCCGGTTGTTATTTGGGAAAAATACCACGCAAAATTATTTCCCTTGCCGGCAAACTCCGATTTATTAACATCCATATTGCTAAATTATTTATCTTCAGAACGGATTAGGGGGGCCGTACCATGGATTATAACTGTTGATCCCTTTGTTCGTACAGAGTTTCATTGAAAAATCCAAGGACCAGATAAACTTCGAACAACTTCTCGCCTACCTAAATAGAATTTTACGCCGGAAAACTGTCATGATGTATTTCGAATCTTTTTTCAAATTTAATTTCCTCTGGGATTGCTTATAATCTATTTTATTCTGTATCATAACAAATTTTCACCTTTTGGGACCCTTTAATATATTCGAATTTAATATATATTTATGCATCAACCTTTCTTCTTGCGCTTCTAATCTACATCAAATTACCCACACACAATCTCTTTTCAACGCCGTAATTTGTTTTCACATTACTTTGTGGTTTGCTTTATATTCTGATTACAAAATTGGAAAAGGAGATCGAAATTAGATTAAGGATCGGACAGATTGATTTCACTGATTTAAAATCTATTGCAATGTTATTTTGTCTTAAAAATTTCAAGCTAATAGAGGTAAAATATAAAATATAAACATTCAAATTATTAATATCGATTAAAGTTTTTGCTTCTGTTTTTATAACATATTCACAGTTCTGAATTATAATAAAAAAAGTTCGAGTACCCAAAATCTGCAAACGGAATTGTTGCCTACAATATTTTGTATTTTGAAACACGATTTTTCTTTCACAATTTCTACAACGTTATAATATAAAATTTCGATTTTCAATGTTTGCAAGTTATCCACTTATATTTTAAATAAATAATTAATAAATAATGCAAAATATACATACCCTACAGATATTATTAATTAATGCGCAAAATTGAATATTTTCCGACCCTCTTTCTGTATTATATTTTACAAAACTTGGTATTTTTAAATCAGATCCATTTGGTGTAAATAAATTGCATTCTAAAATCCTTTTTGTTGGGATGTAGCTGAAATGAGTGTAAAAAAGGTAATAAAGGAGGAGATAAATAATTAGGGAAGTAAAATGCTTAGCATTTGACTATTTAAAGGAAATAATTTAGTTGAGCACGATAAACTAGATAAATGGAGGTTTGTAAACATAATTCAAGAGGAATTAAACGCAGCAGAAAAGCAAGAACCTAATCAAAATGGATATATAGAAAATACTGTGTAATAATAATTAAAGTTTGATTTATATATCCCTAAGAGGTATATAAAATGGAGTGATATTAGACTTATAATTAGAAGGTGAGATAAAATCTACATTGTAAAAGTGAGAGAACAAGTTAATTTGAATTGGTTTGGTTATTTCATGGGCCACAACAAAACCTTCTGTATTGTTCTCCTTCGTTTAATAACTACCTCAATAAATATAAAAGACCTTTATAGTGTGAATCTTGAGCCATTTATATCAACATCACTGAACCACAATAGAATTAAGCTAAAATCTAATCTTAATCCTCTATAGGTCAGCAGT
This sequence comes from Coproporus ventriculus, assembly GCA_027574865.2. Lineage (NCBI taxonomy): Eukaryota > Metazoa > Arthropoda > Insecta > Coleoptera > Staphylinidae > Coproporus > Coproporus ventriculus. Next base: position 268,676 of record JAODAH020022988.1, read on the forward strand.
CAAGAGTTCGATGTGAACTCTGTTACTCTTGCAAACTTCCAATAACACCTTACGCTACACAAAATCTTGTTTGGGGTATTTATATACCCATTTCAGTTTGAAATATTGCAAGGAAAATTTGGAATGATACAAATTGTGCACCCTTGTATTTATATGCTAATAATAACCGAAATGGGTTTAATGTCTTTATAGAACATTCCCTCTTGCCTTTTACAAATTGCATGTTTTGTGGTGTAACTTTAGTTTAATAATTCCTACAACTATAAATTAGTAACTAATCGTTAAAATACTTTAATAAATTTTCGTAAATCTTTATACAGTCTCCTTTTTCCAAACATGCTTTATTTTTAAATTAGTTTTAATTAAACTATTAATATCTCAAATATATTTTGTAAATAACTGTTTATTTTATTAAGTGTCTCTTCAATCAATAATTTTTAAAATGTTACCTATAACGAAATTGTAATATATTTTCAAATAATTGCCATATTTTTGTATAAATTTTATTTTTTATGCCATATATATTACATTTTTAGCATTAAATAATAGTGCCACATATATAAAAACTTTATGGAAATATATATTTTAAAAATTTTTTATTATAAAAATTTATACATGCCACAAGCATGTATTTTAACTTTATATTCGCAGATTTTTTTAAATTATTATCCATGAATAATATTTAAATGTATTTTACAGCTTTTAATGGGTGTGAAAATGCTAATTTACTAACTTTAATGAAAATATTTTCCAACATTTAATTGATGCTCAAGTATATCAAAAACCCTGATCAACAAGCCCTTCCTGTAGAATAATCGGATGTTTATATATTTTGCCTGTCCATTTATTTTTACACATGAATTAACAAAAAAATTTCCACATGTGTGAATACAATTTAGATTATGTGATTAATTACATTACATAATATAGAGCAATAAATAAATCAACATTGTAATAGAATTAAATAGAAAGATCATATTGTAAATAGCAATTAGTTAAATATAAATTTTAGTGAAATAAATTAATATCCTTTTTAAATATATATTTAAACTGGGGGAAATAAGTTTAATTTACATTACGCTGTTGATGGCCAGTTATTTTTCACTCCTATCCTAAAAAATTTTAGTTGTATGAAAGAACGCTATCAAAATATTTTTCTATAAAAAAATAATGGCATGGAAACGAAACAGTATGCATTCCATGTAATTATCCCCTAACAAAAAGAACATTAGCTTTAATGACCCTCTATTAATTTCTCATTTGTTAAATTCAATTAAAATTACACGCTGACATAAAATTAGGTGAGGTTTATACCAAAAAATAATAAGAGGTTTGTTGCTTTAAGGATTACGGTAGTTAGCACGGAAATCTTCGCCTGTTTTGTAATTCCAAGGGTGAAGTAATATATTAAGGATGACTTAACCCTTGAATTTATCTAAAATAAAGAGGACAAACAAAACAGATTCCCTTGGCATTTTAAAGGCCTTAAAAGCATTTTCTTTAGAAAAGCTTGAAATTTATTGTAATTTTCTTTTTGGAACACTTTCGTAAAATAAGATGGGATTTTGTTAATGGAAAACAAGATTCGTGTCTATATTAAAAACTTATTATATAAATAACTGTAAATATAGATTAACACCTACTAATATTACGCACATACATATTTATTCTTCATGCAATATTATATCGCTTCGAAGAAATACATATGTGTTGCAAAACCTCTTAGCCTTTCGCATACACATTTAAAATCACATCAACTTCACCTTGTCAAACATAAGTTTACTCATAAAATACGCACAAGAAAGTAAAAGAGTTGAAGCTTTTACTTGCCCTTACTTTGCATCTATATATTTTGCTTAAAAAGTTGTTTTTCGTAACGTGTCTATTATCGCTTCGGGCAAGAGTCAAAAAATACTCGACAAAAAGTACTCTGCTTGAAGATCAACCATGAAGTACGCTCTGATTCGATAGTTAGGCTAGTCATCTGAAAGTTTAAATTTGACAAGGTCTACAACTATATTTATTAGCCATTTTTCCTTTTTGTATACCTAGAGTCAGCCATTTTCTACGTTTACTTTTTCGTTGTGAAGAAACCAACTTCATTCAATTCTATTACTTAAATATATACATATACGTCACGCGCACTGGTCATCCAGTGCGACGGTGTTTCGACAACGTATCAGTTAGAATCAGTTTTTAGTTTGACTGAAGCAAAGTAAATCAAGTTCCGTCACGAGCCTACCTATCACGACCACGCAAGTACGAACACATCCCCATGACGAGTACCTATACCATGCGCAACCAACCTGCTATATATGTGTGACTGAAACAAAATCTTGTAGTACAGATCGCAACACACGAATATATGAACAACATCGAACAAAATTTGCAGTAGTAACACGATTCTGGTATCAAGAATTGGACTTGTATCGCAGTTATTATTATTATTAAAAATTATGTTATTGTTATTAAAAATTATGTTGTTATTGATATTTATTATCTTTGCAATTTATGTTGGAAAGTAGGATTTCCTCCAATTGAAAAATATATTAGTGCCATTTATTGTAAATAGTAAGCTGAAAGACTGCAGACGCTTTAGTAAACACCGCTTAAAAACAATAAATAATGACGAGTTGTTTTCACTCTTCGAGATAATTGAAGACTTCATAATACTTGTCTCTATGGAATTTAGCGATAAGAAAAATATTGTTTGCTCTGAAATATTGAATGCATTTATCAAAAGGATGAAAATATAATTCAGGCGACGAATGTGATTCGTTAGGTTATTAATCACCACATTTATTTTTGTTATGAGGTGACGGTAATGTCAATTAGATTTGTGTGTGTGTTTTTGTTGAATGTGGAGAATAAAAGTTTTTTCGGGGAGTCGCGGAGTTTACTTTTTGGAACTGTGTAGGGGTGACAAGGACCTATGTCAATCAATTTTAGCGAAAGAAAGAATGCCACACGGACAACCCTCCCTTTTGTAGACATCCAAGCTATACAATACATGTTATTTTATTTGGGGGCAGTTAAAAATCCATAAAAAAAACGGAAGAGGGGTTGCATGTTTGTGGGTAAATTTCAAGCTTCCCCAAAATATAAGGTAAATATTTGCAGTAATAATAATTGCAAATGGGATAGGTTTTAGTGTAGTTTGAGTAAGTTATGAATATGTAATTTTCTAAGGTAACTTACTTGAAAAAGTAGGTGTTGTTGCTGTAACCAAAAAATGGTACGGTATATGTGAGCATCCAGATGTTTCCTCCGCCGCAATCGTAATAAGGCTTCGACCATTTTCCGTCTTCGTATCGAACCGATAGAATTTCATCTGGAATCCTCTCGGTGTGGGTGCTCTCATTGTGAGTATAGGTATTGTAACCTGCAACGAATAACAGGAGAATTAGAATTCGAAAACCACCGACACATCTGTTACTAGACCTATTAACCACTTGCACATGGATCCAGCTCATTCTACATCGCAAACCCCTCCGAAATAGCTCCCTACTAATATATTCACACCTTGAGGTGATTTTATCAACTGATCACTTTCGCATTTACCTCACGAATTATTTAAAGGAAATACTTAAACACACGTAGCAAGATCCATTCAAAATTTTCCAGAGGATTTCCTTCAATTGAATCGAATTTTCTTAATAGTCCAGAAATCCCAATTTAATTTATTTTACTTATCGAAATACAAACAGTTTTTTCTTCATTTATTGGAAAACTTTCACAAAGCAAGTTTTATTTGAAACCCACGATCCTAATATCATCAGACCTTTAGTCCTTTCAAAAGGCAGACTAAATTTTTTAGGAACGGATAATGAAAAAAAGTAAGGATACTTATTTTACGATCCGATTCTAAATTGAATAATAAAACTATTTACCTGATAGGAAATTTTATAAGTAAAGAAAGTTATAAAATGGCATGAATATAAATTATTCCCTCTTCCTTTTAGTATAAAAAGCTAAAACATGCAAATAATTAAGAAAAATCGCGAATATAAATTTAGATTTCGAATGTTCTTTTTATGATAATGCCGGAACGGAGCTATATTTCTAAATTTCGTCTATTTTCCTTCTTTAGCAGATAGAGCTGGTTAAGTATTGAATTGACCTTTTAGCATTACTTGATTTATTACTAAACGAAATTTAATACTAGTTAGGAATCACGCTTTTCTTCAATTTATCCCCTGTCCACTCATCCTGCATTAAATTCTAATTTAGTTGAAGTTTCCTAGTTGCGCTATCAATTTCCAAGTGCGCTAATACTCTTTGTATCGTTCGAAATTTCATTTATTTTATTACATTTTATACAATTAACTTTCGGTGCAGAGGATATTTCAATTTTGTATGCAATAAATACGTATTAGTGAGTATTTTTAAATAAAATTACATTAATTTGCACAAATTCTGCTTTAAAAATAAAGTAATAGAAGATTCATTTAATTAAAATTTATATATAACACAATTACATATAAAAATTGATGACTTATAAAGAAAAGTTACTAATAAATCAATCATTTTAGCAACAAAAATATTATTTTCTAACGGTTTTAGATTAATAATTTTAAATAAACTTAAAAATATCCTTTGATAGAGTGTATAATGGTAGAGATTTTTGTATGATTTACAAGACTTGCGAATAATGTAAACGGGAACAGCAACCAAGAGACAAACAACACAAGCCACACAAGTCACGGAACTAGAGCTTCATGTTTCATTGTAAGTTATTCAAGTATAGCAAATCTATTTGGCGACTAACACAAATTGTAAGCAAAAGCTTGAAAAGCCTCACTCCGGAATTAATAAACGCAAGCAACTGTAAGTGAACAAAAAAATTCCATATCCAAAAACCTGTAACATAATCTTTTATGACAGTGCATCTATCATTGCTAAAAAGTTTAATTGGATGATAACAAAATAAATATAAATATAGATATTTAGCTTTGATTACGCGATAAACTTTAATTGTACTGCACTTAAGCTTGAAACTATCCATAAAATAAAATAATTTGAAAAGTGGTGTGGCTCATTCTCTAAAACTTAAAGTGAATACTTAAAATGGAAGTAAATCTAGGAATTTTAACAAAATATTATACAAACCCGGATAAAGTAATTCAAATATACAAAAGGGGAATGTATATATTTGTATTCATTTTAAATGTGTTGGTTATTAATTGAATGTTGTGTAAGTAATATGGGGCAAAAATTTCTAACAAAGGATTAAATTGTCGTGTCGTGTTTGCGCTCAAGTTATTTGATGCACTTTGAATATACGTGCTTATTTTGCACGTGCCACGAGCAATAAATTTGTTGAAATGGTCATTACAATTGGAAGTCTACACGCATACATAACGGAAGCTAATACACGTTATATTAATTTGCTTGAAATATGAGCTATTCATGATATTTCGGACACCTAGAGGTAACAATATCAATGTAATCCCCTCCTAACTATCAAAAAATAATTCTCATCTGTTAATTAAATTTAAAATCATTCTTCCTAATTTATGATCTTTATTTATTTTTTATATTTCTTAAATATACATATTGCTTTTTTAAAGAAAGATTGACAAACTTTATAGAAATAATTTTATAGGAATTAAGCTCTCGATTCGCACATTTCTAATTTCAGCAATTATTGATTTTCTCCCATCAAAACGAATTATTAATTATAAGATAACTTGTTAATCGCTTCTCCAATTACCAAACAACTTTATGTTGCATCAAACATTTATTTAATAATAATAATATAATATAGCAATAATAATAAGATCTTTTGATTATGCCATTACATTAAACACTAATTTTAATAACAGAATTAAAACTAGTAATTAAATAGATCCATATATTCAGTTAAAAGTTTTGAAAATTAAATTATTTTAAATGGAATAAAACATTTGTATTGTTGATATGTGATTTTAATAAGGAATATTTAATCTTTCATAAATCCGGAAGAGGTTAACAACTGCAGTTGTTATAAATTCTGAAAATCAACCGCATGGATAAATGTAATGTCTTTTATTTAATAACAAAATTAATCTTATAAAACTCGTCCCTACTCAACCTATATAATGGGGAATAATAAATTATAAATTTAATTTAACCTTTGTACAAAAAGAAGTTAAACTGTTAGCGAAAAGTATTGTATAAATTAAAAAAACAAAATGGAGATTAAAAGTCATAAAATTATATTTTATTTATTTTTATGGAATTTATGAATTGAGATTTCCACAAAGAACACAACCCGTAAAGTATTAAATACTTTTTAATAATTTAAAAGCTGACTCTGAACATTATTTTAAACTGTTAAACCACCAACTCGAATTGATTGTTTAACTAATTTGTGTAAAATCGATATGTACACATTTAATTATTATAATATAAGCAAGTGGCATCTATGACAGTGTTATAAGCTGAATAACTAAATTTTTAATTTTCTCTTAAGATATGTATAATTGTCTGCGTTCAAATTATAGAAGTATAAATGGTATATTTGCTGTTTTAAATAATTCTCGTTTAACTATTTCTTGTTGCATGTTTGTATATTAAAAACATTTAATTATGTTTTCAGCTTATAATGTTTCTTAAAAAATCTCTTAGAGATCGCTCATTCTTTTTTTTTCAGTTTTGGTTGTTGAATAGGATGTAATTGTGTTTACTTTATATCATAATAAAATCAATGCCTCCTGACAGTATAGACAGTAATTTACTTGTATTGTTTTTATTAAGTCTTGTTACAGGCGGCTATGTCAAAAGCTTCAATGCTATAAAAGGAAATTGTATTTTTCTCCTAAGGAAGTCGGAAATTTTACCCAAATCAATTGTCTCAAACAAAATAGGAAGATATCCTCGAAATTACCAACAGTTTCACCCCAATAAAGACATCCAAGGCAACTTTTTAATAATAAATAACTAAAAATTATTAACTGGTTTCCCATGTATATCCTGAAAAATTCTCGTAACTTCAGAATAAGAATTACGTAGCAATTTTAATAACTCTCTAGCGGCTATGTAAAATAAAAAGCTGCATACACTTCCATTAAAATTTCTACAATTGCAGTTCATATTATATTTTGTATGCCAAGTTTTGTAACTTACTTTTTCGCATTTTTTGCAAGGGTGTTGACTTGAATTGTTTAAAAGGCATGCAAATTTAATGGAATAGCGCTACCAAAAAGGTTCAAACGAAATGATTAATTTTACATTTATGTCGGCAAAATTGATGTGTTATATAACATCCCCTATTCACATCTTGCACGCACATATGATGTAAGAAAATGGAAGATAAAGTTGAATTCAACTAACTCAAAACTGGGAAAGAATTGCAATATTTTATTCTAATAGTTCCATTCTTATTTATAGCCCTACATTCTTTCATATTTCATTTTACGACCCCATTATTTGACTTACAAAGAATACAGGTGTGTACAGAGAAGAAATTGTTTTTTAAACTAGAAAAAAGTTTTGAAAATTTTTAGTTTGATTGAATCTCGTAAAAAGTAATGCTAAAGTACGGATCATTTGTGGAAAATGTAACTGTCGAATCATAAAAAGTAATGCAAGCATTTTGAAAAATGCACGCAGAGAAATGAAATCGGATTGGCAACAAATTGCTGTGATATTTCGATCATGCTCCTAAATAAATTTCTGTTATGTGGCACCGTTTCAAATCACAGCAATTTATTAAATAATAATTATTTCCCCATAAAATAATTCATATTTATTGATTCTGAGTGCCACATATCAATTTTCTTAATATATTACTTGTGAAGGCATATACATCTTTATCGTTTATTATTATTTTATATTAATGAAAATATATTATATTTAATTAGCTGTAATAAGTAACATCCCAGAATTATTAACTACTCTGTTATTAGCAGTATATGGATTTAAAACTTGCCCTAAAAGGGCACTTAGTGTCATTATTGCCCTTTTACGCTACACTTCAAAACTGCATTTCATGTGCAATTAAATCCTTGACATGAACATTCAGGATTAATGTAATATTTTCTATGGAAGCAATCTTTTAGTAAAAATATGCGCTGATTTTATTTTTGTTTTTATTTACAATAATAAAAAGAATCTCAACATCAATTTGAAGATTTTAAATTTGGGATACGCTTTAACTTTGAAGGTTTACATGGACCTATAAATTTTTTAATGACTATTCCAAATCCTAATGAATGGAAAAACTTCAAAAGAGGCTCCCCAAACAAAGTCTGATCTGATAACGGATGGTTCTAAATCAGACGCTGGTATTGGAACAGGCATCTTTAGTGAATATATGAAGATAAGTTGTGCACAGGCACTGGACAAGCTTGCATCAATTTTCCAAACTGAAATCTTCGTAATTAAACAATGTGCGAGAATCAACATAGAGAAGACCTGTAGGAACAGAAAAATCTATTTACGTCCGACAAGGCTCTACAGTGTCAAAAGAATTCATCCAAACTGGTAATGGAATGTTTCGAGACACAAGGTCACACTTGCCTTTATTCCAGGTCAATGTAAAAGCTGATGAGCTATAAGGCAGGGAGCCACCATGATATTCTTACCATTAAATACGTTTTCTTTCTGATAATATCACGATTTCTCTTTAAAACTTATTTAGTTTCGGTGAAACTAGATGGATAATGGATTTCTTTTTATAAAATAGTGTAATCTACTCGGTTCTTTTGTGTTATAATTGAATTGAAATCATCCTGAGAAACGATTAAGACAAGGGATTATGAAGAGGAGTTTTTAGTTTTCTATTAAAAAGAAAATCAAACCGAACAATTTAAATTATGAAGTATAAAGTTGCATAAAAGTAAAGCGGGGCTTGTTTAATTGCTACGGTTATTGATTAATGGAGAATTTAACTTTAAATATAAAGTATGAAGATTTATTCAAATTACTCCGTTATTAATTTTTAATTTTAAGATTTAGAAGAATGCTTATTTTATTTGGAGTAACCATATTATGTAACGATCGTTAAATTGTAGCTATTAAGTGTGAGAATTACGACACGAACTGTTGGTGAATATCGCAACGAATAACCATCCAATGTGACTTGCATACATTAGTTTTTCTATGAGTAATAAAAAACAAACATTATATTTTAAAAATGCATTAAATTTTAAACAAAATTATGATTTATAATATGAAAATAATAAAATGAATTATTATTATACATTTATGCTGTAGCTTCGATTGGCTATCGGCTCTTTTAGTTATCAGAATTAAATTCATCATACGCCCATTAGGTGGTCGGAATCACATAAGAGCAAGAATACTACTATCAGCCTGATATAATCAGGCTGCCAAGGCCCTCTATTTATTTTCATTTAACCAAACTGTAATTTTGCAAATGTAATGAAATAATAATTTTGCTTACTTCAAACGTTTCAAACTAAAAGAATTTTACTTTTTTTCGAACAAATTTTGATTCAGCAGTTAAAACATGTAAGGATTTTTATTTTATTTTTAATCAATTCCAAGAAGTCAGCATTCAATACCATCGTGCTGTAATTTTAATTCCCAGATTGCACTCGCCATATAACATGCAACATGAGCGCTAAGTGTGATTGAATCACGTCAAATTTCACTGCTATTGCAAAATTTCATTTTACTCTATTCGAGTGCGAATTTAGATCGAAATCAGTTCAGATTTATTAATTGATTCGTTAAAATTAAATTCTAAATCACAACATTAAAACTAATAATTTGATAAATACACGTAAATTATTAAATGGATTTATTTTCCCAGATATAAACAGTAGATTGCATCCGCTATGAAAAATGTTTTTATAATTTCTAGAAAATTATTCCTTATATCAATCATAAATAATTATCAATGCATTTTTTGTGTTTATTGTTAGAAAATAAAAAATTTTCTTATTTTTTAATGTAGACATTTTCGATGATCGTTGTATAATATCTCTGTAACGAAAATTTCCTTTAAATCAATTGAAACATTCTGCGGAAAATAATAAATTTTATAAAATTCTATCGATTCATGAAGGACAGAATTAATTTTCTAGTTGATTTGGCAATTAAAACAAAATTAAACGGATGAAATAATCTGGATGTTTAATGGAATTTTTGTAAAAATCCTAGCAAGTAAAGATTCGATTTTGAAACCACGATTTCTATGTACTTTCCTAACAAAACGGGCATTGTCTAACGTAGATTTAACATGGTGCGTTTTAATTTAGAAAATGATAACATTAAATTGTATACTAAAGGAAATGGTTTACATATAGAGAGGGAACTTTTGTGTGAAATTTCCACTGTAATTTAGATTACATAGAGTAAATCGTAGCATTGTCATTTACAACAATAACAAATATTGGATTGTTGAACCGCAAGTGTCGTTGACAAAACCACGAAGCGTGATTTGGTAATGAGCATAGAAATTAATTATACATAAGTAAACAAGTAAATCCGATGCATAGTAAATAAATGAAATAAAAATATCATCATTGTAATAAACGTTTTGAAAATGATTGTAAATTAAAAATTATTGCTCAGGATATTACCTCAGTATACTGCTATCTCTGTTTAGTACTGGAGTGCAGTAAAAATTTATTTTACAATATTCTTTCAATCGTACAATTTAGCAATGAATTTTATTACATTTTAAAACACATCGATGATTAGGACGCAAGAAATTCGTTTTATTACAATTAGCTCGAGAAGGGAATATAAAAGCTTGCCACCTTATCTATTCCAAAGAAATAAAACGCGAGCGGAATAACCTGTCGAGTTTATGGATATATAAATGTGAGGAAATGAGTACCAGCTCTGTTTTTAATTAGTTAAGGGAATTGCTCTTCTCTCAAATCTCAATTCAATACACGTGCCTAAATTTCATTATAAAAAGTACCTAACCCATCTTGTTGGAACAAATAAAATAAAAATGTAATTATTTTTAAAATAAAATGTTGGCAGTAACAATATAACGAATTTATTTCCAATTATTAAAAAACACATTTTCATGATATTTTTTGTGTCATTTTTTCTTATGTACTTTTAACCAACAATTGATCAGCAAGTGGATAAATAAATATGTACAATTTATTCATTTTCATACATTTTTCAGTTGCCCAGAAATTTGAAAATCGAAAGGCAAGAAATTTGAGCTATAAGGTTTTTGCTCTAAAATCTTCCATTTCTTATAATGAAATTACATCTTATTTTAACTGAGGAAAATTGCTAAAAAACTACAAGATATCGAAATATTTTTTTAACATTAATATTTTACTTCTCTAGAATACCACAACACACATGAAATTAAATTTTCTATTCTCCTTTTCAGAAACGGAATCAAACATGGGGTACAGTGCACTGGAAACAATCATACACCAAGGCTATCACTTCACCCCAAACAGTGCGACAGTATTCTAAATTTGGGACTATAATATATAGTGTAAGAAGTTGTATAAAAACGAAGCAGTGATTTCAGCAATGTTTTAGTTTTCCCACACTTCAATACAATTCTAGTGTTTTATTTTTAATTCGTCATTGCTAATATAGATCGCAATTTAAAAAAATTGTTTTTGTGTATTGTGAAACTTTGTTATCACAACAAATCGGAATTTTCATTTTCTGATCTTATATATGTACAATTATTCTGTAATGTTTGAGTTTGTGTATTTCTTTTTAATTGGGAGAAAATTATTTTCTGAAAGCATATAGAAAGTTTTTTTTTTGTCGCGTTGTGCTATTTTTAATATGTTTGCTTGTGGAATGTTTGCACAAACTGCACAACAAACCGCTCTTTTTATTTTCAACGTTTCCATCGATTTACAATATTACATCAAATGTTCATGCTTGGTTGGACGCATTGTCAGTTTTATTTGGGAATTTAGTTTCGCGGACAAGCACAAATCAAAAATCCACAGTTGATGATGTGGCTATTGCAGGGAAATGATAGCAGAATTATTTTCTCTCACCACCAAACATTTCATATAACAATACACTTCCTTTCCAGAAAATACTACACCTATTTTTCTATTTTAAATCCAACAGTCAAAAATAAATTTTAACATTATTTCCAATAATTTAAAACAACATTTAAAAAAATATCTTTAGAGCTTCGGAGGCTTTTATTCCTTTTTTGCATTGAACATTTTATTTTTCCTTTTTGTTTCGCAATGAAAACTGCCAATTTTCAATTAGTTTGATTAAATACAATTATTTTTTTAACCTAGGTGTTGGAAGCAGACAATTAAAAAATTCTTAAAAAAATGAAATTGTGTCAGGTTTCATATTCAATATCTATAAATGAAAAAAACATATCAAGTGGAAGTTTGAATGGCGAAAAATGTAGCTTAAATCCACCGGAATGATTAATTAACGTCGGTTTGTACTTTTAGTCACACCCTCTCGACTTTATTAATTTTTGGTTGGTTGGGAGTTCTAAATAAATTCTAGGTAGAACATTTTTGGATGCATTTAAATAAAGAGGCCTGGAATGTTGGTTTAAAAGTTTCCCATTGTAAACTAAGTGATTTTATAAAAGGTAACTGTTGGAAAATTTATTAAAGCAATCTAAATGGTATTAACACTAGCAACTTTATGAATTTTAATGTTTCACTTCTCCGCTTGCTTTGTATTATTTTAGTTTTGTGGCGCAATAAATATGCAAACACATGTCTCAGGAGATTGAAATTTTCATTGAACAAAAAATTACTTTCTCCTATTGTACAACATAACAGCCTAAAAATTGTTTCATTATACTTTTTTCATTATATCTAAAACTTCTTACATTTTTTTTCAGCCAAATTAAAAATAAAACAAATTTTACAAGTGATAAAATGTGGATTGCTTGGTTTTGTTTTATTGACCTTGTTTCTCCATTATTATTGATAAATCTAAATTAATAAAATGTTGTAAATTAAATGACAAAAATGTAAAATTAATTAAAATTCGCTAGATTTCATTTAAAATTGTTATTTTGAACTCTTAGCGTTATATAAATCCTCAAATAAACATTATAGATATAAATTTGAAATTGGTAAATGGGCACATAATTCTTTCAACAAAAATCAATGATATAGTCGGTAAAGTTGAATGGTCAGTAGCACAAAACAATCAATTACGCCCTCTACACTGAGTCGCCAGTGTTTTAGTCACTTATAAAAGTGTTGACATGTACAAAAACACATACATTTACTTGGTTGGACGAACTCGACAGTATTGTTAATGTTGCTTTGAATTAAGTCTTTCTTGTTCGTCGGACTGGAAAGTGAAAAGTGTTAGTAATAATAAGAAAATCAGTTAAAATGAAAAAAGTACTAATTATATTTTTCTTTAAAGTTTTAAATTTTTATAACTTTCTGACTTAAATTGAGAATAATTCAATAAAATTACAAAAAATACTTACATTGGATAATGAAAAGTTGACGTAAGAAATATTATACTGAAATACATAAAAAATGAATAATAAGATTAGTAACGAATATCTTGAAATTTGTTTCAATTACTCGTCGTGTATAAAGTTTAATTAACTTGTTCCAAATTATTATTCCATATTCCTACATCTCTGTATATACATATGTATATTTCAGCATGATAATATCCTAGTCACATATGCAAATCTAATCTCATTGCCCCTTGCATCATATATCTATTCGTAATTTACAGCACTATGTCCGTAAGTCCTTTCATTATTATTTAAAAAAATACTTCTTTTTTGTAAGTAATATTCTTACGATAATATTTCCTTTCGAGAAGCTATTACCATAAGATAAAAATAATTTTAAATCATTTTGATGTGTAAATCATTTTTGTCCCTTTTGGGTCGACATATAATTCTATAAAAAATGTGTATGGATTTCGTGTCATATTGAAAGGGGTCGAGGCTTTGAATAAAAAGGACACCAATTTTTTTTTTCTAACAATCTATATCCCTTGATCCTATTTAAAATAAAATCAAATAACCGTGAAATTAATCTTAATTTTAATTGATTTATTTCCACTTGAAATTGCGAGTAAAAGCGCGCGCGTGAGATTTATGGTGCGTAGAAAATTCCAAAGTGGAAATGAAAGATTTATATTATTAATATATCGAAGGCCACAAACCAATTTAAATAAAATTTTAGGAGGAGATATTCTATCAAAAACGATTAGTTATTCGTCATTCTTTATTTTTTTAAGAGATAACACATCGACATGTTTTATGTTTTAATCCTGATGGCTTTTTTTTCGCAATTAAATGCTCGGTAACTATTATTGCAGTAATATCTCACTGTTATGATTTTATTATGCAATATCTGTGTAGTTATTATTTTTAACTACCCCAAACAGAATTATATCACTTTTATATTACATAGAAACAGATATATAAATTTATATAACTTTTTATTTTATTGCCTAAATTCAATATAGGTTTAAATGTAATTTATACGTATTTCTTTCTTTTCTTTATATATTTCAGTAAAGCGCCATACTTACATTATCTGATATTACTATATTATTTCAGATGTTTCCTTATATAACTCTTATAAGCAAAATTTTATTATTATTCCCAGATTCATTTCATTCTTTTTATCCTAAAAATTAGATGTTTTTTATGTCCCCCTTTGTCATAACCTATTGTGTAATTGCGTCTTATCATGGGAACTTTTATAGCTTCGAGGACAATAGGTAAAAAAATGTTCATTCATTGATCATTCCAGTATTAAGAATATTTTTTATATTTCCTTTGGATCCCTACATTAAAATACATTTTATCTGTAGTAAACAAAAATTTTCTTATATTAATGAATATTCTACTTTTACTTTTAATATAAGGTGTTTATTTAGAATAGGACAATTTTAATTAATTGTTTAAAATTGTTTCCTTCTTAAATAACGCAGTCGTGTTAAATTCTTTAATTCAAATGTACATACAGCTCTTAGACACTTTATTTTAATAATCGTATTTTCATTATTAATCAAAATTAACGTCATTTTGTTGATTAATTGTTTATGCTGTAAGTAATGTGTTCAGATTTTAATAAATGATTTAAAAAATAAAAATGCACGTAATGCAAATATTAGTACGTGACGTATGTGTTGTGCATTTATGTAAATCAGATAAAATTGATTTAAAAAGGGGTAGTAAAATATAATTTTTCATATAACATTGG
Source organism: Coproporus ventriculus (assembly GCA_027574865.2). Taxonomy (NCBI): domain Eukaryota; kingdom Metazoa; phylum Arthropoda; class Insecta; order Coleoptera; family Staphylinidae; genus Coproporus; species Coproporus ventriculus. Next base: position 283,804 of record JAODAH020022988.1, read on the forward strand.
ACATTTATAAGGTGGTTTATAATGAAACAAAGCTGATTATCATGGGAGATTCGCAAAGTGTAAGGTTTAGAATAAAGCAGCTTGTTAAATAGTGGTGGTTAACATAGAAACCGCATAAAAATATGCATATTTTATATTTTGCTATAATAGCGGGGTTTTATTACTTCAGCAAACACAACTAATCTAGTATTATAATAGAATGAAGAAAATGGACGTTATTATTCACTGATCTATAAATGCGGAAATTTTCCGTGTAAAGTACCGAGCGAAACGTGATTAGAACTTTGCATTTTCCTACATGAAGTAGTTGATGTGCACTGGAAAAGTTTATAACCCAACCATATCCTTGCCAACTTATTATTTAAGAATAATCGGTGTTGAGGAAAATAGGAAATTTCTGCATCCGCACATAAATTTTTTATTATCATCTTAAAAAAAAAGGAAATGTAAAACTTAATTTATAAAATTAACTTGGAAATAATCTATAGTGGAAATTCTATTGAAATTAACCGTGTTAAAATTTTATACTCGAATAAGTAAGTCATTTTAATACTTGGATAGTGATTTAATGTAAATAATGAAACCGGATATATTCGAAACATGCAGCAGTTTCTCCAACCCACCCCTTAAGTGGATTGATTTCAGCTCATATCCTGCAGTTAATAAATGATATTTACCTTTCCATTCCATTGATTCGAAAAAATAATAATTTCTTCATAATAATATTATTATAGTTTCAAGAAATTTAATTAAAAATTAATTGTTGATTTGTTTAGGACATAAAAAATCGTAATTATTTTTATTTATTTATTTATCGCATTACTCACACCAAATGAAACAAATTTGCCAGTTATAATCCCTTTATATCTGCTCGCCCTCTTAATACTCCAATTCAGAAAAGCCCCCCATTTTTTTATCTGTTTGACAAGTTACAATATGTATTACTTAAATTTTGTGTATCCAGTATAAAGTCCGTAACATACTCAAATTTATGAATATGCAATATTTCGAGAACCATTCTTTTCCTATAATTTTAATGCCTGATTTTTTTTGTAAACCTACAGACCTTTGGTGTTTGTTTGCATTGACAAAACCAACTTTATCCAATAGTTTTCAAAATAAAAATATCGATCTGTATATTGTGGGGTGCCTAAAATAATTAACGAAGTTATGCAAAATCAACAATAACCAGTAATCAACAACAAAGAATTATCACAGAAGCTGAAAAAAATCATTTAACAAACGTTAACTTAAATTATTTAATATTTTGATGTGATGGCACCGGGGCTTCTCATTAATCAGAGACGAAATAAAAAATTAAACGAAAAAAAAAAATAATAAGATGAAAACTTTGAGAAATAACGTTATATAAGATTATTTTTAAAATAATAGCTGTACAAGTTTTGATTAAATAAATTGGAAATAGAGGTTATACATTTTAATTAAAATTTAATGAGAATGGGGCTAAATCAATAGGAATGAAATGAAGTTCGCTGTTATGCTAGTCAAACCAAACATAGATCCTTCCTGAAAATTAATGATTTTGGGTTCGAAACAGATCACAGTGAAACAACCCTTTTTAAACAAGAAAGATTAGGACAACGTAAAACGCTATAATTAAAATAAATCGCTTTCTGATTTCAATAAAAAAAACGAACACATTTCAATTAATTATACATTTAAGTGATAAAATAAATTTAATGAATAATCTTCTTAAATTAATTAACAATTTTGTTTCTCTTTGAAAGTTTTTAGAATGTCTGGAGAATTTTTTTTAAGTAGAGGATAATTTCAAACTCTCGGAAATTAAATCAGAAAGGACGAAAGTTCAAATTGGCAATACAAATATATCTACATGGAAAATGCATTAAATTAAAAAAAGGTGTGAATGGCAGTGCGGAAAAACAAGCCTTGTCGCTTTGGAAATCTTGAAATTAGAGAAATGGAAAAGAGAAGAACAGTTTTGTTTACAATTAAATTGATTTTACTGTAAAAGTTTAGAACACGATCTAAAAATTCATTTATTGAAAAATAAAAGTGTAAAGTAATATCGGTATAAATCCACGTTACATTTTCTATCAATTTTTTATTACTACTTGCTTATCTAACATTCTATTGGTCCATAATTATTCTCTTATTTCTGAAAATCTCTAATGTTATTTTACCATTAATCATAAGACATATTCAGAACTTGGGATATTGTACAAAATGAATTACTTGAAGTAAACAGCCATCAAAATATTAGAAAATACAAACATAAATTCAGTTGTACGATAAAATAGCAGGATAAAATAAATGAAATGTGCATATAAATTTCTTAAGAAAAGAAATAAAGTATAAAATGACATATTTCATTTAACTTGATTTCACAGTAGAACTGATCGATTCGTATGTTACACAATAAATTAAGATTTATATTTTTATTATATATTGTATATATATTTTTTGTTACATATTTATTTTCCTCTTTTTTGTGCGTACATAATTCTTTTTTTTTTTTAATTATATGCCATAAATACTTCTTGGGATTTCAGTAAGCACTATTATACAGTTTGAAAATTAACATTTCAATTAAAGCAATGAACATTGACTTCTCTGTAATCGAATCAGAGTTAATATCTATCTAGCTCGTTTCAGTAGTTTGTATCGTTAAGGGTTATAGTCAATACTATCAGTGCTTCCTTACATCACCTTAACTTTAACTAACATTTCGTTATAAGTTATCTCTGCTCAATCAGTTATCTTGAATTTATCAAAGCGAAATCAATAAAATGTAAAACCATCCAATACATATACTCATATACATATACTCACATACATATACATGATTGTATTACCTATAAACACCTTTTTTTTTCAGGGATGAAATTCCATTTTCTTTGCATCATCTAACGCACCCTCTCCGACTTGTATTCGTAAACGATTTTTTTGCTGTCTTTATAAAGGACCGTCTATTTTCAAGACCTAACACACTCCTAAAGGACGATTATTGGGAGAGTGTCTGGGTCAATTCAATTAGATGACTTCGATATAGCAATAAAAGTGGCTCTCATGCGCGTTCATTTTTTCATTAATCAAAGATAAGGTATCAACATCCATGAAATAAAGAAACAAAAGAAAAGAGGACTGATTAGAAATGGAGCGCGAGCTCCCTTATTCCTCTTCTCATCTGTGAATGTAATTCGATTTTAAGGTACAATTAAAGCAATTAGAAATGTCGAGATTGGATAAACCGTATGGCCTTGCTGACATCATGTTTATATAATCAATTTTAACCTGAGATTTTAATGGCGCTAATCAAGTTATTATAAATTCAATTCATAATCACAGCGAATATGATGCATTATTATTGCGAGCTATATTCAATGTAATTAATGTGAAATTCAAGCTAGTTCTAATTTAGAGATATTTTTAAATTAAGTATCAAATATACAAAAGTCTAATTATATTTACGCCCTTTATCTACAATGTTTCATCTCTTTATAATAAAGACAAAGCCCTTTCATGGCCTTTACATAATGCACTAATACATATATATGTTACAGTTTCCTTTCTCATGACTCAAAATTTTTACATATAATAATAAAAGCAAAAATTATTGTGTTGAATAAATGTAACATTGAAATTATATGAAAAAATGTTATTCACTCACGACTCAAAGTAAGTTAAAAGTACGCATCACGTACGATTTCAATTTCGACTGCTGATCGTACGATAGATCGTATCGTGTATGGACCAGTTTAGGAAGGAAACATACGTCACTATTTCATGTCAGTATTACCAACGCATTTAAATTGAATTTCATTAGAGTAGAACAAATTTCATAATTGGAATAATGACGACAAATAGTCATGAATATGACCACAACTAATATTAATTGTCAGAATTTTGCTTGTATGAATGTAAGTTTAAGCAGAAATTAATATAAGTATATCCACATTTAAACTTCTTGCATTTATCTACGACAGTTTTTAAACCCAGTATTTAATTTTATATTCAACTGGCATGTTTTCAACTTATTTTGAGATTATATATAATCCCATTGAGTAAAGAGATTATCTATATCAAATAAAACTTTAAAAAATGTATTTTCTTGAGTTGGGATTTAAATAAAAACAAACTTTCTTCGACATATAATATAAACCGATTTAAATATTCTACTAAAATATAGTAAATTGAAGATTACTAAATAATTATTTTTATCACCTTTTATTTCTGATTATGTACCAGAAAATTTAATCAACCCATCAACCCTAATTTTCATTTAAAATTTCCAAAGTAGATGTCAGAGGATTTGGTGACAGGTTGGAAACTTGAAGTATCATACTGCTTAGCAAAAGTTCAGAATAACATACAAACTTATAATATTTTGCGGGCAATCGAAGATCCTATAAAAGTTTTTATATTTTCATGAAAAACATATAATACTTAAAAATCTATTTGATAACATAATAATTATGATAAAAGACAGAGTCTTATATTGTAAACGCATTTTTCGGAAATATCTTTTAATTTTAATTAATCTCGACAGATTATTCCCTTTATAAAAGAGCGATAAGCCTTTAAGATTAATGGAAATTTTGTATAACATTAAGAGATAATTATAATTACGTCCGTGCAAGAGATTTTTCACAAAATTTCTATGGACAAATTGAATAATAAAATAACAAGCGCAGATTTTTTTAATTACCGTTATTTCGCAAAGAAAACATTTAGCAAGATAATGAGATTGTTGTTTTAATTAGTTTCGTTATTTCTTTTGATAAAATTGCCATTTTTATAAAGGAATATATGACGAAAGAAAATATAAATTTGTATATATTTTAAAAAACAATAAGTAAAAAAGGAAAATAAGAGATGTGATTTGTTTGCTTTGAAATTCATTGAACGATTTTATGCATTTGTGAGGATATAATCCACAATATAGGACTTTCCTATTGTTGTATTTATCTGATACGGTTGCATCAATTCTATTTTAAAATGTAGGTAGCTTGTTTCAATTCATTCTCTGCATTTACTTTTCCAAACTATTCATTTTGATTAAGTCTTTTGCATAATGTACTCATCTCATGTTTCGCTAATATTAGCAGACAAGTAAACATTCAGTTTCGAACTAGAAATTCATTATTGTATAACTTGTACGATACCTTCGGGGAAAACGCCGCAAAAACTTGTTCGAAATTTTAATTTGTGAATTGAATGGATGAACAGTATACTCAAACTTAAATAGAAATAAAAAACAAGAAAAGTGTGAGAGAAATTTAATAAATTAATTCGAAATAATAAAAAGGGAATTGGAAATGTATTTTCCATGGATTTAATTAAACTTTCCCTCCTTCTCAAGTATCAACACTTGGAATTTGACTCTTATTAGGAATCTATAAAAATGTTTTGCGTTTATTTTATTTGTGTATTTTTTATGATCTAAATTGGTGTGTCGAGTGTTCGTTAAGAAAATTCCGTCATCTTGAGATTCGCTTTTCTAGGTCTTAAGTTAAGCAGCAAATACTTGAATGGAAAACACTCTTATAAGAATCCCTTAACGAATCGCAGAATGTTGACACCTTTGCGCCCTTTCACAATAGTAATTTCGTTATGTATTTTATATTCAGGACGTACAAGAAGCAATTATCTTTTAGGGCAAAACAAACGAAAGACACGTGTTTAATATCTTTTCCTAAAAAACACAAATTTTGTACTCCACTTAATCCATCATTAACGCAATTATGTAACGGTATTTTACATTATAATTTAAACCTGTATTAAGTAGTTAATAATTGACATAATTTACCTCTGACATTTCGGGTAATTATATAAATTAATTAATAAAAATTTGCTTTTGTATATTTTAATTTATTTATATCATTTCAATATATATTTTTTAAATTAAAAATGCAATATTAATGAAATTTTAAATAAAACAAAATTACTTATAAAAATTAATTAACTATTTATAATTCAATGATCTAGACAATTATTTAGGCAGAATAAATGAATGAGACTGATTGGATCCTTCGGGTTTACGATTAATTTTAATGATAGATATATGCAGAGGAACAATGAATGGCCATTTCACATTATCTTCGTGTTCTAATGAAGGCATTTCATATTAATAGAATTCCTATTAAGTTCAAACTAACGGTGTAAGCACGTAACCGGTAACCAACTCGTTTTATCACTAGTTATAATCGGAATAAATTTTAAAAGTATTTTGCCGCATTCCAGCTCTTCTATAAAAGCTCAGGATACTGCATCTATTGTTTAAAACACCTAAAAATCCAACAAAAATTCGAACATAGACGCTTGTTTATTTTTTATTCGAGTTAGTTCGCTATTTTTTAATTAAATTTTGAGAATCAAATTCTTTTTAAGGAATTTATAGAAAGAAAAATAAAATTTCTAGAAGAGCCCCTTGAATATTCCAAGCTATAAATTATGAAAAGAAATAAAGTTTTTTTTTGCGAAGGTAAAACAAAATAGAAACAGACATAAACACCACATTACGTTTTTATTGATAACAGGCGAGCCTGGTTTTTTCATCCCAGCAGCATAAAACTTGAACGTATTACCTTTACAAGTAAAAACGGGAAAAAATGAAAACTTTCCAGATTTGATGTGAGATGTAATCAATTGTTGATAGCATTCGACTAAGACTAATTGTAGTATAATTAATGTCTGAGAGGTTGCGTTGTTATAGAGATGCTTCTCTGTAAGTTTCACAAGACCTTGAAACTTAAAACTTTTAGTCGCGATAATAAAAGGGGATTTGCGTATGCTTTCATAAATATGATCTATGCAATTTACATATATGATGCAAATTTATTACTTTGTTATTCAAAATTTAACATATTGTAATAGATAAGGATTACGATAAATGATAAAAAAACTTTTGTTAACTTCAATTCGCTTTGAGTATAATTTTCGTTAACATGGGAGGAATTAATTTTTGATATGAGAAGGAAACAACTTGAGTTTATTTCATTGAGAAAAGACAAGGCAAAACCCAAAAGTAAATAACTTGGTGTTAGCATTAGGGTTGACAACTACACTGATAAGGATATTTGCTTTCGGTATCTTCCTTCGCACAAAAGCCGCAGCTGAGACAAATTTCTGCAACAAAATTTTGTTAATTGATCTGCCGTACTTACAAATATTCACCCGCTCAAGGTTTTTATTTATTAATAAGATTGGGCCTTTTCTGAAAAAAAATCAGAGTTAAATTTTTTTAAACTTTTAAGAGTGTTCAATTGATTGAAATTTGCATGAATAATGTTGGTACGATGAAATAATGCAACCCGAATAATTCTCATTGAATTACATTATCTGGTGTAAATTTACATAATTAATATCTTGAAATCGAATGAATTTTGTAAGTAATGTGTTAGATTTCCTATTGGAAATTGCGAATTGAATTTCACCTCAAGGATTTATTTGAAATGTAGGGACATTTACTATATTCCATTGAATCATATTGAAATATGCATATAACTTTTTTTGTCTGCACCTAAACACACATCCGGCATAAAAGGTAGAAAGACAAACTAAAAAGTTCACTAATTTCTGTAAATAAAATGAAACTCCCTTATACTACATCTGTCTAAAATATTTTATTTGACTTCATTTATAATATAATTACAAAAACTGGTATTATCATCTTCACAAATACATGGGTAAATCAAATATAACACATTGGTAGATTTATGAACGCAGAAAAAGTAAATCCAATCTAAAATAAGTAAACAAAATTAATAATTTGTTATTAAATTCTATTTTATTATTTGTTCCCCATTAACTTCAAATATTGAAGATTAATTTATAACAAGGTGAGGTTTATCTTGTTTACTAAAACCTACGAACAAAATAAGAGTGGAAATCTAATTACTAGTTAATACATTATTTGTTCGGCTTACATAAAAGATTTGATAAGAAACTACTTTTTTTTAATTTCGAATATAATGTATTATTAATTATTTTCTAAATGAATTCTCTTATTTTTCCGAAGATTTCAAGAGAAATGCGTTCTTGATAATATTGTATTTCGTCATAATTCCCTTACAGATATTTATTTAATTTTTTTATCGAATCATCTGCTTTGTTTATTATTGTACAGATAATTATATGCCGATGTTATATTTTCATGTTATGTAAGTGGAAGATAGCAAATAATTTTCATTAATTATGTTATCACAACAAACATCAGATGAGTGATATCAGTATTTCGTATGCGGAATACACATTTATAATTCATTTATGCGATTTGAATCCCGGAACAGGTCATTTTTTATTTTCATTTTGTCCATTTTAAATCCCATAAAAATTCTGAAACTCGGTTATAAATCGTGGATTGATATTTTTTTGAAAGTTTTGATTTATGTAGGTGTGTGTAATGCGTTATTTAAAACATTTAAAAAGTTTATATGGGATAATAAAAATATGTAATAAAATGTCAAATGAGAAAGTTAGTATAAGAAAGGGTAGTGTAATATAAATAGATATAAATTTTGTTTGGGTGAATAAATGGGGGAAACAATATTTCGAGACTGTATTGATATAGAAATGAAATATTTATCATCGTCTTTTTCCTTGGCATATTTTGTGTAAGAATAAAATACATAAGGGCGGTCTTTATAAAATAAAAAAATGTTATTAAAAACGTATTATTGTTGTGTGAAATATTTCATAACATTTATGAACGATTCTTAAAAGCACTTTAGCTTAAGCTGTAGAAGGAAATAAATAACCAAGCAAGTTATCAAATATATTTTTCACGAACTTAGATTTGAGAAAACTTCTTTATAAGACTCTGCATTTTAAAAATATTATGAAATTGCAAACATCCTTGTCAAAACAATGACTAAATGTGGCATGATCATAATTTAATCAAGTAATGTCAGCTTAAAATCCGAGTTTTCTAGCGACACTTTTCGCATGAACGCTAATTTGAAATATATTTCCAGTTATACGAGTTGTTTAGCACGAAATAACATTTCCCTTTTTTTAGTTGCTAGTTCTGCTGTTTATTTTATGTTTGTACCCAGTTTTACTACAGAATGTATTGAGAGGTGGGAATGAAAAGTTGACATTTCCACATTCCCTACAAGCTAAGAAATAAGTGTGTCAATGCATTTTTATCTATCGGGATGCAGAAGTTTTGACGCAATAAATTTCAACGTTCTATTTACGTGATTCTGCCATCGGTTTATAACTTTTAGATCTTTTTCTGACAGTAGCAATACAAACTTGCACAATTAATATAGAATGAAGCACAATTCACAAACATTCTATTCAAATAAACTAAGCAAAACATTTTTTTTTTATTTCTACTACTTTATTTTTCTTGTCTACTTTTACTTACTTATAAAAAGAAGCCTTTTATACCATAAATTATTTGGGCTGTAAAGATCTCTAAGTATATAACATTAACTATGTTTTGAATTCGTGTCAAGTATTTAAATTTGGACATATGTTCATAATTTATGGAAACTTTCCTTTCAATACAATTCCATAGCTGATAACTAGATAACAATTGCATGACAAACATGTAGCTAATTGATTTTGTAAGTAAGAGGTTACCTTAAAAGTAATGAGATAAAATTACGACACACGTAGGAATTGGCAGTAATGACGAGGCCGACAAGGCAACACATCCGGCTACCCAACTCGCTTTTTTCTTATGTTAAATTGGATAGCTGCAAAGAGTTAAGTACTAGTAGTGCAATGCAATGTGTTGTAGAGGAATTGTTGACGAATCTTCGATAACTACTTAGACTCCCTGGGAAAGTAGCAGATATCCTTTCATATAGTGCAGATCACGGGAAGAATCTCGTTCGCTTTCTTTGAAAAACGAATCGGTGTGTGAGATAATACGTCTATTTACGCTAATTTATTTGTACTCATCTTATTTATTTATTTATTTGGCATGTCGTGTAAGATAATATGGTTTTTAAATCATTACTTCAGTATTTTATATACTGAAATTTAGCAGTCGATGCTCCCTATATATAAAAGAAAACTGAATAGCAAATATTTAAAAACCTGCAATAACGTTATCACTTAAAAAATGAAAAGAAAGGATTTCTAGATAATTGATTAAATAAAAAATAATAATATTCGGTTTATTTTATTTTAAATCGTTATGATACTGAAGGAGTCTATGTGGACAATGAATATTCAATTATCCTGTAGATCAAAATTCATATTCAATACGTAGGCTTATATAATCCATATAGTAAGTTGAAGTATGAAAACAGAAGAGGTTTGCATCGAATTCTCTTAGATGTTTATGTCGAATTTGGTAAAGTATCAAACCTAAGGGCACTGAATTATAGTCTATGTTTTGAATAAGATCGATAGTCTACTTGCAGTTTGCAGTTAGAAATTGGCCACAGCTAAAGCTCTCTGCTAAGAACATTTATTAGATTAATACGCCTAATGACTTGCGGCAAATCGCGCCTTCAAAGACTAACGGTGTCTGCAATGTAGGGCACATATTACTCCCTTGTTTACTTGGCCTTTCGTCAATTCAAAAGGCCTTTATTACAGTTTAGATTAATTGCACATATCCCTCATTATTTAACATATATTTTACAAGTATTTTTCTATTAATTGCATTTAAATTTTATTAATTTTAGATCATATTTAATTTCCTTATAATTAAATTTACTAAACATAGTTTCATAGCGAATAAGTTGCTAAATATATAATACTATCTGTTGCATTGTTAGTATCCTCAAGTAAATATTTCACAATTTATATCTATTACAAATCCGAAGCAACGAATTAATAAATATTAATATTTTTGTAACAAGTATTTTTATATACATATATTGAAATTATTTGTATTTAAATAAATGCAACTACCATCATCTATGCAAGGATTAATGTGGGAAGTATCAACTATAATACAATTTATTGTGGGTTATTATGCCATACGAATTTATTAATTAACAGAAAAGGGAGTGAACTTAGACTCTGTAACATTATTAATCTCATTAGCTTGGTAACTTTGTAGAGATCACACGGCTTAGTTTTATATGCAGAGATTTCAAGTGTTTGATTTGCAATTAAAAATTTCAATACATGTTTTCCATGAGTTTATAAATTTCATTATTGGTAAAAATATATAGAAATAATACGAGTATTGTCGAAAAGTTAATTTTAGAAATGTTGTCTGATTTGTGGTAAAGTTGAAGTTTGATTGTAATTAGGACTCATGCCACGATGTAATATGCTTGTGCGGTCCCCTAGATGCAACATGATAATTTATTAATACAGGTAATTTAAACTTTGCATAATACATTGAAACTTGCTAATATATCAGACAACGTATAGCAAATTTAATAGAAAGTTGAACTGTAATTATAAATATTTTCTACCTGGTAAATTGTAAGGGGACAAACTCACGCATTAATTTTCATTAATATCCAAAAACAAGCATAATTGATTTAAATATATGGCAAGGTATTTCAGAAAAATGTCAATTTCAAAGGAAAGAAAAATAATAGAGATTTATAAAAAAGGGGTTTTTGTGCCGGGAAAAAACACGAGATAAATAAGAGTAAATTACATGACCTCACATGTCGTTTATCTTACGTTTTATTTATTATTCTAATAAATAATGGAATAGCTGGTAATTTTAATTTTCATGAAAATATAAAAATAAAATGTGCACATGCCTTCTTCAGATTTCTCCCTAATGAAATGGGACAAGACATAAAACTGCAAACTTTTCTAATACTTTAGGAATGCATGTAGAAAGTGGCCATTTCATAAAAGTAACCGCTCTTTAAGGAACATGAATAAGACAGGCTTGTACAATTATTCAAATGAATCTGGCATACATTTTTCTTAAAGTTAGCAGTTTTGTTTCTAATGAGCATTTTGCGGGTCTTCCCTGACACGCGATATCACTCTTCTAGATGGACAAGTATTATAAAAATAAATTACTGACTTTTCTTTCCGCTTGCACGAACAATATGAACTAATTTATTATTTTTGCATCACACAGACTTCGCATCCTTAATTTAATTTTTGCAAAAAAGGTATCGTCATATTGTTATAATGGTGGATTCGCCGGGACATTAGAGAAACTTTAAAAATACTAAAGTGATTAGCAGTTCATTAGCTTACAAATGTCTATAAGTATTGAAAAAATGTAAAACTTATCACTAAAAATGTACATAGTAATAATAGAAAGCTGCTAAATATTTAAAATGACTGTTATTTATTAGTTGCAAAATATTGCACCGGTTAATCTCAAATAAATCGTTAATGTTAGATTTTTTTGATAAATATAGGAACCATTACGCATTTATTTCCTTCATATACATATGACAAAATAAATAATAGCTCGAAAAACGTTAATATATTTGGTCGTATGGAGTTTACTCTAGGGGATCCGCATTTCATATATTTGCTTTATTCGCTCGCTAGGTGGACCAAGAACATTCTCAGTACCTAACATCCTACTTCTATTTACCCTTGTAAGTGGATCGAATGTATTGAGCAATGATTGCGTTTTCCACTTCTTCCAATAAAATTATTTTATGTGTTTAAACCTTCATATCGATACCTGTTCTACTTAACATCCCGATTAATATTTGCCTACAGTGTATGCATTTGAATCTCTCCTTGAATTAACAGTCGATCAATACAACAAATTGAAGGTTAAGACGGAACTTATACCATATATACTGTTTTTGTATTGTAAATAGATTTTATGGATATCTCGCAATAACCAACAGGAAAGAAGACTTCCTTTCTAGTTTTAAGATAAAAAGTGATATTTGCATGTTGGGACTAGATACCAGGGAGTTATATTTTCATATGTAGCGAATCGTCTATATTACAGGGTAATAGTGTGTGAAAAAATAGGGTGCGACTTCTTGTATAACAATAAATTTCACGAATCTCATTTGAATATAAAAGTAAAGTAAAAAGTATGCTATTTGCCCTGCTGACAGAAATGAAACGTGCTCACCTTAGAACTTCAAGGTTAATGATCCATTATATGCATTGTTTTATTTAAAATTGGTGAAATTCCGGGACAAAATGTTCTTTGACGTAAAACAAAGCTAGTGCCATTGCAAGAGACATATCGCAATGAGTGAGCCGCTTGCCTGGCTTCTTGATCCACTCCCAAAAGGGGAAATGGGTATGCATTCAAACTCTGTCCTTTTTATATAAAAGCATCTCTATTTGAAGCATCGAATGGAAAATTATACGATATTTCGAAGTAATATGAAGTATAACGTCAATAATATAGAAAGTCTCTTACCGACTTGAACACTAAGGGATTATACTAAATATAAAAGGGTTTAAACTCATTAATACACGAAAACATCCTGCTGTTACAACCATAAAGGTATTGAAACCTAATATTTACTATAAAATTCTTACTATTTCTTCAAATTTACGCAAAATTTATCACTAAACTTACTCTAATTTAATTCTAAACTCATATAAAAGATACAACTTTAACTCCTGAGATAAATTGAATTAAATTACATAGTTTTACGGTAGATTATAGGCAGATAAGAATAGTTAGATCAAGTAAGATTTACTCGGTTAAGGTTCCACTTTAATTGGTCAATTAGTTTAGTATTAAGTCTTCCGAAGTTGTCCAATATCATTATTACGAAACTTTAACACGCTCCAATTTTCTATTAATTACGCACCCCACGTAAATTTCGCATTTTTTATTAGTACTTTTCTTCATCTGTCTTAGATGTAATTAGCTATAAAGTATTTGCTTTAATTTTACAAATTTATTTCATTCCAATTTAACTAATTTTAGAGAAAACTCAGATTGGAATCAAACTGTAGACCTTAGGGATTCTACTCGTCTGCTGTGGCCGGTAAGTTACGGCAGATCGATTATAACTACGACTCACGGTGGCTGAGAAATGGAAAGGTGTGAGTTACTATTCCCTATGGTCCTATTCTATCCCAGACTGTAACTTTTTGTATAAAAAAAGAAGTTAGCAAAATTTATAAACAACAAGATTCTACACAACTAAATTGATTTATATTAACTGTCGACAAATTTATTAGTCTACTGATTTAGCAATAAAATATATCGTAAGTTGACTTTATTAACCAATAAATACTTTATTACATCGCTTTCTTACTTTATCTTAGTTTCACTTAATTAATATGCAGATACTTTTTTTCTACAAATGTGACGAAGTAAAAAAAATCAATTACTGATATCCAATTATTACATTTAATTGTATTAAAAATATTTACTTACCTCTTTACAAGTCTTAAGATGACAATAGTTTTGAAAAATGTTTGGAAAGGGTTGACGTAGCTCAATTGGTAAAGCGTCGTTGATGTAAGCCGAATGTTGCTGCTTCAAGTCCTACCCCCGGCCAAATATATTTCTGAATTTTTTCGAACATTTAGGAAAGCCGACCCCGCGTAACGGGAAAAGACGAGGAAAAAGAAGAAGTTGTTTTTTCAAATAAAATATAATAACCATAGTTACAAGGTGTACACTACTTTAGTCCAAGATTTCTTGTTATTTAATTTTAGATCTGTTACGTCCTTCAGAATTACATTAAAATGAAAGTTTATATAAATGAAAGTCATGTCTTCTTATAAATGCAAGAGTTCTTATTTTTATAGGTGAAGCTTCTCGGAAAGTCATTGAAAATATTTTTAATTAAGTGAGGTGAAGCTAAATATAATTTGTTAAGGACAAGTTGTTATAAAATTGTATAGAAAAAAAAGTTCCCTGAAAACTTTATTAATTATATTCTGCTTAAAATTTATGTATATAATGAGGAATGGGAGATTTTCAAATGTTTTCCGGGGCACTTTTGCCAGAAAGCAATCAAATATTAGACTGCTGTAAATTCGTTGAATTCAGGGTTTATAAGTATAATAAAACTTGAAAAGGTATTGGTTTAATACCAGTTGTAAAAACGCCTCACATTAACCGTAATATATTCATGACTCATTATTTTATTATCGGTCATTTATCAGAAGTGCAATTATAATCACATGGAGCGTAACCCACAATTAGAAACTTCTAAAAATGAACGGGGAATTTATTTACAAGTTTATTTCCATTTATAGTCTCATTCCAAGAAAACATTAAATTTATAAGGTAATTGAGACCTAGATTGCAATTCCAATTTTGAATACTACCCCTTATATGCATATAAATTCGTGCAAATGATACATTGATTGGATTTCATGCATTATTTAATATCCAAGGATTTTCTTCTACGGCACATTTTAAAATGCTAGTTTTGATTTAATTCTACATTATTGTATCATGAATCGTTTTGTGGATAGTTAGGTTCAAATACGATGAAAGGATTATGTTAACTACAAATTCATGTAACCATCAAACTACTATTTAATTCGCGAAATCGATCGTGCAAATATTATTGTCATTTACTCATCAACTAGCAAATGTTTTTGTTGCATTTTAACCGGTCGCTATTTTTATTTTTACAGCACACTTAAATAAGCCCACAATAAAATTGGCACCACATTGCGATTTCCCATAAAACAATTTGTTTTTAATTACAATTTTCAGCAACAGAATTATTTTCAATAAATATTATGAAATAAATAAATTATTTTATGCATGACCGATATACAATGTGGCGCTTTAATCCTTACCAACAGAGCCATTTTACACCCAAGTTGCATAAATAACTATCGTAATTTGTTTGTTAATATCACCACATTCACTTCAACATAATTAATTTTTCTCTTTTAATTGTAGTTCAAAATACTTTTCGAATTCATAACAAATTTTTGTGTTTTCTGATAATATTCGAATTTCACATTTGGGTCATTCCACGATAGTTCGGACCAAGTTCTCCAAATCACCATCATTGATTTTGTACAAACTTTCAAATTTCTTATTTAATCATTTTTATGCAGTATATTATTAATTTTTATCTTACTGTTTCAGAATTTTATCATTTATATTAAGAATGAAGCTTCACATATATTTCAAAATGTATTATAGCGATATTATTAAATCTCTCTTAATCTATCTGAAATAAATTTGATTCATTTTAATCCTAATCCTAAAATGATACGTAAAACTTCATATGATGTTTCTGGAAGAGGATAAAATACAATATTATATCGCCGTGAAAAATATTAATTGTCAAATTGTACGAGATGGAAATTGAATATTTCGAAGAGGGAAAATAAGCTGTACCTTTAGTATATAGCACGTATTTTGGAGAAATCCAATAAGAATGTTTGAAGAAACCACATATTAAATTCCATTCCTCAGGAGTATCAAAAGCAACGGATATGGGATTAAAATGACATCTCATAGTGTCCCAGGGAAGAGGTATTCGTAAAATTTCCTCGTTAACAAATTCTCCAATCAGAACAGACGTAGATGATATTGTAATAAAAATGATATAAATCTTGAATTACGCAGATTTTTCTAAGTGGCTGATTAAGAGTAAAAATGCAGCACCTGAAGAATATTAATTTCTAAACGAGTAATTTATCCTTGCAGACTGCTCTCAAGAGACTTATTCTAATTCATCAAGTACGTTGCAGATAAATAAAATATTCATAACATGGACGAGGTGCATGTCGTATTAGGTTTATATAAAATTAATGCATCTGTCGTTTTTAAAGGAAATGAAAATGTGTGTGGATTTTCATTATTCACCTATTTCCTTCGTTTATAATCCCAATCGCCTAAACTACTTTTGGGAATTTCACTGTAATCACACCAAGAGGAAATCGCGCGCAAGTGCATCACTTCTATCTACTTCTAATTAAAAAAGAAGCGCTTCGCTCTTCGTCCGGATAATTTAAAAAATAAACCTAATTAAAAGGAAGTTTAATATCTAATCTTCAAGATTGAAATCGCTGTTTTAACTTAAAACAGATTCTGAATGAAAATAAAATAAGAATTTCGTGCAACTGAACTGAATTAATTCGCGGTTGGGATTTGAATTTGGTTATATAAACGAGTGCACATAACAATCGAGGCTGCTTTTTTGCATTCGCTCAAACGTAAGCCATCCCACGGCAAATTATTATGTAATTATAAAAAAACGACGAGAAATTGGTCGAACAGAACAAAAAGCACCAGAAAATAATTTAGTTGAATTTGTTCAACTAGCTTTTTATCTAAAAGGAAATTAAAAATTGAATGTTGGAAGGAAATAAATAAGCTGCGGGGTATTATTAGATAACAAATTTCTTTACAGATGTTATTTTTCACTGAAAAATAATTATTAAAACTTTAATTTTAAAAGCACGGCTCTTTGAAACAATTTCAAACCTATATTTTAATTAATCAATCAATATGTTCATTCAATTGAAAGATGTTATATTATTTTGCATTTCATATAATATATTAAAATGAAATAGAACATGAAAGCTTATCACAAAGGTAATGTAAAAACTAAACATTCAAAAATTTTATTGTCTTGTTTACGACAGATTCCATGTAAAAGGTACTACCGAATTCACGTGACCATCATCGAACTGGCACAAATTTGTTATGCGCTTTGGTGGTTTCAAATATACCTAAAACCAAATTATTAGCCCTCAACTTGTATTTTAACATCCAGAGGAGAGCAACTGTTTCCATTTTGGCTACACATATTTTTAATTCAATCAGTCAATCATATTTAAACTTCATTTCTAGTTGTTTGATCAGATCTTTGACCTACATACATTAAAAATCTCATTAATTCATTTTTTTTTTCTAAATTATCTGATAAATATTTATTGTAAAAGTTAATTCAAAAGTAAAGCAATTTAAATTTTCATTGATAAAATGCCCATTTTTTATAAGTTAATTGGATTTCATTGGATTGACAAGTAATTAAAACAATACTTTATACCCTAGTATTAAATTTTGTCATAAATAATAAAGTATTGCAACAATATTCATATTTTACTCTTGTCACTCTAACTAATAATATTAATATAAATTTAAATTAAATTGAAATGCACCTCCAGTTTTAGCAAAATGCATTAGGTAGAACGTTATAATGTGGAAATATTTAATGAGAGAGATGTAAAGAAAATTTGGTGTAGCATGAAACTGTAATTAATTGTTACATATTTTATGCATGGTATGTATTTAAATTGTGTGCAAATTGAGGGTGTATAACGATTTGGGAGTTATTAATTCATTTGAATAGTTTATATTTGAAATTACAGCATACAAATGAGATTAATATTTTCGCATCACTTTCTAGGAAATAAATAGTAAGTGAGTAGAAAAATAATTGTGTTCGTTCTACAATAATTGGCTATGCTTTGAGATTTGAATAGTAGTTGGAATGCACCAGAAATAATTGAAACGAGAAATTGATAAAAAAAAATTTAATAATGTCAGGCGATATATCAGCAAATTTTAATGAAGGTATTGTAGTTACAAACAATAGAATAGTAGATAAATGCATATAACTTGTGTCAATTGGAGCATTGAAAGCACAGAATGAATGTATTGCAGCTGAAACAACACATTCCAAGTGCAATATCAATATAGCAGATATCTGCAAATCATAAATCTTTGATTTTATAAAAGGAAGAATAAAATTTATTGCTTTTTATAGATGCATCGTGTTTTATATTAATATTTTCTGTGTACCAAGCAACAGGATTAAATTTAACTTACCCTGCGGATGATACAAATAAAGGGGCGGAACATGTGTAGGAGTCGTGACTCACCTGTAACAAAGAAGCACGTTATTATCGGTCGGAATAAAATGTGGAATGCTATATAATATATGGAAGATGTTAAAGATAGTGGAATTGAGACAAGAAGCGACCCTTCAAGACCCTGTTGCTATGAACCAACTTCATGAATTATGAGCTATATCGCCATCCAGCAATTCATTTATCACTGAATAGAGGGAATAGAGCATCGGAACTTTACCCATAAACGGTAACATGAGACAGTTGCAATATATATAGTTTCCACGTAACTTATAAGCCACCCTAATCGAATAATACAATCCTCAGCCACACATTATCTCAAATGTTATTGTAAACCCGGTTTTCTTCCCAGCCAACACATCATTTCAAACAAATTAACCAACAATTACGATAAAATATTTGCATCATTAAAATTCCTAAACTAATTCTATTGACAAATCCCATAATTATTTCAATTAAAACTTCTGCTTTAATCAAATTAAAAACAAAACTAAAACGAATGTAGAAAGTTTATATTTTTTTATTGTAATAACACGGAAATTTTGAAATTGGAAAAGAATGCAAGATGAAAAAGTTTTATTTTATAATACAAGTACGACTTTATTAACATTAACTAATCTTATGACCATTTACATATTTCATGTTACATTGCAGACTTTGCGTGATAATGTATACGCAGCTTAAATAAATTTATACAATGTATTATTGATACATCAGCAAATTGTGTATTATACACAATGCAATTAAATTAATATGTGTACATCATTTCCTGCAATGCGATAGAATTTACTGATAATTTACAACCTTTTCACTTCATGTATAACACCTTCATTTACGACACCAAAAATATTATTGAAAATCATTCCATCCTCACATGAAAATCTAAAACTAGTCACGTTTGATCAGAGGTCGGGAATTAGTTTAGAGTGGGGTCCGGATGATGAAAAATGTCTAAGGTGAAGGTCCAGGAGAAGAAAAAACATGAAAAAAATATCATACAGTAATTTTTTTGGGGAAAAGCATATTTATACACAAATTGCATTTTATACACCACCATAAATGAGTTTTTCTTACAGACTTGACGCGGTCCCGACTTACACCCTTACTTCTGTCGCGCATAAAAGTTTTTTTTTTATAATTATATAAAAGTAACAGTGTACTTTCATTAAAAACAATATTTGAAATTAAATTAAATTAATTATATTTCAAATTAATTTTTGTTTTTCGGAAATAATATTTCTCTAAAATTTATAGAAAAACTAAAGTTAGGATATTATATTATACACATCATTTTTATTTTAGTTGAAAATATTTGAAAAGGCAACTACCCTACAGAATCCATAATAAAATTAAATTCTTTATTCAGTAATGCATTATTTATGGAGATTGAAGTAGGGATATCCCTCTTCTATACGTCCGCCTTAAGCCATAAACAGTCCGTGAAATAGAATTATAAATATTTCTATTGCAAATAAATCTTGGTTTATATAATCTTATAATGAAGTTTTGTACTATATCCTAGTTTGTTGTAATGATATGTGTGAATGTAAACTAAATCCACAAATAACGTGTAGGACGTCGTCTCTAGGTAAAGTACACAATGGAAACCGACCTGGAAAGGCCAAACAGAGCTCATTTAATTTGTTTAATTAAGATTTTACTGCTATAAATATTTTTACAGGTAGTATAGCCCGGAGGTGTAAGCATTTCAGGAAATAAGGTGTTGATCAATAAAGGTAATCCTTTGGAAGTATTTCACCGCGATAGGATGCACCACGCTCAGTTAACTCCTTATAAATCTATCATTGATTTATTTATATTTAAGGACGAACGGGGAAAAATGACACGAAAAATGTTTTCGTCTTCCTGCATCGTATCAATATGAGGATCATTCTAAGTTAACATTAAAGTATTTTTATAAAGTTTATTTTTATATTTGCTCAATCTCAAAAATATATATTTCTAGATTTATAATGTTTGTTGCTCTGATCGTGTTGATTTTTCAAAGCCATTCGCCCACAAATAATAGCCTATAAGATGCTTCGCCAGTCGTGAAATTACAAAAATAAACTTCTGAGAAAGATAGCGGTACAAAAGCATCTTTCACTTTCCTTCCTGAAATATCGAGGAAATCTATCAATTTCCAATACAATCACATTCAGAAATTATAATTTTTTTTAATAACATTATATAAATATTTATTATTTATTTCATTTTATATAAAATTTTCATTTTTTGCTTGAATGCACCATATAAGTATTACGTGAACACTATGGGGAAATGGAGGATTTATTTATACTTCTTTTAGTCCTCAAGGAACTTTAAGCTCTTCTCAAAGAATACGGTGCATACATCCGATCTTAAATAAAACTCAAATCGCAACTTAGTCTTCCTTTGAAGATATCGGTTGCAAATAACGTTAAGACCACTCTGTACTTTCTATCAAGGAATTTATCTGATCAATATGTGAAATCCGCATTTTACTCACCTCTTATTTAATCACCTTTAGTCTTACATTGCTTGCAAAGGTTATCTGACAGAATGTAGTTGGGTCAGACTAGATAATTCATGTTCTACCAAAAACTCTCTTTAAATTGTTTTAGCAACTACTTCAATAATAAAATAAAAATAATGAAGAACAAATATAAGCTAATTTTTATTGTGAATAATGTTGTCTGCAATTTTTATTATTTTTTAAATTCAGCTTCCGCGAGCATTTTTTTGAATTTTTGGAATAATATTATTTTATTATCTACTTTTAATAGTTAGTGTATAAAAGAACATGATTTTGAATTTTATTTTTCTTTATTTACACTTATAAATAAAATATTACACTAACAATTTTGAGCAAAAAATAGTAAATTGGTATCCCTCTTGAAATATCAGAAAATTCTATCAATTTCGAATAGTAGGATAAGTTATATGTTTTCCATTCAATAATCTAATCAAAATATATATTCCCTACAAAACATTTCCTTTTCCTATGTAAAATAATCAAATATATCAACATCCATTGTAATATAAAATAATCATCCATCGTTACAGGTTCAGATCCATGTACATTCATCAAATACTTACTTTGCTAATTAATATCTTGAATATGATAACAACCGAATTATATATTTAGAATTGAAATGCTTGAAGTAATTACAACTCTAGAATTTGCTATTAAAATATATTTCACATCGTTTTAGCAAAAAGTTGCAACAGCTCTTCCTAAGTGTAATTGTCCAAGAAATTTGTTCATTTCACTCTTGAATTTTAAACTTTTATCTTTAAAAAATTTGACAATAAATAATTCACAGCATGCGTTCGTTATTTGCAGGAACATTAAGTATTTACATTGAGTGTTTTTGTATTATTTTCACAGCTGTGCATTTTCTGTATAATATTCAGCTGGATTTAAGATAAAAGAAGATCTGGAATCAATTATGTTCATAAGGAACTTAATTAATAGAATTCTCTTAAAAAAACAGTATACATTAAAAACAAAAAATAAGAAATGAGTTTATTTAAATATTTAAAATAATATTGAATGTAAATTGATTTAAAATTGGTAAAGTGATGAGGGAGAATTTTGATTTCCCTATAACCACCTCTCTATATACGCTTGAGTTTCGTTATTAAAACAAAACCGCCAACAGAACGCAAACACAATAAACAATTCTGCATATTTAAAATAGCTATGCATTTCATAAACAATGCGGTGGTCGTTCCACTTTGCGAATTATTATTTTTTATAGCGTGCAACAGTCGAATAAAACTTTATAAAAACTTGAAATAAAAAAAACGCGTTTTAAGCGACTGGAGGAAATTCCCAATTATCTTTGTTTCCGTTTTATTATCATCAAATGAAAAGCAGTATTAATTTTACACGAGATTCAAAAAGAAAAATGAAATCTTCATAATGCATGAAATATTTATAACTTATTTATGAGATGTGCTTATATTAAATCTTTGAGAACACAATGCAAAAATTTTATTTCACCACCCATCATTATACGTAAATCCGTCATTTATTCTATTCTATACAGTTAAATAAGATATTGATACCATTATTTAAATGCACCAAGCCATTTACTTCAAATATTTAATTTTCAGCAAGTTGTAATTGGACTTTTGTTGTTATTCATAAATAAATGTCTTTAACTTGCTCTCTAAACTACGCAGGGGCAATTAGCTGCACGTTTTACCATTATCCTTTCCTTCTTTATACAATTCACTTCCCAATGATATTTTAGAAATTTTATGTAATAAGTGAAGCAATTAAAATAACATTTAAATAAGAAAAATGATTGCCTATTTTTTTATATATATAAAGTTAAATTTATTTGGGTTATCTTTTTTATTCCTAAAACAAAACTCTACTTCAGGGATAATTCTATGATTTACACGGATTTTTCACAAATAAATGAAAACCTTTTTGTCTAATGTTTTTGAGAAATATATCGGTTTTAATAAAAGTAAATTTTGAAGGAATAAGTTTTTCTTTTCTCACTTGTAAATCTTTTCTTTTCTTTTTAATTTCTATAAAACCGACAGATGAATTTTTCAAAGATCATTTGAATATAAGGGCATCAAGAGTTGCAAAGGTTAATTTTTCTACCTGCATTATAAAAACGTCGCAATTATTAAGTTGTACTATTAATCATTTTAAAGTAAATTAAAATTCTTTATTTAGGTACTTAATTAATTTCCATTAACACAAAATGTATTGAACCTTTCTAGGATAATGATGTTCCCCTATTTTATAATGTGATAGCTGAAAATAAAATTGCGACCAATTTGAACTTGTTTCGATACTGTAAAATTGAAAATTGCATGTGCGGCTTCGGGCATGCAACTATTTTAATATGCAAACATGAGCCAGTTGATGTTCCTGTACCCGCCCATTCCATTTACTCAAACTACAGAATTAAAATTTCCACCTTGCAGATAGTAGTCTTATTTTCCTTGTTTCCTAATTCAGGTAATTTTGTAGAACACAGCCCTTTTCCCCTTAACATTGTCACAATAGAATTGCTTTAATTCTACATTCTTAGTCGCGATTAATCTAAATCCTGCTCGGAAGAAAATAAGTAGAAATTATGATAATGTACTTCTTGAAATTTCGAGTAGAGATAACAAATGATTGCATACTATGAAAATTAACGCGGTTCGATATGAAATGCGCTAATAAATTCGGTGGCTTTTCGTAAGAGTATAAGTGGCGGAATAACCGGAAAATAAATTTAATGCGATCCGAGGTTTGGTCCGCTGTTGCATGTATGATTCGGTGTGGATATTTGAGATTGCAGCTTAGAATTTTAATAATGTTTTGTGATTCTTCGTGCCCCGGTTAGAACAGCATGTTATGGAATCGGAGCAGTACAATAATCTCGGCAAAACTTTTAATACCATTCAAAACACGAACCGATAATATTTAATATTCACTCGACGCTTTTCGATATTGATTCAGAATTTTTAGTGCTTAATTGAATTGGAATGATGATCGCATTTTTTCAATTCGCTCAACTTAACAGGGAAAGAAGCGAACTGCTTCTTTTTCTAATTAGAACAGTATGTTGTGTGTGTATGTGGTGCGTAAAACAGATTAAAAGCTTAGCTTGTCTCATGGCTCGGTAATTGGGCTATGAGCTCCGAATGACTTGTTAAATGTCCTTCAAGCTTACGGATGTGTGAGATTGCGCCTACTCTGCAAAGATCTCGTTGTATAACTTGAATAAGATTAGTTCTCCCTTCGTAATTTCAGCTTTATGATTGTATTAACTGTGATACGATTTTAACGTACAATTTGGATACATTGTCCGGCATTAAACCATCAAATTCTAAAACTAATTCGATTTTCAGTAGATATCTTTCTTGCAATCAACATACGCTTTCAATTACCTTTACTTAATCTTTGAATATCTTGCCTCCAATTAATGCATATTGAGTAGGAATCACATAGAAAATAATTCTAACATCACAAAGATACTCCTTATGTAATAATTCCCTTCGATCCCACACATCATCTTCCCTATAGGCCTTTCAAACCCCAATCTTCTAATCTTATATCAAACCGATATGTAACTCAAAATCATATATTTTTTCTACCACTATTATTTATACAGACCCAGTTGCTAGCTGAATACTGATATTTAAAAGTACATTGGAAAGTAATTCCCATAAATTTTAAACACCATGCTCACTCACATAACGAATTATACAAAATATAATCTATATTTCGCAGTCTTTGAAAAGTGTTCAGAAGTCATGAACGTGACCAGATTACATAGATCTTCCTTGCGAAAAAGACCTAGAAATAATCCTACTTGGATTTTAACATCTTAATGCTAATAGCACTCAACATTTACAGGCCATTAAATTTAACAATTCATCTCTTTTAAAATGGAATGGAAAATAAAAATATCTGTCCCCCCTCCCTCGTATTGCAACAAATAAAAATATAATTCAATCTTGTGATAACTGGTTCTTTATTGAGAAGAAGTACTTTTTTCGTGTTCCATTTTTTTCAGATGGAGTCTTGGGAGTAGGTAATCTACATTCCCTTAACGTAATCTAATGAAGGTTCTTGTTATTTCTATCAACCTATACCCAAGAGCCTGTTCTCGCTTTTTGGAAAATGTCAAGGGAATATACTAATATCTACAGAAATTATTATTAAATTTGTACCATAAATGAGGTATTATAAATAATATAAAGTGCATGCAAAAACTATAAACAAATTAAATAGTACACTAACCTATTTATATTAGATGTAAGTATCGAGTTTTTTTCTCTTAAAAACAAAAGATTTTGTGTATCTATTTCGTTTTAATTATTAATTATAATGATCTAATGAAAATGGTTAATTGATTCCCCAATTTATTGAGAATAGTTAATTAAAATGACCGTTTTTAACTAATCGAATTGTTTATTGGAATTTTCCTATTGATGTATTTTTCTTTTACTTGTTTGCAAACAGAAGATAATTGAGATCTGTATTCAGTAATATACGTGTCTTCTAATCCCACAAGGTTGTTATTTATTTCCATAACTTTTATGTATCAAAAAAGAAAAAGACTTGTAAGCAAAAGGTAGAATATGCACTACTTGTAGAGTAATCTGTCAAAATCAACAACGTGTATTTTAAAAGAAAAACAACTGAGAAAAATCGAAATAAATAAATAAGTACATCAAATAATTTCAAAGAAAAGTTAACGCGATAAAACATAAACAAATTGCTTTCAATATTCATAGTAATTGAAACCTTTAATTCTGATGAAAATACATGTGAATCTTTAATAAATTGAAAATATGTTACATTTTCTAAAGATTTTTTTTATAAATGAAACAAGTCATTAAGTAACTGAAGTAATTTAAATAGAAATATTTTTAATTTAAAAGACAGTGAGTAAAGTTTTTATATATTGTCTGCCAACAAGAGGTAAGCGCATGGAAAAAAATTTAAAGTACGAGCTATATAAGCAAACTCTTTGTATTGAAAAAATAACTTTGGAACAATGCGAGGAAAACGAAGTAAATAAAGTAAAATTAGAACTAGGAAATAAAAGTTAAAAGTTAAACGTTCACTACTACAGCTAGTAAAATGTAAATAATGAAAATTAAAGATTAAATTGTTGTTGGTTTTATATAGTTTAATCAGGAAATTATGTGTTACATATGTGATAAAAGGTAATGGATGAGTTGTGGTTTACAAATCCCTAGTTGCGAATTACAAAAGGGCAATAAATATTTGCTCCGTCTATTTATTTTTAAATTGTTGTAAGAGTTTGCAAACAGTTTCAATTCCTGATTAAAGTGAAATGTCTGATTCTTGGATCAGACATTGTATATCTGTTTTGTTTCATGTTTGCCGGCCTGATAAAATTTTCTCTTTTGCATAATGGGAATAATACGATTGTTTCGGGGGAGTAAATCTTATTGTGAATAAGGGTAATATATGTAGCAATTTCTCTTTCTTTTTCAATTATTTATTGGTAAATTATTTTTTATTTTCGATCTTATTTGAAATTAAACTAGAAGCAATACATCACCGATAAAAAAGAACAGACATAAAATTGGCCCGAATTTGATGCGATGTTCGTAGGTTCATCTCTTTCTCTCTTGTGCTTTCCTAATTGTAAGTCGTACGTGATTTATGCGGCACGTCGTTTTTACTATACTACTACTAGTAGCAATAAATTAAGTAATAAACTAAACGTAGTTTTACTACAGGTTGTACATTGTAATTACTTCATTTAGTTCATATATTATTTTTAATTAATAAAAAAATATTCGTTTGATGAAGAGAAGGCGGAGTTCCTCAATTTAAAGGGCGAGCTTGTGACGTTTGTAAAATATTCTACTAAGTTTGGAAAGTCATTAAAAACTTTTTTCGCGGATTAAAACTGGTAGAGAAAAAATTAATAAAACAGAATCTTTATGGAAATTAAGTGGAAATTGATCAGTGATCGGTAATTAATTAAAGGAAAAAATAAAAAATAAATATTTATATGTATGGGGAAATTTTTGTTGCATAAGTAATAACCCCGAAGTAAATGATTGACAGAAACATGACACGTTTTTCATATTTTCCTGTAGTTGGACATCAAGTTTTTGATAAACATATTTATAGCCGATTCATTGTTTTTGCAATTGCAAAAAAATAGACAAGTACTGTATACACAAAACCCTTCAGTTCAATCAATTAATGGATAATACCGAGATTTATGTTTAAATGTATACTAGAACATTCTGCGGGAGAGGATGAGGTGGTTAAATGAGGTACAAGAAACTCAAATTCAGAGAATCCAATTTACACAATGATGTTCGGTGATATTAAGCACTCCCAGTGCTTCAAATACGATTCTATACAAAGAAAAAACGCAAATACATGAACTAATATCACGGTAATTCAGAAAAAAATACAGCGTAACTTCCGGGTAAAGTACTAAAAGTCACTAAAGAGCAATATATTACAATTAGTGCTAAAATTCCGTTTTAAAAGGGATTATAAATAAGATGCAAAAATGTCATAGATACAAATTGTTTAATATAAGATTAATAATTATCTTTTCAAGCATGTTTTAAAAAGGAAAATTCGCGCAAAAATAAAAAGTATATAATATTTAAGAACAAATCATTTTTACTTTTCAACATCTTTCTCAGGCTTATACACTTCACTTAGTCTGAATTTCTCCAAAAGCAACTCCAACTTAAAATAATCTGGATAGACATCAGTGGTACCAACTTTCTGACATTGCATGGAGTTTTCAAACTACTCTCATACATACCATTTAAATAAAATGACACGTGTAAAAAAGAAAATTGACTCACCATTCCTAAAGAGCAAGTAAAGAATATTGCAACATCATTGAATGACATGTTGTTTATAAATTAGTTGTAGAAAATGTAAAAGAACCTATTTTCAATTTACAAACAGCCTTTTTGTCCCCCTATTCCATTAAGGATTAATTTGTTTTAATAAAGGGCGCGTTTTTAATTAAATCTGATAGGGATGTCTTGAAACTTTTCTAAATATGATTATGCGCTAGTAGCCGAACTGAACGTTTATGATTCAGTTAATGAAAACTAAACAGCAAGTTTATGGGCTAATGTTTGGAAACTCAAACATTTACTCAAACAACTATAATAGTCACTTATAACTTTATTATTTACTCGGGGGGTCATAACCCAAACCCAAATTAAACGTTATAATACGTCAATTATACGGACAAAAGTGTACAGAGGAGATTTCATTAGATCAAATCTCGGAGACCATATTAAACTAATCATATTACTTTATTTTTAATCATATTTATTTAGCATGTTTGCCTTTAAAACATATCTACCATATATTTCAACACATTTTTATGAATCATAAAACCAAGTTTATAACACAACTTGAGATAGGAATAGTAATTCATTTTCTCTTCATTCGCTCTCCATTTATGCTTCAATTATTTAAACCATAAAGGTTCTCCCTTTTTTTACGGATAAGGTATACACCTTTTAAACCCACCATTAAAGGAAGACTTGACTCCCCACTAATTTATCGTTATCGCTATTTTTACCACTTAGTACGTTTTAATATCCCAATCCTTTACTTAAAAACTCAAATTCAATAACTAAAAGTAAACATAGGAATTTCCTAAATTTTGACCTGTAGATCTACAAAGATTTAAGCGGCGCATGAAAAGTTTGGTAATACGAGCAGTAATTAAAGTATAAATTTTGCATCTTTAATGCTTCTGAAGTACTTTTGTATAGAAAGGGTTAGGAACTGCTGATGTAAAGTTTAAATAGGCTTTGCAATGTAATTCTATATTTATCTTACGCACGTGCCTTTGGTTTCCGTTTATGCTTGGTTTAATGGAAAATCATTTCCATATGTAAATCGAATGCAAATTTTAAAATTACATTCTGTGCCTGTCGTTGTATACAGTCGACGATCGTCGAAACATTTTTGCTCCATTTAATTTAATTAACAACAATCGATTATTTAAATATTTAATTAAGTCGTTCCAAACGTACATTTACAAAATAAACTTAATACAAATTGTTATTAATTATTCGATTTTGAAGGAAAACAAGTAAAAAAAAATCGTTTTGATGGAATCATTAGTAATATATCAAGCATGTGAATGTTAATACCGTAGCCTCATCTACATATTCGTTCATCATTCTTTATAAAATGTGGAAAAGGATACAAATAATCGAAAGTATTCATATCAAGTAAGATTCAGATATACAAATTTTAAAGCCATCAATAAAAAAATAATTTATTATGACAAGGATTTGGATATATTTGTGCCTCATTCATCAACTTTTTGAGGAAGAACCTTTAAAATGCTATCAACTTTTTATTTGTTTTCTACCCAAAGAGTTATTGATTTGTCTAAATATATCTGAAAACAAACAATCAATAACACAGGCACACAAAAAACTCTCTGGTTGGCATTCCATATTCATCTTTTCAGATGTACGTATATTTTGGGCCAATGAATAACAGCCTAAAATAGTCTGTTATTTTAGAAATTTTTCCTCCTAAAGCAAAAAAGTAATCTTTGAGACATTCTAGACTCATGTTTTCCAATATATTTCTGGTCACTAAACATAAATTTAAACTCTGAATTTTACGGTATCACTGCGGAGATATAAAAAAATGCTTAAGGTTACTTTTTTGTTTTTGGATTCCCGGTTGTAACTTAAAAATTTGTCTACAATATTTTTATTTTAAGCTAATTTTGAAATTCAGATACCCAAAATACCTCTGAATACATGGATTTGGTATCATGTTACACATTAAACTATTGATGATTGAAATAAATAAAAGTCAATAAATAATCTTTTATTTTCACAATAACGTTGTGTAATGGAAAATTTCAGACTAAATTTGTCTCTTAAAATTAAAGAATAAAACAGATATATGATACTTCAGAACGATGCTAAATTATCTGGAACACAATGAAGGAGTATGAAGCTAAGAAGATGTTAGTAACCGACTGAAACGACAAGACAAGATACAGTTAGGGCGTTGTGGAGAATAAAACAATATCAGTTCAGGAAAGATTGCGATTTGTTTGGTCTTGACGTGCTCCTAATGTAATTACATGAAGAGGAACGGCTTTTTGCGGAAGTAAACGTCTCGTATTTCATATGAAATAATCCAAAGCTAATCCTGATTTTATTTTTATCTCTGTAAGGTTTCTAATCACAGATCGATGCCTTATTAGTTCCGACTTTATTTCCGCTCCCTCAGCATCACATAAACACGAGCACAATAAACTCATCAATATCAATTTATTGTTCAAGTAATCAACATCAACTGGTATCTCTGGGATGCTAAAAATAATCTTTTACTTTTTTTTATTTATTTCTCATACAGTCATCTTTAATAGATTATTCACCATTAAGATACTTTAAGAGGAAACTAACGGTAGTTCTTCCTGCTAATCCTTTATTTCAAAATACACGAAAAAGATAAATTAGATTCAACAAAAAAGAAGCATTTAGGAGGGAACTTTAGTTTATCTAAGACTTTAAATCCTTAGCCATTCAACTCTTCCTCTTCCATAACTATGTGTGGGAGATATTTAACTGAGAAACTTGTATTGAAATTAATTACCTTTTGTTGCGAATGTTATGAATGGGGAGGATTATAGGGGAGTAAATTCTTCTAATAGTAAATAATACAAGTTGCTTGGAATATTAATTATCCAGAAGTTTCAAATAGAGACAATACAGTAAAACAAATGACTTTAAAATGTGGAAATATTTTTATTCAGGTAAGTGATGAATTATATAAAGTAGAGCATAAGAACAATTGTTAAAACAGTAGCGTACAGTAATGTAACGGTATTCCGGTGTTGTGATGTATGAAAGATTTTTTTCTGCGCGATAGCGGTTTTGCACAATGTTTAATGTGCTTTGTTCGCGTTGTCTTTGTCGAGGCTTCAATTTGTCTTTGGATGTAAATTGCACGATCAAATAGAGCACCGTCATTCCTTTCTTCTGAATTTTTTCTCATGATATTAGCTTTTAAGCTCTAAAATGAAAAATTGCCACATTCATACACATTTTTATGCATTTTGATTAATACATCATACTCGTAGCTATATACAATTCAATTTGCAGATACCATATCGCTCCTTAAAAAATCTCCGACACTTTTTTTTTACTTTCACAACAAATTACATCATTTATCTTAGAAGAATATTTGCAAAAAATCGAGCCTGCCATCATTCATATCAAGAGATGCATAAATAATTCTATCTAGAGCTTGCCACGTGAACATTCACATAATTATGAAATATTTCTGTTTTGAATAAAATACGCTTTTACTATTCCTTTTTTGTGCTTACCAAATAATTAATGTTGAAATCTGTAAAAAGTTAAAAACCTTTTTATTAATGCTATTAAATGTAAATTGCAAATAAAACAGATGTAAAACTGAGTACATACTTACACATAATAATTTAATAACTACAAATAAAAATAATTACAAACGCAAAAACGAATAATTCATTTAAATTATGAGATAAGAGAAAATTAAAAAAAAAAAGTAACAGAAAACTAGGATAAAAAAAAGTTTAAAATTAAATAATAATGAATAAAGCCATAAGTTTTCATTCATAAATATTTACAGTTTAATATAACTTCTTAATGTTTAATTTTTTGGTATCGATTTGTAAAAAAATTGTATCACATTGTAAGAAAACTAATAAAATTTTTACGATATGATTTTAGTGTGAATTAAAAACTTGTGAAGTATTTATGTTTTTCTACCAACTGGAAGCCGGACTTTAAGATTTTTTTACAATGTATTTCATTACATGGATGATTATAAAGTCGTGTTGTTTTTCGTTTACTGTTACCCTTGTTTGTCAGTTTAAAAGCTTCTTTGGTTATTTACATTACGTGATGGCCTTTCATTTTCACTTGAAAATTTATATAGATCCTAATTATGACTTAAAAATATCAAGTTAGTGCTTATTTACTTTTATAAATTTGTAAAATATGTCTTTAAATGAACAAAATATTTTTATGGATTTTTTAAATTTCATTTAAGATTATTTATTGAAGTGCGACATGTACCAAATCTCCGTGCGATGTTATATAAAAATGAATACGTGACTGGGAATGTGTAGAAGTTGCAGTTTTGTGGTCGGAAGATTGACTCTGCAAAAATCAAATAGAATGTATGTACAAATACGAATAATAAAACTTTTCTGGAATACAGCAATGTAATATTTATTAGAGCATTAATATCTCAATAGAGTATATTACTTTTATTATATTTGTAAAACAAACTACAAGTGTAAGAGATGGGAAATTGTTGGATCTTATTTCGTGTAAGTGCGGATACTGAAATTTGTTCAGATTATGTTTCTTAGTCCTTTCTAAATATTTGCTTGGCCTAATCTAAAAGACGAAATTAATGTTTGATACATAAAAAAAGGTTGCAAAAATATATTCCTAAAAATAACGTAATCCCCTTTACTGACAGACCTATAAAAGAAAATTTATTTCTTGTTATAACAAGCCCAATTTTTATAATATTTGTATAAGAGGGTACATTTTCGAATTTCATGTTACAACCCGTTTATTGTCTATTACAAAAATATTGATATGATACAACAGTTTAATGTGAGTTTTATGGACGAGGTATTTATGAATGGATGATGCTAAACAGACCTTAAAGTTGTATTTATTATTTAATTAAAATGAGTTTATAAAACGGATTGTAGAGATTACGTAATTTGTCCCAATTATCAAAAAACTTGCCTAAATAAAATATATGCATGCAAAATTATGGGATTAATTAATTGGTAATTGGTACGCAATAGCTTGTTAATTTCATGCCAATTTCTATTAAAAATTAATTACTCGAGAGCGAACAATTACACGGCTCTACGGAAGGTATTGTTTTAATGGACTTAATTATTCAACTCTAAGTTCAATATTTATAAATCAACAATATTTAACGAATATCCTAGATTTTATTGAAATTCCGAGTAGGTATTTAGAAACCTCGCAATCGACAATTACATCAATTAAGCAAAAATTTTTAGGAAAGTATTAAGAAATAAAAACTTTTATACAAATGACTTTTTATTGAAAAAAATATTAGTTTTAATTTGTATTTGAAAATATTTTCTACTTTTCATACTCAAATATGTACATATTTTAGAAATAAGGTACGAATAAGGTGTTTGCAGAGGACTACTATCCTGGCCTGACGAGTTCATAATAAGGACAAAACGTGGCATGCCGCCTATGTGTATTCTGAAAGCATTTCGGACTCTGTTCGTTAATTAAATTCGCTGATGGCACGTTTAATTAAATTTTATATTTTAGAAACATTTAAATTTACTTTTAATTATTAAAACTTTCATACATGCGCAACATACAATAAAGCGCATAATTAAACTACATTTTTAATATCAGTGGTCACCTACAACATTCCGTTTCGATATTTAGGTAATAAAACTGAATATCTTTTCTTTCTAAGGGACATCTAGAATTATTTTTTGGGAGTCTCCAGTCAGGATTAAAGCTACGAAAAATTAATTTCAAATCAAGTTAATTAATTTACAACTGTTAAATTATTATTACATATTTCCAACGTACATATTAATTTAGATCACTTATTTTGATAAAAATTTTTTATAAAAGAGACGGAAAAGTATAAAGATTTTCTCAAATTAACTTGATAAATTTCACTAATTTACCTCAATTTTCTTTTTCTGATCGATAGATAACATGCAACAATTAAAACTTCCACGATTTGACAATAATCGAAATAAATATTTATTTATTATAATTGAATTAACTTGTGCTGTGAATGAATGTACATATTTAAATGTAAACATAATTTTATATTAACCTATATAGTAATAAAGTCACGTAATTGTCAGGGGGTTTCCATAAAATAATTTGCCCGAGGTCCTATGAAATCCAGATACGCTACTGACTCTATAAAAAAACCTTCTTTATCGTATTAAGATTTACGGTTGAATTAATTTCTATATTTTATTGTTGGTCAACAAAAAGAAAACACATTTCACCCTTAAAAGTCCATTTTTCATAGGTCGTATAAAATATTTCAACCATAAACTATTAATGTTAATATGTAATTAGTTTTCGATTCATTTTATCTTCCATTCATTTTATTCTAATAAATAGTATATTTCAGGTAAATTTCTGTATATGTAAATGTCTGGAACGAAATACATTATCATAGAAGAATTTCTGTTTGGCACCTTTTCAACTTTCTACCCTGCACTTGACAGAATTTGCGATTCATAAATGCAGCCATTGTTGCAGGGTACGTCGCATATTCATTACTCTTCTACAAAAAATCGCTTCCTTCCACATTATTTCAAATAAATTAAGCAAATACAAAAACAGGGTTGCTTTTTAATTTTAGCTGTTTTAACTTCAATTTTTTACAAAATGCAAATGAAAGCTGTACGCGGCGTCTGGACAATTTTAAATAAATAATTTCTGCATTTCTCGAAATTGCACACTTTTTAATATCTCTCAGAAGTTTCCTAAGTGAAATGAACTTGTAATTCAATTTTATTACATTTTTCCAACCCCCACGTAACGACTAAACCATCCAGCTTTGTAATTGCTTCATTGGCAAAGCGACCACAAATATCATATTATTTACAACCTTATGAATATTCTTCTCACGCCACAATGCAACTGTGACATATACGTGATGATGAAAAGTAGAGATAAATTTAATTGCCATTCGTTAGATGAAAATAATATATTAGACTTAACCCGTAAATTCCAACATTTTATCTGTTATGCGTTTTAAACATTATATTACTTTCTACTGCCAAAACTTTGTTGATTTACACAATTTAAACTAAAAAGAAAGCTGCAATTTTCTTTTCAATCCCATTTGGAGTATTTTAATATACACAATAATACAAGTACATAATTGCTTTATTAGAAATTAGCTTATGTCTAGTATTGACACTATTTTATTGTTCTTATTTCAGAAATCAGAATTATATCTTGATGATATGGTTTCTTATATGAAACACACATTTCAAAAAACACAAACAGTTTATTTTCTTAAATGTAGACCATTTTATTTAAGTCTCAAATAACATTTTCTTTTAAAACATTACAAGTATCGAAGAGGAGAAATTATAAAAATACTTATTACAATATTTGCTTCAAATGTAACATCAGACCTAAATTGTAATTTTAAGATTCTTGGAACGCACACATGTTCTAAACTGGAACAGAATGATATTATGAGGTAGCCATCTAGAAAATAAGATGCAACATATATCCAATATGCGAGATCATTTTCCCATCGAAAGCAATGGAAATATCCATTATTTTACAACGTAACACAGTAGAAAATTTTTAAGCAGATACGAAATATTGTAAGTAAGTGTACTAAGATTTAACAAAATTAATTTTATATTTATTTTTTCTGTAACATAAAGAATTGCTCGTGGATATATTAAAAGAAAATGACTTATCTAAAAGAGTTAAATAAAAGAAAAAAGTAAAAAACTATAGAAATAAGATTTATGTTTAAGGAAGCTGAAAATTCCATCAATGAAATAATTAAATATCAATTTAAAAAGTTTTATTTACCATCATTTTGAATCTTTAATTGAACAAATGTTTTGTTGGAAGTATGGGGTGAGTTTTTGTTAAGAGTTGCGTGAGGGTTTTTTCTATAAATAATCTTTTCCAAAGCACTTCACTCAATAATAATATTTGCTTTCAAATACGTAATCCTTCACCGATAATTGTAATGTTTTACAAAAATAGAGACTTAATATTTAATCTGAGGATTTTCGCCAAAAGAACGTAATAGATCCATGCATTTACATATAAAATGTGTACTCAAAAGAGATTTTCCTTTTTGAGCCATGTTTGTAACTGTAAATACATTTCCTCATATCCTATCTTAGTGTATTCCATAAAAGTAAAAAAAAATCGATGAGGTAGCATTAAAGTCCTGATACGTACATTTTGTTAAATATTTTATTAAATTAACAATAAAACTAGTCCCTTTTTGTGGGAAATTTAAGTGAACCCTACATACGAGGGTTGATTTTATTATGGTTTTGCTCGCACTATCAGTAAGTGTGGAGAGTCGTTTTCTCGAATATCTATCATACATTCACTTTGATATTCAAAAAAAGAGAGAAGATATCAAGTTTGAAGAAAAGATATGCATGACCCTTGAGTAAATTTCATAAGATATAATCCGATTTCGATGAACTGAGAACAATTAATTATATTGTGTTTCCGCTAAAGCTCCTCATTAATTAAAATTAAAATTTTAAACGTGTTCACCCAGTTCCACTTAAATGTTATTTTAATTAAACCGCAGCAAATTTTAATCCTCCTATTTCTATTCATTCAATTTACTGTAATATAAAAGGACGAAATATAAATAAAATGATGCAAAACACGTTTCGATATCAATTCAATAAAAATACCCTGTAATTTCTTTGATATTGCTAAGGGTGACATTTTTAAAGCTCGTTTTCAATTGAAAAGCGTAAATGTCGTGGCATGAAGCCTAATAATCACCAAGTGATCGACTCAATTCGGTTCGTTCCACTAAAAACATTTTCATTTATTAATTGCCCTTTTCAAGAATAAAATTTAAAAAGAACAAAATGAATCATTTCTGTACCTAACGTTTTATTTCATCAATTAGGATAATTACATCCGATAAAAAGAGTGATACACAGAAAACCATTAATCTTAGAATAAAAAATAGTTTTGTTCCAAATAAGTTTATTTTAAAATTTATTCAAACCATTAAAGAGTTTTCATCCGAATTTTCATGTTGTTTTTCTATTGGAAAAATTTTCACACCAAACCAACGAATTTATGTCGTTTTGTATATCTTATTATGATTTTAATTTATTATTTAAAAAGTTTTGAATATAAATAAGCCGATAAAAAAATCACAAATTACATTTTTCTATTCCACGTATACAACAATTACTATGTAGCACAGTTTTTGGGCCAAAACAGTGCTACAAAGTGATGGTTTTTGGTAACTTTAATTATTTCGGAATTTTCTATGAAAAATTCTTATTATAAATGGCACTTGTAAAACTCAGATAATTGCGCAACTCAACGCCACGCGTTTCGTTGCGCAAACTATATTCGTTTTACAAGATGGTTTTTTATAATTCTCGTGGTACAAATAACTATTGTATTGAAGGATATTAAATCTCGAAAATATTTTTCATCTTATTTAATGATTTTTTTTATTTATGCTGAACGATAATTGATTTTTTTATAGACATTAGGGAACGATAAAAATCTTTATGGGGTATTTGACGTTAAGTTTAGGA
The DNA here is from genome assembly GCA_027574865.2 of Coproporus ventriculus. Classification (NCBI taxonomy): domain Eukaryota; kingdom Metazoa; phylum Arthropoda; class Insecta; order Coleoptera; family Staphylinidae; genus Coproporus; species Coproporus ventriculus. Next base: position 321,321 of record JAODAH020022988.1, read on the forward strand.
CATTAACAAAACTGTAAAGCATCTCATCATTATAGAAAAAGAGATGGGGGAGTATTAAGATGATTTCTTCTTACAAATCTAATTTTAAAAAGGTGAAAAATGATTTTTGAAAATTCAGTTCGTGCGACTTTATGAATGTTGGGGCTTTTTTAAATAAAAAAAGTACGAAATGTATTTCAGGGCCGTTGTTAATGCACTTTAAATCGTATTTCGATAGATGCATTAAATACGATTTTTATTTTTAGATTGCTCTATAATCACATTCATTTTCTAAAAAAGAATGTTTCATTACGTGCGAAAATGATTAATCTCTTTAAAAATTACTTATTAATGATCTCAAGAAAATTTTGTGCTAGTAGAGTCATTAAAGACACTCAGGTGGATTAAATCATAAGATCGAGAAATTCTCCGATGGATATTACTGCGCTTATTAATAATAAAATACACATTTATAGGAAAATACGATCGCTAGCTGTTGATTATAAATTTGCATTGGCCTAGAGAAAACCTATATAATGAATTTGCATTTGCTGCTATTTCGTGATACGTAAATTTACTACGTAAGTAGCAATTTTCGACGCAATTATAACTAGAAATGTACTTCTGATTGTTTATTTTATACACAAATGCATTTACACAGCTCCTATTAAAGCTACACTCTATGCCTCAAATTACATTTGAATTAAACAATAACACACAAAATACTTTAATCATTACCTTTTACTGAAGATTGATTCATATTAAATTAAGGGGAATTATAAATGCATTACCTCCTTCTTAGAGAGACTTCAGTATCTCAACAAGAAATTTAATATGCTGAGTGTTTAAGCTTTTATATATCAATAGTCAAACTTGTTCCATCATCTACAGATATATCAAAGATAAAATATCCCACGCTAGTACCTTGAACTTAATTAATATGAAACAATAGCTGTACTCAGAATCCAAATAGATAATATATTTAAATAAGCACATGTGTTACTGTCAGGAACCGAACATGAAACATTTCACAAGTTAATTAACTTATTGGCAATGAACTTGGAAGAGAACTATGTACCTATCTATACCAAGATATCTCTTGCATGCATGGAAATAATATTTTAAACAGAAAAGTAATAACGAGATATATTCCTCTGTTTTGAATTGATTCAAAACTTTTTGTTTCTAAAAGTTATTTTTATTTTTTCATCAAGAATGTTCTTGCTACTTATCTTTTTCATTATGTTTCTTCTCCTCAAATTAGGTTGACGACAAATGCAATCATATCGATTATTTATTTCGGTATGAATTGAACCCATATCCCAATCAAGTTATTTTACTATTTTTTGTCAATCTCCTGCGCATGCATCGTAGTCTATAAAAAATGTTGGCGACATTCGATTCCTTGATCAATTTCCTATCAATTAGTGCTTTTAAAAATGATTTCGACATCAAAAATATTTTTTTAGAGAACAGAAATCAATTTTATTAATCATTTAAAAAATGGCCAATTTTACTAAAAGCGTGCCAAAACTACAATTTTTGAAATAATGACTTCAAATTTGATTTACAATCATATAATTTATGGTAGAAATCGCCTATCAAATTTGAGCAAAATCGGTGATATGCCACATAAACCTGTATGATTCTTACATGAAATGCTTCTGCACAGTGTGTTATAAAAACGAAAGCAATACTTTAATAAATTAACAACCCGATATTTCAGAATAAATAATCTGAAATAGCAATATAATTCAATAAAACGCTTAGATGTATTATTGTGTTAACAATCTCTCAGTTTAATAGGACAAAGTAGACTATTAAATAAATAAGATGATATTTTGAGCTTTGGTACGAATAATATAATGGTATAACTAAACTCGTTACCTACTAATTATTTAAATATTATTTCTCTGTTTTTATCATAGAAATAAGAAGACGTCACATTTTCAATTTACCTCATTTCCTTCCGTTGTATGCAAATTAACTGCAGACTTTAAATTTTCAACACTCTACTGCACTTGATACACCCATTGTGTGGCGTAACTATTGCTGTGAACTATTAATTAAAACACATACACTTTAACATAACACTGAAGCACAACACCCTTTTTAACCTCAAATAAAGTACAAAATAGACCAAAATGTATTAAAAAAATGAGATACTGCATCTTGAATTCAGATAAACTCTTTTAAAATTACCTATCACTTTTAATAATGAAACAATTAACTAGTCCATTATATAATTTTGTACGGTGGACTTTAATAGTAAAATATATAAACGAAATAATACAAAACATTTGTGGGAGGTCAGTTAATTGTTTCAAACTTGAGTAAAACCGCAACATTTGTGAAATGTCGTTTGTCTACTAAATGTCATCGTCCATGCAGAATATTCATGATTATATTAAGAGCTAATAAATAATACAAATGCCACATTTGTGTGCGTTTATATTTCATCAGATTTATACGGTCATGTTATATCATTTATTTCTATATTTATAGAGGTGTACTAAACATCTAGTTGACAATATGTTATATTATATCCTGATAATAATGAGCAAGCAAAAATACCTATGAATATTATAATGATTATTAATGCAATTATTATGTATTTATTATTTCGGTTTGCTTCCGACATAATGTTTTATTCATTTTAATATTCAAAACATAAACTACTATCTGTTTATTTTGATTGTCCAATGAATATAATTAATGTCAATGAAATAACTCGTCGTATTGCTAGCATGAAAATGCAGCCAAATTCAATATTGTCTTATTGAAGAGTAAATAAACTAGTTGTTTGTGGTTTATACTGATGGCGAATATTTTTATTCAATTTTATTAAATAAATAAAAAAATAATAAATTTTAATTTGTATATTATTCTGGCTTTCTGTAAAATTTTAAAATACACATACTTCCTACACTTAATCGTTTTGTTATAATTAGCCTTTAAAACAACAAAATATATTTTAATTAAAATTACAATTCCGCCAATATGGTTTGTTTGTTATAAAACCTCAATTTTTAGATTATTTAACTGTAATGGTTATATGCAAAAAAATGTGATGAAAACTAGTACCATCTATGTGTAATAGAATTAAGAAAATGTAATTTATAAAGTCATATTCAGAACAGCCACAGATTTATGAAATTTTCATTAGGTATTTGCAATTTCATTTTCACAAAGCTTCTATATATCAGTAGTCAAACTTATACTATCGTCTTCAGGATATATCAAAGATTAAATATCCCACGCTAGTACCTTGAACTTAATTAATATGAAACAAAACTGCAGATATACCTACTCAAAATCCAAATAGATAATATATTGAAATAAGCACATATGCTAGTGTCAGGAACCGAACATAAACATTTCACAAGTTAATTAACTTATTGGCAATGAAGTTGGGAGAGGAACTACAGATATCTTGCATGCATGCAATTAACATTTTAAATAGAAAAATAAAAAGGAGATATATTTCGCTGCACTATATTTATTCATAATATTATTTTTATTATTGCATCAAGACTATCATGCTGCTTATATTTTTCTTCATGTTTGTTTAAGGATGTTAATCTGTATATATTGATTTTGTATGTTAACAAAATTACCTACTCTTTTCTTTGATACCATAAATGTTCATTTGGGTACAGTTCAGATATGTGCAGGTCGGGTTAAGACCTCTGCATGGGTTTCTTTGAATTTGGCTACATTGACATTATTTTATAATAATGAAACATATAAGAGATGTCAGGATTCAGAAGAAATAATTGAATTGATCCGATAAAAAGTAGAAACGTTAATTTTAAATAAATTAAAAAAAACCGAAAGAAAATTAATTAATTCTATTATAAAGAAATCATTGAAAATGAACAAATCCTTTACTAAAATATATTTCAATCGATTTTCTTACACTGTCCTTGAATGTCATATCGTTTATAAATTTTCAGTGGAAATGATATAGCCTAGAGACCCTACAAATCAAATTGTATTGGGGACCCCGTCTTGTGGAAAGTCAGCCTCGGAATTTCTTATTGCGGCTAAATTAAGTGTTAGTTTAAAAATTCGGCTTGAAAATGAAACTTCCAAAAGGGTTACGAATAAGGTCGTAAGGCCTAACTATTTACATCAAAGAGATTTTCACGTAAAAGGCAGATACACACACATACCAGATATTCTCATCACGACCACAACCCTCAAAGACACCACCAAATCATTACTCCAAATAAACATGTATCAAACTACAAACGAATTTGTATTTAGAATGGCACCTTCGTCGAGTTTTCAGATTAAGGAAATATTCGATTTGGACGCGTTTTATTGGGTTTTAGGGGAACGTCAAACTCTCGATGGTTTATTTTGTACTGACACACCGCAATGCTTTAAGTCGATTAAGTCTTTGCTAAATTTAAAATCCAAAACGTCTATAAAGATTCCTTAACTTATTCAGCTATATAAATTATTCATTCTGTACAGATTTTGCATCCGCGAGCAACCCTTACATGAAAAAGTGAGCAGAACCTCCATTCATTTATATATTTTATATACGCTATGCTTTTAAAACATGTTCCATTATTAATTCAATCTTTTATTAACCTCAGATGTTATAAAAAAAATCAAGAAACAACGATTATAAAGGTCTATTCAGTAAAATTCATGTTAATCCATTCAGTTAATGAATACAGACGATAAATATCAATTTTATCATGATATAAAAACCTAACTGAAGGGGCTCTGAAAATATTTAATCGCGCATTTCCCAATGTATAATGGAATTGAGTAAGATATTTTTGTTAAGGAAATGCTTTTAAGGGATTCATTTTCGCAGCGAAGATTTTTGAGATGGAAAACCAATAATTAAACCAAAGGGATTCATTAGAAAAGGACTACTCCAATCGATGTGATGATGTGATATGCCAATAGATTTATAATTTTAAGTTTAATTATGAAATAAGGCAACTGTCATTTTCTTTCTTAAAATAATATTGAGGACTCTAAAACAAAAACTAACTTCCAGTCAATGTCTTGGTTTATTTTGATTAATTATAGAATATAGAATATCTGTACACATATTTTTGAATAAAATATAGGACAACTTGTAAAGAAGTGAGAAAACAATTGAGGAAATAGAATCTGGGAGAAAGGAATTAACTGATGGACGTGGGATGATCCCTTAATGTTGAAGGAGTTCCCGCATAAGATTAAATGGCATGTAGCATAGAGCTGATAAACATTAAACTGGGAGATGAGCTAGGACGAACCCCATATGGAAAATATCATTCATAGAAACACAATTAAAATTCTTAGATATTACTTGTCTGATTTTTAAACTAAAAAGAAACGAGATAATATAGTAAAATGCTTTTATTTATTCCAAATTCTCTTTTTTTTTCTAATTAGTATACAAGTATTAATCAATCCCACCCAATTAAACAAATGAACAATTTGCATTTAAAAAATGGAGAGACAAAATCCCGCTTTTAGAATTTGAAAGCTTGCATTAGTAAGAGGTTACTTAATTAACTATTATTATACAGATCTTAATGAAGTTAAAACCGAATTTGAAGTAGTTCCGTGAATGGAAATAGCTTTTCTTTTCTGCATTTATAAAAGCGTTTCTTTTACATGTCGAGAATTACTTTCATTTAATATTCACACATTTAAAAATATTTATAATGCTGCATTATAAATTAATTTTATATTTTAGATTAATTATCTGATATATTTATTTTTGTAAAATCACGAATGCCTGAATTTTTTTCTTCAAATTATACGAATCACTCGCGAGTATAAAAATTATTTTGCTACTTTGACTTTTAGAAAAAAATTATATCATTCTAGAAAATCGATTAATTAGATCAGGAATTAGCTATGTTAATATTCTATTACCAGGGATATCAATAGTTCGATCTATCAGAAACGCACCAGTCCGTTTTTTTTTTCTACAGTGAAATTGTTTGAAATTTAATAATTTTGAGTTTTTGTTGATTTTGGATAATAAAATGAATGCAACAATTATTTTAAGTGAATTTTTACGCAATTTTTAATTGCTCGATATAAAACATCAAAATAACGATGCTACTCTAAAAGCAATATTTTTTTTATAAAATTGTTAAATGCAAAAATGTGCATACATAAATTCGCAACGCTACATTCACTTGATAAAACTTGTTAACAAACTTTGATAAACGACTTTTTAGACTTATTCCGTGTAATAATTCACCGCTTTAAAATTTACGATCCATTTATTTTCTCTAGGATTGATCAATTTAGTTCATCCATAATTAATTCGAAAATAAAAAGCAAGGCACAATTTTCCAAGCCTGTTTAAGATGCATTGTGCTTCTTATTAATTGCGTTAAAAAATTGTAGCTCGTTTGGGATTTCTTCAGAGAGAATGTACCACCAACAATAATCGGATTATATTTACATTTATTTCCTGAAAAATATTTCACCATCTGAAGAAAATACGAATTTTTTTATTTCATTGTGTGTATTACAATGAAAATTATTTTAAATAAATTTTCGCAATTTTCTCTGCAAAAAAAAAATAAAAGGTGAGTGAAAGCTCGTTTTAACGGATATTGTATGTACACATAATGCGAACACTGCCATGCTTAAATGCATCACCCTTTTAAAAAGTAGATTTATTAATGCCAGTAAAAGGGATCAAAGTGGAGAAAATTAAATATGAAACATTTAAACGCAAAAATGTATAGTTAGGTAGGTAGAAGAGCCTTCGTTAGGCATGATAGTACCCATACGTTATAAATTTTATACATATACGGCGAAACATTTAATAGGCATTGGCATTTCATGGAGCATTGAACGGATTATTCACTTCCATTTATGAAATATTAAATATTGTTCCCAGTTGCAACACGAAAACCAATATGAAAACTCTACCATGAAATGAATGCATTATTAAAACAGGGACGCTAATTTAACTCATGTTTAATATTTTCAAAAATTTTATGCACCGCTCGACATCGAGAATACAATTTTAATAACGTCGTGATTTATACGTTGTGTAACTTTATAATGTGATACTTCCCTCTCGTATTTGCAAATATATTGAGCATTTTTACAACTTAAATGATTTACTGAAGTTCTGTGCGTTTGCATCTCTAAATATAGGTGTTTATTAGCAGGCACGAACATATAAATCTCCCATTCGCTTTTATCAGCCTGGATTCCCAAGACATTTCTTTATTTGTTCATATATAAAGAGTATGAAATTGTTAGTTACAATTACAAAAAAAAATAGATAAAAGTGTTAATAATAAAATTGTGATAACACGATATAATTTTAATTTAATTTATACGTAATTTTAATTGAAATAATTTATGTTTAAAATAATTGTTACGGAACAATTAATTAATCTTCCATTTATATGAACAATTATCTCGTAATATTTGTGTTTGTAGTTTTCAGCATTTATTTGTTTATTTCATCAAATTTTCTTTTAATTTTTTTATTTCCATAGATCCCATCACTTTTTTCACATATTCTCTACATAATTCCAATAGTAAAAGAATATTGTTCCCTTCTCCATATAAAGCTTTTCTATACATTTTCTTTATTTTAATTTATTTATTTTATTTTAAACAACAATTCTTCCATCTCTATAGAACAATAAAAAAAATTCTGTGTAAAACACAATTTAATTAAATATCGCCATCTTTTTCTTTAGTAAACTATTTGGAATTTTTTTCTTTAACACACTCTCTTTGGATGGTAACTTATCAGAAATATTTCATTACAAAAATAATTTTGTATTAAACTATAATCACTTCAGTAAATAAACATGTAGTTATAAAGAATAACAAAAGTTGCAAATTAAAAATTAGTTGTGTAAGAAATTTACTTTCCTCTAGTTACACTTTAATCAATTTTCTTATTTAAAAAAAAACATATATTTTTCATAGTTTATTTATAAATAAAAACAAATATAAATGGAAAAATATAATTAAGAAGTATGTTAGAATTTTAAAATTCATCAAAATCTTTACAATATAGAATATTAAATGTATTTCGTATACTCTCTTGATAATACATTACGTATCATTTAATTAAACATAATGCTATATATAGTCGAGTACCTGCCATTTAATTTTCTTAATTATTATTCATGTATATCGATATAATTGTAGTATAAAATTAGAAATTCTAGTTTCTAATTCATGATTAAATATTAAATTTCTCTAATATATTTTCTGCAATATTAACACTTAAATTATCATATCCCCTTGATTTATGCTCCCTACCAATTTAGTCTCAATTTACATTTTTCTAGATTGCATTCACATCACAAACATTCCAAATCAAACAGTTCTGTTTGTATAAATCTCATTACAAAACTCAATTACTTTTTTTTGTTTTTATGAGAAAATTAAATTTTGATGGATTAGCAACACAAATCATGACACTTTCATTGAATACAATTAAAATACCACAAACACCTGTTACATTATTTTACAAATGAACAATGGAAAATTTAAAATCTGCATTATCTCCTTTTTTGTCTTAGATTGTAAACTAATCTTCAACAGTTTCGTTGATAATCTTTTACATTTCTTTTGAGTTATTCGAATCAAAAATAGTCCAGTCTAATAAAATTCTTCGACATTTTTTTATCATCATATCATATCATAATTTAATTTTTTTGACATATTAGTAGGTATAATATGATTCCGTAATAATTTTATCATATTTAAAATAATCTCTCAGAATTATTCCACTTTTGTTCCAAACAATTGAAGCAATAAAGATATAGATATGATATATATTCTTAATTTGTAAGAATCGGTAAAATCATGATATGCCAGAATTTAATGTCAAGTTTCTCGATAAAATATGTTTAAATAATAAAAATGATATTTTTAAATCTAAATTAAACCGACATATTGACAATTTAAACCGCTTTTACCGAAAGGAAGAGATTACATACGAAAAGAGTAAAAATTTATATGAAAGTTCACATAAATCACTAAATTTTAAATCAATTAATTGTAGAGAATGGGATAATTCGCTTTAAATTATGTAAATCCAAAGGAGTGCCCAAGGGTTGTTTCCACAATTGAAAACAATTAACTCTCTCATTAACACACACCTAGGTGTTACACACCTCATTCAGACTGCATTTAAATAAGAGTTCAACTGAAATGTTTCCTTTCGAAACGTTCCGGGTAAAGTAGAGCTTTTGTACAAATTGAAATCCACCTTAATGAATGCAACTGATTCACATTGCATATCACGATGTAATAAGTTAATCTACTAATGGATTAAAATGTTACTTGGAGATGATCTTTTTTTATCAATTTATAAGTAGCTTAAAAAAGATTTAAAAGTAATTTAAGAAATAAAGGGGTGAAAGGAGGAAGCCACTTGGAGCACCCTTACATTTTAAGCCTCCCTGTTATATTTATTCTTAATTAAAGCCAATTTTAAATACCACAAGAATTCCAGTTTCTTGACATCATGTTTTTTTATTACTAATAAAACTTGGTGGAAGTAATCTCTATTGATTCTGGATTTAGAGGCATTTTAATTAAATGGCATTTGTAGCTTAAAGAACTTCGTTCACTTCTACGAGTAAGTAAACACAGATACATTAGTCTTGTCACTATTTTATACACTCAAAGATGATCCTGTAGGTTATCCGAATTAATTACTGGGCAGTTTTGTGTAGGGATAACCCTCTAAATCGAAGGGTAGATCAAATTCACTACTAAATGATGAAATAATGGTGTGCTGGGAATTGATGCCCTACTAATACTAAGCCTTAATCTTTATGTCTTACTATCTCTCTAATTTCCAACATCAATTATACCAATCTACACGTTTATAAAAAAAAGCTGTAATAATTTCACTTCAGTAATGTTGATATTATCCTGTCCTTTTATCTCAGTAATTGAAGTGAGGTCAAACTCAAAGGATTCAGGTCAATTTATTAAGAAAGCAGGAGATGTTAGGCCATGGACGCGAGGATAACTTATTCCACATATGATGGACTTCTTCCCTTTCCTTTTCTTTCAATCAATTTTTAACATTAAAAAAAACGACTACAAATCATCAATGCGAAAAGCATTACAAATTGATTCTCCACTCTACAAATTCTTCAAACATCTAACGAAATAATTTACAGCTTTCAAGTATTTTGAAGCGAACATTTAATCAATTCCTTTCATAACTAACCCACCCAAGATTTAATTCTGAAATACTTTATAATATTTGTTCACTCATAACATAATTTTATAGTTGTAAAACATAATTAATCACGGAAATGCTCCCAGATTCAAAATTTATCTTACGCTTTACACCTTTTAGTGTAAGCTCAAGTCAGAGAAAGTAAATGGCATCTACCATATGAAATATTGTATCACTCAGCTAAGAAAATATTGGTTAATCCATAAACATAATTTTTTTTAAACCATACATAAAAATCAACAAAAAAAATAATATTTATACTTTTAAGTTACGAAAAAGATGTATTAATTGTGGCAGAATTCACATTGAAATAGATAGGTAATCGTGATCGTTCTGAAGGATCCCAAATCCTTACTCAAACGGTCTTGACAAGCATGACACATGTCACATCTTACAGGTACGGTTATCCAATAAGTACAGGTAACTATATAATAAAGATTGAGTGGCAAACAAAAAGAAAAATGTTACGGAAAACGTTTTAAGGGTTCTCAACTAGCATTTACTTTTAGATTTTTACAGTTGATAGTTGACTTTATAAATTGATTCCAATTTTATTTTTATATCATTTACGTCTACAGAAAATTTCAACGGTTTAAATCTCTACTTGATGAAAACTCATTTTAAATTGGCTTGTATGGCAAAAAGTTTAGAGGACCTTGATCTAGATGAATTTTGTAATACATGATGTGTTAATAATTAGTCATATTAATTCAAACTTACGGACTAAGTTATAGTTTATAGTTTCTTTGGTAGAGGTAAGTAATACTTGTTAGTTGGTTTGATTCAAAGAGAAATTATCGTTGCATATAAACACGAATAGTTCGATAAACTATTGTTACATCTTGTCTGTCAAATGCAAAAGCGGCAGAAATTTACTCGGTTGAACTACTTTACACAGAACAAAATGTTTAAATAAATAATTCCTATCCAACACGTAAATATGAACCAAGTTAGTCGAGGTATATTAAACCAGCAAGGTCGCGCAATGCAATACAAGTTCGTAATTGATTTACACCGAAAATCAGTAACTAATGGGCCATATCATCGATCTACAAACCGCATGTTCTTATCAAAGCTTTCGAAGAGAAACACTCGACACATTGTAATGTTATTCGAAGTTAATGATAATTACAACATAATATGGCGTGGCTTAACGGAATCATTAGAAACTGTGATTAATTGAGGAATTGCACTCTCTCAAAGGCCTTATAAATTCACTGACGCATAATAATCCTCGTAATTACAAGGATCTGCATTTCGATTTCAAAACACATAAATTCATCAAATTTAATTGTAAATAATTTTGAAATTAATGAAATCACTGGTATTTTTATTACCTAATACAAAAGGTAAAAAATATTAGCTATAATTAAAACAAATATTAATTGGCTTCGCCCTAGACAGTAACTTACTGTTCCAAATTCAAATTCAAATCTTGATATAAATAGCAAGAATACTGTCATAATCTAACAGATGCTCAAAACAATGTGTATTAAATTAAAATAAGTTTTATATTTTCATTTTTGAATATGATCAAGCCAGTGTTCATAAAGTAGTAAAAAATATGTTAATTGGTAATAAGAAATTTCAGATGCCAGTAAAGTTAATGAAATTAGAACGAGGGTGTATACAATAATTATATTATAAATGGAATAAACATTGTTTAAATTAGATTAACAATAAGTATGGGTTAGCTACTTCTAAATATTAAACAATAAATAAATAAAAAGGGTAATATATATATTTAATTATATTCTCCAATTTTCCCCAAAATTTGACATAATCGACTGGCAGCTGTATTATAGGTTGATATGTTTTCTAAAGTATTTGAGTTTTCATTTATTTACATTTATAGAATTACTCTGTTAGTGATAAGCGTTCCAGGAATCAAAAAATATATTTCTGCGAAACATATATAGGTATAGCTGATACAGGATTGCATTAAATTTAGAATGAAATTGTAAATAAAAAAATAAAAAGTGGAAGAGTAATAAATGAATGATTGGAATGGATCATATGTATAAGTGCATTGCAGTGAATAAAGTCAACAATATTAAGTCAATAATAATGAAATGCATTAAATTTGAAAGCGCGCCAGCGAATGCAAAATCTAACACACTTGGTAGTTATAAAACGTACTTGTAATTTACTTTTATGTTTTGCTTTAATTATGTTCATTAATTAATGCATTTATGCTATAATCGGTTCATTCAAATCGTTCTCGTTGCCTGTGACATTAACTATTTATTGCTGCCATTACACCCTCACACGAGGACAACCAAGTAATATAAATACGCGAATGCACGATTATTAATTTACATAAGCATGAAATCGTATTGCGGATGAAGGAAAAATAATTTAATGAAATTTCGCCCCGCTGTATATTCATGAAATGTTTTATTTATTTATCATGAGAGCATGATAGAAATTGGTTTCTCTTACTTCCGACTTCATTTGGGGAATGTGTGAATTACGCGTTTCGTTCCCAAACACAGAATTTCAATAAGAACCTTCTCTTGATAAAAATCTCCCACTTCTTTTCAGTATTCTATAACTGTGGCCACATCTCATACGCTTAATTTATTTCAGCACGATTTCTGGCCCTATCCTATTTTTGCTTATATAAACATGACGGTGATTAGGGTTGCCAACTCTAACTTTAGAGATTTCGGAACCTATTGAGATTTACGACCACCTCCTAAAACCACAACGAAATAAAGATCAACATATTTTATATACAGCACTCACTATTAATCACATACATACAGAAAGCAGATCATTGAAAATATCATGAATACAAAATACCCTTATTCATAGCATTCATTGGTTTTGAAAAGACCTTCGATACAGTTAAAATTTGGGGTTTAATCAACTCATTAAAGAGATATGAAATAAAATCGAATTATATCAATAAATTTCATCAATATACATTTCCCATTTCTCTTTTAAAATTATTACATTTTGTAAATATCTAGATTTACTGGGTAAATTCTCTTACGCCTCTTACAGATTTTATATAAAATAAAATTTATGAGTGGAATCAAATTACTATTTATCAAAGGTAATCGACATAAAAATTGACATGCAAATAGCCAAATCGATAGGAAATTTTCGGAAAAATATGAAAAAATTGATTTCAATGCTTTGTAACGTTAAGTTTGGGGAACAAAATCGAATTTTTAAACGTTCTCTTTTTGAATTTATAATTTAATGAATTAAAAAATCGTTTACTGTTGACACGCTTATTCGACTCCAGAAATTAATATTTTTCTTACAAAAGTAGATCGACAATTTTCTTTACGTCAAAATATGCTTTTAGGAAATTTGCCAAAAAAAACTTAAATTGCTTGCAAAAAAATCGGGTTTAGACTTTTTTATGCCAAAAAATACGGTAATTAAGTTTTTTGGCAGCCTGAAACTACAAAAAAGAAAAAAGAGCGAAAACCATACTTGACCTAAGTGATCTAGATGTTTTAGGGCGAAATTAGCTTCATACATTCTATTTTAATTACTAAATTTTATAATTAAATAATGCATAAAAATTTTAATATTTTTTTAATGTTAACATTCTTCCTTTTTATGTTATTTAGCATTTATGATATTGATTTTTTAGCCTAAGAACATATGATTAAGTGCTATATTTAAATGGTGTTATATAAGTATTCTCTTTCGATCGAATTTTGATTAATCAGCCGAAAGGAAAGATTGAAATAGCAGCAATATTCTATAAGGATTATAGAGGACCTCTAGATTAAGCTCTCATGGAGAATATCTCAAGTCGTTTTTAATTGATGCTGCTATAAATATTTCATATAAAATTTTATTCGTGAGTTAAGATGTTCTCCAATTTGCCGGAATTACATCTGCTGACAAATCACTATTTTTTATTATTATACTCGACATCGCATTAGTTTTTATTGAAAATCAATCGCCTCAAATATAATAGAATTCTTTTCGAATAATTCCCTGATGGTCGTCATGGCAAATTTATTAACACTTCAGATAGCCTCACATCCTCACATTAAACTAAATGATCTAAGAAATATACACCCATCTTCAAATTTAATAAAATTCTTGAAAATTGAACGAGAGTTAACGGATTAAGCAACTAATAAATTTTTCGATTTTTAATTTGTCCATGAATGAATGAAATTTGCATCTATATTGACATTCGTTCTTTTTGCTTTTACAGGCAAAAATAATGAATCTCTATACATATATCTACAAAAGCTATATTACTCCAAATTTCCAATCTACAATTCCACCAACATTTTATTAAAAGTGAAAAGTGGAATGATAATTTTTTTTTAATAATAATATTAAAAATAATATGCTTTTAAATAAGTCCAAGAATATTCTTTAATAATTTAAACAATTCAACAGTTTATTAATTTAAAACGCTGTCAGCGAAGTATTCATAAAGGTTTATGTGATATAAAATACTACTCTAATTTGTCTACATGAAATTGAGAAATGTGAAACTCTTCAAATATGAAAACATAAAGATATTTATTAAAAGTTAAAAGCAATTCTGCATTACACACATATAATAGTGAAACAACAAAAATATTATGAAACCTGCAAAATGTAACGGATACATACATAGATGCAAATAAAAGAGGAGAAAAACAACATTTCCGCCATAAAAATTGTGTTAAATTTCTCGTGAAATATGAAAAGTTAACGAAAACAGTGTAAAACATACAATCTCCTAAACAGTAAACCTATTAAAAGTTGTATTCCCGTAACTATTCATTCCAGTCTTCAACTGAAATGAAAATTAAGTGTAAAGCTTTCAAGCTAATTAATTAAAATCAAAGTGAACTCTATTTTTATTACACGGCATCTCCATCACACTTTCTCCCCTTTTTTTCCGTTGTTTAAACTCAAATCAAATTTAGAACATTATTTTTAAAAGTAGAATCCCTGTAATTTATTTCAATAAAACTTTTTCGTGTAGGAAAATAAAATCCAGACCCTTAAAAATTCTGCTAGAAAGGTTCTAGAATTTAATTGAAATATTTTTTGAGCATATGATTCGAAGCACTTCACATAATTCTGATTTAAAGTGGCATATAATAAGTAAATTTATGTGCTTAAAAAAAATACAAGATACTTGAAAAATTTTATTTTTGTATCCAAGTAGAATTGTTATGAGAATATTTTATCCGGGATGCATCCTTTAAATTTGCATGAATGCTCAAGCTTCTAAATCCACTTATTAGACTATTATAATTGGATGTTTTCATTTTTAAAACAATTTTTCACATGAATTAACATTTTTCCTTCCAGTGATTTTTAATAATTATTATAATTTCTTCTTAAATTTATATCTAACAACGCGATATTCAATTAGTCGATTTATTTTATATTTCTTGTCGTATTTAGCAAATTAACAATTCAGATTTCAAAAAATCTTGGCTAAAAAATTATAAAATTATTTTGTTTAATACAAGCAAGTGAATTCGTGTAAAATTAAATAGTTGGAAGAGCAACTCAAATCGCCAGGAAAATTCGATTTTAAAGCATAAGCAATGAAGTATACTTGCATGTCTAAATTTCAGAAGTCAAAGATAAAACAGAATTACGTTATTATATCTTAAAATTTAGTTAGAATTTTTTAGAAAATCGAAACCTTATAAGGATATATAACGATACCACCCGTCCATCTACCTGACGAAGAAAATAATATCAACACACACGAGACATTTTCCAAACAGTTGCTGGAGGAAGAATAAAAGAAAATCAATTAAATTGTTTGAAACATAAAATATGTGATTGCATTGCAAATGTTATTGACATGCGCCAAATTCAAAACAATTCATACTTGGCAATGTACATATATAACACGGCTAAAATTTTATTAAAGTACATAAGTGGTGTTTCTTTCACATTATCACTTATAAATTGCAACTAAGAATAATTTTGATGCAGAACATACCTTCTGAATAAATTTAATACCAACATCTAAACGTAGTAGATTTAAAAAGACGAGTGCCATAATGAAGATGTTATGAAACCCATTTGGGTTTCATAATGAGTATGTTATGATTGCAAAGTAGAAAAAATAGTATTATAAGTATAATATTCTCACTAATCTAAACATTAATAATAAAGTGATAAGCATCTAAAAATATTTGCAATTGACGCCAAATTACTACGGATGCAGTTGAACATACTTACGCTAAATTTAAGGAGAAAGAAATCAATTTATGATGGAGGAAAATGAAATCCGATTATAAATAAGTGAGTAAAGAATCTATTAAATGTAAGTTGCAGTTGGATGAAGCTAGAAATCAGTTATTAATGGTCGATTTAACAATGAAAACAAATTCAATTAATCGTAAACTAAAATAATTAATTACAAAACTAGTTGGATTTTTTTAAATACAATACTTAACCTTGTTTCTCTCTTTTTTTTTAATTTCCATGTTTCATAATAACAAAGGTGAAATGTAATTGAACTTCCTGAAATATAATAAGATTTGCGGTTTTTTAAGTAATATAATACTTGAACATTGCATGTTTGCTCAACCTACAAAAATAATAACTGTTCTGAGGAAATTAAACCGTTCATGACCTTGTGATATTTGTTTGATCTGATTAATTTCCTATATTTAATAGGATTATGGGTGGAAATGCAATGCAATTTTTCAGCAAGTTTAAATTACGTTGAAAAATTATTTTACTATCCTCCCTTGCATAAAGTCATATTAATAAACTGAAACTAGCAATAAAATATTCCAAGTTTCTTCATGAATTTCACTGTAAAATTTTACATATAAACCGGAAAAATATTTGCGGTTGGAAAATGTCACATCTTAAAGACTTACCTTATTTATATTTTTCAACCAATATACTAAAAATGATTAATTAAAATGGAATGAGCCTTTTACCTCTCTTTCATCCCTAAAATTGATTTATTGAAGGCTTTATATTCCCCTATAATCGTTTAATGTAAAAAAAAACAACGGCTGACATTCTCATAATTAATTTATTTATTCAATAAAATTTATGACAAAATTGTACATTTGATTAGATTTGTAGGGTGTGGTGATGTTGTAAAGTATCTAATTAAATTATATTGCACCTTGTATGTTTTGCGGTTTTGTATCTAACTGAAATACAAAAGTTTGTATCCCTTTTCGCATTTAGCAACATTTCAGTTGCAATTTTCTAATTTGCTATGTGGTAATTAAATTTAATTCTATATCATTTGTAAAATAAATAAAATATTTAAATTGTTAACTATTTTAGGTTTTACTTTAAAAAATAATTATATAGTAGCAAAAACGATTATTTAAAAAATAAATATTTGGTATTAAAAATTTAATTAAACTTAATCAAATGCTATTATACAACTTTATAATTCTATGAACAACGCCAGGTAATTCGCGCTTGCACAATAACATAATAAACCCCTTGTAGTATACATGTCTGGATTTCGTATTCAAAATAAGATAATACACTCTATAATATAATACTCGCATCCCTGATTTAATCCTATATCGATCAAATTTAATAAATTATTAAATTATATAAAAAAAATGTTTCTCATCAACTTATTAAATCTTCTATGTAATTACTTCCAGATTCAAGGTGCAATGCGCTATATTATTATAAATATGAATTATTGTTCGAATAAAAATATTTTCATCTATTTCACATGAATTTAGAAAATTTATTTTTAATCTATATTTTCAATTCAGGAACAAATTTGGTACAACTCGCATGGGAATTATAGTTGAACTAAGACTCATAAATAAAATTTGATAAAGGGAAAAAAGAATGTGAATGTGTAGCGATAAGGAACACGTGTTTTCCTGAGGGGGTTTCTGTTTGCACCGCGACAATTTTTACATTATCTTTGTTTTAACCGATTCGGGATAACGCCGTGTTCGGATATCACCATTTGTCGGAGGTTGCTTGGGGTTGCTTGGTTCTCGGTTGAATATAAGAAATGATTCGTTTTCTTAATAAAAGTGGATTGTTTCGTTTATTTACTTAAATTTACAAAACAAAAAGTGGGGTATGTAGGATAGGAGCAGGATGTAAACCAGATGATGTCAAGGGATGGTCACTTCAGGAGGTCTGGATTTGCAGAAATGAATGAATGGATGAAACATAATATGGGTTCATGCATTTTGAAACAATTACATTTTACATTTCCTTCAAAATAACAAAAGATTTATAATTTTTTGGGTGATCTGAATTGTCTCATCCAAATGTCGACCTAACAATTTAGATGAAAATTATTGACCCTATTGAACATTGATTTATAATATCCGGGTGATCTGTGAAATATCAACTCGACGCAAATAATATTCAATGATACTTTTATATTGATTTATTTTGTTTATTTTTCTTATCCAATATATTTTTTATAAACATTTTTTTAAATAAATTTTACAGAGTTATTTGGAAACCAATTTAAATATTATTTTGTAGAATTTATTTTTAATTTAAAGTCAATAAAATTTTGTAATAAAAATATTTGTTCCGGTATATTTTAACAATTAAATTAAAGGGAAAACTCATTTCAGTTTCCAGTATATTTAGTTTTTTTTTTATTATTATTAACCCAATGGATTTTTTAATTACAATTGACGCAGTAGCATTTATTGACTATCGACGTTTTAATAATCGGAATTAAATTCCTCATCCCTTCATATCTGGTTCGAATCGAACCAGAGGCCCCGTGCGCAATAAACAAATCGCACAACAAAGAAACACAATAATGAATTATTAATGTAATATGATACATTTTCAAATAAGATATTATATTAACAAATTATCTACAAATATTAAGTTAATCCTAATTACATACGGTATTTAATTGGTCGATAAATTTAAAATTGAATTTTGTGGACCAATGAGTAAAAAATGTCTGTGGGATATAATTTCGATGCAATCACTTTGCTCAATAATACAAGAAAAATTAATATTTTATTTTAAAATAAAGTTGAAAGAGAAACTTACAAATTTAATTAATGTTAAAATAATAAATATTAATTACAAATTTAACATACAAGATTAATTTTAGCTTAGTTATTGTTTTAATTCCAAGCTTTTATAAAAGCAATAAAAGGATTTTGAATAAATTACCTACTTTATTTTCCTTCTTAATTCAGTAAGAATATTAAAGTTGTACATTAATGTAGTCGCTAACTTGCAAATAATTTTTTCTGAAAGAGTCCATAAAATGACCCAAATGAGTCCGTAAAATGCGATTTTATGGACTCTTTTGTGTATAGTTAGTTGCATAGCTGGAATGTATAAAAATATTAAAAAAATAAATGTGGTTTGTCAGATTTTTGTGTTTGAAGAAGGGAAGATAAGTGCATAATATTTATTCAATGTTCTATACAAATTTTATGTTTTAAACTATTTATGAGTTTTCCTGTATTGTTGGTTGCATAACTCCAATTTAACCTAATTTCTGGATTTTTAAATGTCTTTAAAATTAATATTAAACTCTTTCAGAAAAAATATAATATGTACCTAGGCATTAAAATGATTTTTTATTACTCGCATGGTTATTCTCCTCGGCCTTTGCCCCGAAGAATAAACTCCATACTCGAAATAAGAAATACCATATTAATGCCATGGTATATAAAAAAACTATTTTCTCTAGTCTTTTATTTATGGCCTTTATTAATGCATAAAAATTATATAAAAATCATTTGTTAATAAAGTCTATTAACTATTTATTATGGGAAGAAACATCGTTTCGTTTCTCTTTTATAAATTTTCCCTATTTATAATCTCATAATGGCAATTTATGAAATCATTTATCTTGGAAAATAAAATTCATTTTCCTATGAAATCATCATTTCATTATAATTTAATAAATTGTTGCAAAAGAAATTAGAATAGTTACGAGTTAATTAAAAATGAAATATTAATTTTATTTCTACCTATTCTATAGCAAAAAGAAAGTATGACAGAAAATTTTGTTTATTCTCTGCTATTTCAAGATTTTTTACAGTACAAAGGAATTTTTAATGGTTCAATTTATTTTTCTAAGGTGCAGTAACACTTTGTGTCAATCTAATATACACTTCTCCTGTTATTGCACCCTATTTTCATAAACTATAAGTGAATATGATATGAGTTTGAAATTAATTAAAGTCTGCCTGCTAGTATATGGAAATGTAGTAAAATGGATGGGGAAATAAGCATTTGTATAAATATAGCACGAAAGGCCATTAGCATCATGTGAGCACTTATAAGAATGATAAAATTGTACAAGCAAAAATGGCAAATTTAATAGGTAAAATACTCACGTTATTGTTTTCAAAAAATATTATCGAAAAACCACTAAAACACAATTCACCTGGCTACACACAAAAACATTAAACATAGTACAAATAAAAAGGTGAACTAAAAGATTGAATTCTTTACAATTAAAAAAGTATTGCAGATTCCGCTATAATGAAACAGAGCCCCATGCTCAGAATTGATACTATTAATATTTCTTTTTCACTACATTTGATCAATTTAGTAGAATGTAAAAAAATATGCAAACAGCAATGTCATGCATATTAAATGAGATTTGCACAAATAAAGACTTTGAATTTTTAAAGAAAATCGATTGACGGAGACATTTTTTGTCACAGAAATCATTTTATAAGTGTAACATATCCGAAAAAAAATTATGTATAAAATAGTCTGCCCTAAATCTGCTTACTAAGCTAATTTGTGCAAAGTAGATTTATTTCCATTGCGATACCCTTTTGCCGTCCAGATTTCTCTAAATGTTATAACTTTGCGAAAATAGTTCTAACTTGTCTAACATTATTAAAAGTTGCATGGAACTTGTAAGAAATCATAACAAGTTAAAGAAAGTTCGCGTAGCTTGGAGTTGATTGTTAAAAAGGAAGTGGATAATATTTTGTATTTTAATTACTATTGTAATATAAAATAATTATGGCTAATTAAATAATGGAATAAACATTTATTCAAAACTGTAGATATTTCAATGCATATTTAGTTTTTCTTTATTATTATTAATTGACATGGAAATTTATCGGTTTTAACTAAAAAGATTGAATATAAATCCTCACTGAAAATGATTCAGTTTGAAATACATAAATAAACAGATAAACCGCAAATAACGTGTTTCAAATAGGTCGGTTTTGATTGAAGTAATTTGGTAATACATCTATAAAATAAATGCATTCATGTGAATAGGAGGCTTTTAAAACTAATGAATGTTCTGTATATCATAAAGTTAATTATTTATTTAATAGAATTTAATAGAAATACTAATCAAGCTTTTGCGTATGAAATTAGGTAAGTTTAATAAGGGCATAATTAACATTTTCCATTGGAAAATCCAATTACATTAATGAAAGAATTCTCGCATAAATATTTGTTATTTTTGTAGTTGCATTTTTTGTCCACAAAATTTTCGACAAAGCTTTAATTTCAAAATATTTGGAACTGCTACAGATCCAAAATTTAAAATAATAAACTTTAACAGAAAAACCAGCTCAGTAATATCTTATAACATATTTTGCACAAAAATTCCATAACTTTTGAGTTTTTATCCAATATAAAAACTAACAAAAACAAAAGAATCTATAAATACAATGAGAAAAAGAAAAAAGAAAGTAAGAATAGAAATGAACGGAAATAGATGATAAAAAATGTAAATTTAGGAATAATAAAGAGGTACTTATATCTAAAAATGTTTAAAAATGAACATTTTAAATGAATGCGCACGCCTTTCCGTATTCTCACGTTTCATAATTCTTTTATGCCCTGCGTTAAAAATTTAATATAGTACGCAGAATAAAAATATGTGATTTTTTCTGTTTTGGACCAACCCTCGTGTTATATATTGGATTTTTTTTTTGTAAATTAATAACAACCCCACCGTCGGCATTTTGTAAATTTTATTATAAAATGAAGTTACGTGAACTGAAATAAATCTAAATATTCAATAGATTACTTAGCTTTTCAAAGAACTAAACCTTATTCCTCCACAATAATAAATCTAAGGGGATTACTTCTTCATATTTTTCAGTCATTTTTAATATGCTGCCCCGCTTTTTTTTAGTACACGATCTGAATTTTCTAAAAGCACTCAAGCATTATACAAAATCAATTGAGTTTCCTTGCATTTGATTATCAGTTTAATATTCAGTATAGAACACCTACGAAGATTTTATAAACACAATGGAATTTCTTTTAATCTATCAAATTATAATAATGTAGGATATTTAATTTTGAGAACATTGTATCCTCACCACAAAATTTATGAAAAGGTATTTATCTTAAATTTATATGTATTTAAAAAGTTAAAAACTAATTATAATTTTTATTTTAAAATTCAATTAAAAACGCATTATATAAAAAATGGTTTTAATAAAAAATAAAGATTTTCTTCGTTTATTTATAATATAACTTTCATGTAATTTTAATATATCACAAAACGAAGGTAATTTCCAAGTTTTCTTTCATTTTATTTATTTGATAATATTGTTCATATTTATTAGACAAGGCGACACCAAAATGACATTTTTTGTCGTCATTTTTAAAGATATTTGTCAGTTGACAAGAAAACGAAAGAACACAAACATTTTCTGAAACATACTTCAAAGAACAATAATAATAAATGATGTTGAAATTAAATATATTAATCTTATGTGGAAATTTCAGTATCAACCTAACCAAAGGTTTAATATAAATATATTTCAAATGATAATCAACAGACGTTAATAGAAATGTCAGCACCAGTAACGTGTTCATAGAGTCGACTATATTTCCAGAGATTGTCTATGTATATTTCAATAGAAAGGCATTAGTGCATTCCAAATTCATTACAAAGTTGCCAATAAGTAATTATATTTCTCTTTTTCTAAAAAAAATATATTTACAATCGTTACTTATTAATTTAACGAAAAAAATATTTAATATTTGAACAGAATAAATTATATATGAAAAAAGAAACATAATTATTAGAAAGATTAGTTAAGTTATTGAAGAACATAACAGCAGTAAAAATGATGCAATAAGGGTTTTTGAGATGATGTATGCCAACATAGATTTAAGGCCTATATAGTCTTAATATGAATACATGATCCTTCACTTTTCAATATCTTGGATTCATCAATTTTATTTTTATTTTTTTCTACCATGGGACTTTCTCTAACCTAAAGACCTCAACCCTTCAATATCGTCTATAGTGTATCACGTCTCTCTTTTCCTTTTTTAGTGTTTTAAAATGAACCTGAAACGAATTTTGATGTGTGGAGTGCAATATATTTATTTAGTTTTTTTTTTTGTAAATGCTATTGAGTGCAGTTGAAACGTGAAATCGGCAACAAAATCCGGATATATAATCTTCTTTTCTGAAATGAAATGAGGTGGGTATAGATTTCCCCTTCATGTGTTACATGTCGTAGTCATTTCAACAAAAAATATTGGCGAGTGGAGATCGTAAGCCTGTACGTGCTTGAGTAATGCATGGCTAAACCAAGTGTTATGGATGGGTGACTTTTTTTAAAGAACTGATACTTGCACGCATCCTTTATTCTCGGAAATTCCTGCCGTAATTCAATTAGTAACAAATTGTATGAATTTCCAGTAATACAGCTTATTATTTCAAATGTATTTATACATTTCAGTTAATTAGAGAGTTTCAATAAAACTATTTTCAAAGGAATTTGATTTAATTAATAGGATAGCAAATAATGTGGTTTGCTGTATTTATGCCCAATACAAAATTTTATGATAATATTTACAATATCATATTAACTACTACAAATATTTAGTTAGGTAATACTTTTTGAACTTCAAAATACATTTTATCATTAAGATTTTTTATGTGTATAATGAAATATTATACCGGATATTTCACTCTTTCCACGTGTATTTCATGTTACATGCATTTTATCAAAAAACAAAACAATTCATTTGGATTTATATTATTGCCCAATTTCATATGTCGTAGAGAATTGTTTAAAATGATTTAATACATTGAAGTAAAAATCATATATGCACTATCAACAAATATTAATAGTTATTTATGCAACTTAGGGCAATAAAGAATTTTACACCCGAGTTGCATACAAAGTTTTATGCATGACCTAACTTTCAGTCAGTAGCACTAATTGATTCTTTACAATCTTAGGACATTTTATTCCGAGTGTAAAATAGAAGTTGGACTATGAGAAACGCACACTATTGTTTTTTTTATGATTATGATAGAATTTGACAAGACGCGCAGCCTTCTCCAGTTTCGTATTTATTTTTGCTTGGCAACAATATTATAAATATTATTTTATTCCCTGTTAGCAAGGACTAAAGCGCCATATTATACATTGGTCATGCATAAAGTATATTATCTATTTCATAAAAGTTATTTAAATTTTTTGTAAGGTTTTTAGTGACAATATTAACAGAATAAAATGCTAATTCCACTGAGCAAATACCTTTCAATTCAAGTCTCAAGAACTTAAAAAATGAGACATCTTCCCTGGTGTGAATGTATTAACTTAATCTAAACCTCACACTGTGCCTTAAATTAAATGTAGACACGGATTCAGCCCCAAAAATAGCTCCGACACGCCTGATTCTTATTAAAACGAGTACTCATTGTTGCTTTTACATTCCTGATTGATGTGTTGCTTTAAAAATTTCTTCATAATTTTGACTTTCCACATAATCACAAATACGTGGAAAATTATCTTTTACGTGGATATTCTAAACACGTTCGAGATTATTGTCACTGTCATTAATATAAAATTTATCTTGTTTGCTCGTGTCGAAAACCACCATGATTAAATTCAAACGCTTTTAAACTTAATAAAATATGCAATGTTTTGATTCATTTATAAAATGACATCCGCATTTCAAACAAACAAACATCACAACTGATACGCTTTGAATTGAGTAAATGGGAGTAAGGGGGTGTGAATCTAAAGGTTCATTCCACTCGATTAACATACCCAAAGAAGGTAGTAGGAACGATACAATGCATTCTAATAGTCCTTATTAATCGCAGCGTTTTACATGATATAATTTTTAGATGTAATACGGGAAATTATGTTATCTAGATTTAATTCATAAGGGTAGATTTTCATGAAGTGTGCAGGATGGAGATAAATGAAAGGAGGCCTACTGTAGGACCATACTTCAAGCAGATGGATATCTAATGTCTGTTTTGCTATTCAAATTACCGCCAAGATAAATTATCCTGTGCAGGAATGATATTGCAAATGAAATATATAATTCAAATTCATTGATATTTTTAAATATAATCGACCGATAAAGAAACTTGAAGGGTAAACGAAGATGTATCTGCAGGATATATCAAGATTATACTTAAAGGCACATTTCACTTCGCGATCATCATTCTAATGACTCTGATAACATACAAAGGAGGGCCTTATTGTTATTTTACACAAATATTAATATTATTTCCTTCAAATAGAGAGGTTCACTGCAATGCAAATGAAGTTATTTCAAAAAGGAATGAGCGTCGAGGAATCCTTTGCACATTAAAGGATAACTAACTGCAAATTAGAAAGATAAATACAAAGTCAAAGATATAAATAGTCCTTAATTCCTTTATCAAACAAACCACAAATTTTAACTAATAGACAAACCAACTATTAATAATTTCTATTTTTATTTAAACATTGACATAAATTTTATGGATCACAAATAATGTCATATTTTCGTGTTTGTGCAACAAAGATAAATTTCATTTTGAATTTTCTGAATAACCGACTTAATGAATGTTTTTCAGAAAACCTTAATGTATATTCTTAAAACCCTTCGGGGCCTAATTGACTATGTACCTTGTGTAAATTTCAAAGCAATTAAAATAGGTTTGACTTAAGGGGTAATTGAAAGTAAAGAGAGATTCAAGTGCACTTAAGTTCTGTTAATTTCAACAATAAATTTAAATGGTTCTTAAAAAATGTTTGTAATATAGCAATAATAAAAATGTTTATAGTATAAAAAAATTGAATGATTCTGCAAGTTTGGATGTTAATTGTTCTGAAAAAGGGATATTTACTTACGGTAGGAGGGAGATTAATACGAAAACAGAAAGGTCCGATTTGATCGATTTCCGGGATCCTTGTTTTTCACCTAAAATCTCGCACGAATAAAATATTTCACGCGATCGGAAAACAAATTTCCACGTTGGAAATTGAAAGAATTGAAATATTTCCTAGGACGTTTTCTAAAAAGTCAACGTTTTCAGATATAAAAAAAATATTCTCATGAAGAAGAGAGAGAGATATAAATTAATTTAAATGCACCACCCTCTTCCTTGTTATGACAATTTAAAATGGAAATTGATTTACAAAACGAAGGATGAAATTAGAAAGCGAATTATGTTGATTTATAAAGGAAGTAATTTAAAGGTTTAATTCTTTGAGGTTGCAATTGATAACATTCCACAGTGATGGTTTCCAATAAACCTGGCGTTGCATAATATCACTTGCGAGGATAATCCAATCCTACATTCATAACTGTAAATTATATTTTAGTGACAGATATTGTGCTAGACAAATTCAGATTGTATTTGATTCTGACTAATCCTCATTATTCTATGTTCTCATAATGCAAACATGCTCAGTTTGTCTCAAAATATTTATGGTACTGTAATGCAAAACATTTTATGCGAGCACAATTCACTTTCTTAACACAACATAATATTTAGTAATTTTAAGTTGTATTTATAAAAACTATTATCAATATTTAAATAATGTTGGGACTTTAAAGATTACTTTTCATATGAAGTAAGGATCGTATTGTTAGGATTATGCGAGATTATTTGAAAATGAGAAATTTATTAATTTTAATTTATATTGCACAACAGCAACAATTTTCAGTTTCTATATGTTCTCTCTTCCCGAAAAAAGTCTGTTTTCGTGAGTATTAACTGTCGTTGTGGAAATAAATGAAGTGTGCAAGATTTGCTCTCGATTGGAAAAATTTAATTAAAGTTGTGCCATTTTGATAGCACAGTGTAAGCATAAAAGAATGTCATTTCCGACACCCAATCGATTATTTTCCCAAGTTAATCACATTTTCTAATTGCCTTTATTTCCTTGGCTATCATTATTTGTTCGAATACTGCGACATGCAACAATACAACGAATAGAAGAATTAGATTCTGTACAAATGCAATTAAGGTGAAACGCTATTTAGGAAAACTCCTCCCTTAGAATTAAAATCTGTCGTGGCAATTACTAATATAAACCAATTATTAATACATTAATTTACATAAAGTACTTAAAGAAAGTGTACATATTCACATGATAATAATCTGAAAAATTTTCGTGCAAATCAAGGGTTTGCATGCACTTCTATTTTTAAAAATGAAGTCTGTATGAAAAAGATCAGCACATAAATCACAAAGGTGGGTGTTACATTCAATAAGCAAATATCGAAAATCAACAGTAATTTATTTATTAACATTCAGATGAATGAAGTTTGCATGATTAACACACAGTACGTGATCAATTGATATAGTGTGGGAATTACCCAATGAAATTCTAATATTCAAATTATCCACTCCACCGCATTTCCTATTTCCTGCATAAAAAATCAAGCTATATGAACCTCACTTCTGTGCTTCTTTTTATTATATTTTAATTTTAATGAAGCTGTATCATGAATTCTAAATAAAGGGAGGAAACATACATATAAAAAGAAAAGATCAAATACATTTTTGAAAATACAAATTGTATTGAAATTTTTAACGATTCTAATGGAAAAGGAATAAGTAGATAAAATGCTCAATTTTTATATTATTTAATTTATTTGTTTAATTTTTTTTTTTCATTAAAATTAACTAACAACTTATTGATTATCGGCGCTGTAATCATCGGAATGAGAAATAATTCCTCATGGTCTGTTACGGGATTTGAAACCGGGACCTAGTGTTTATGGGATCTTTTCCATTTATGATATTTCATTTTCTTAACCTTAAACAATAACTAAACGTACAATACAAATCATATTGTTTGCTACATTAAACATATGGCCCCAACAGGTCGAATTATATGTCGAATTATATCCTAGATTCAAAGACAAGCTATAAAATCAGCTCATGCGACCCAAAATTATTACAAAAACTTCATTTATGATGATGCCAGTCTTCAAATGTTGATAGAGGATTCGAAGGGTCATCTATGGTAATTCAAGAAGCTTTACTTTAAACCATTTAAGCTACACAGCATCTAAAGCTGCAGGCACCTATTTTATTCAAATCGACGCACTAACATATATTGGTTATTGGAGTTAACAATTATTGGAATTAAAATTCAATTGTTCCTGCACCCATCCAGACTTTAATACCGGGACCTCATACATTTTTATAAATCGTTGACAATTGCACGAATACTAATTAAAATAAATTATGCATTTTAATATGTATATATTATTTATTTTTAACAAATCAAAAAATGTAGGCAAATTTAAACTGAAATATTATTTATATTGAAAATACATATTACATGAAAGCCTATAAATATAAAATACAATATCCATAAATACAAAATGATCATTGTTTTCATGAACGTCGATTTGTTTTCATGTATCACGATATTTTCATATAAATGCAGATTTTTGAGTACATAGTTTATATTTGTAAAATGTAATCCTGCAAGTAAAATGTGTGAGAATAGAGTAATGTTTTCCAGAGATATTAAAATTTTTCGCATGTGCATTATTGCTGCTTTTGAAAAAACTTTTTACATTTTATGAGTATTTTTTTTTATGTTAATTTAGTTTTATTGTAGTAAAAAGCCACGTAGAAGCTTGTAAAGAATGCGTTTTGCGGTGAAGGTAGTGTGAATAATAATGTAATAGGTTATCCTTGCGCTTCGTAGAATGAAAATAAAAGTGGTAAAAACTACTTTAGTGTCTGAGCGGGTCTTGAGATGAAAGGTTATTTTAGTTGTGTGATTTATGCATCGATATTCCATGGAGACAAATATGATTTATGATTTGCATCTGCTCTGTATTGGAAATATTTGTGAAAGTAATGTAAGTTGGGATTGATATATAGACGGATGGTGTAAACGTGTGAATGTGTAATCGTATTTATGTTGTTTATTGAAAATACTGGACCAAATAATCCCTTATTTTAATAGATATAGAAATGAGGTGTTAAATCTTCTTGAAATATTACGTTCCAAAGAAATTGCCATTTTTGCGACCGGGACATATAAGTATATTACAACTAACTATACAAAGAAAAACAAGAGAAAAGTAGGTAAATTGGTAGAAATAAGTTGACTTTACTTACAGAAAAATACACAAGAAAGTTGTGTTCAACAAGTCTTTGGACTAATTACCTCAATGAATGATGCTGACGATTTATTTGAGGAAGATAATATCTCTTATAAAATTTGATTAAGTTCATCAATGTAGTGCAAATTAAGCTGGTGCAAAAATTTTCTTTATAGTTATTATATTAAAATTTAAATCCATGAACAAAAAAATTCAACAATTTATATTTATAAATTAAAATAAAGATAGAATAACAAAAATTCAATTATTATTTTAACAGCAATATTTTCCTGTTTCCGTTAATTAATATTTAATTACCCAGCTGTCGTATTAAATATGCATTTTAAGTTTAAATATTCTTTTACATACATTTATCTTTTTCTTTTACAGCACACATAAACTATTTAATTCATGTAGTCTATTTAAATTAATTATATTAATTAAATTAATTGAACTTTTACTTTGTAATTTTGTTGTAGCATATCGTTCTACTCGTTTTAAAATATACGTAGTTATTTCAGTTTCATTACTTTAGTTAACGCAAAAAATTACCTATCAAATGAAATAAGTTCTTAATGAAGTAGATATCTATATTTCTAAATAGCTTTACACAATGTAAATTCACTTAGCAATTATTATCTTATAAAATAAGAAATTAGAACAGATATAAGCATAAAATATGCACCGAAATTAAAAGTGCGCCATCTTTAGATTATTATTAAATTTAAAATCTACATAATATGGAATATTAATGCAGTTAAAGAGTTTCTGCATAACAACGACGATATTTATAATGAAAACCAGACGAGAAATTGCTTATGCTAACATTACAAGACTAAATTAAAGCCTTTTAAAGATAACTATCTAGAATGGAATGGAAAGCCACCATTTTAGGGAACCAGGTCACCCAATACACGTAGACAACCAAACATTTTTACTAACTTCTAACTGTAAGTATAAAAGTATTCAATTTAGAATTTTCTTTGCTGAATTGTCCTATGCGAGATCCACGATACATCCTCTACCATTATGCCTAACATTTTTTGTCGTTATTAGCAAAGATTTGTTTTAATTTATCAAGCAGCGAACTATTAGGAATGAATAATAAATGTATGAAGGGGATTGAATAAATAAATTGTTTTTGTTGGACGAATCCTGCATTCATGCTGATTTATATTTAAATTAATAAAATATATTTTAACAAAAATCAATCCCTTGCTGTGTTTTCATTTATTAAATTTTCATTTTCTGAATTGCAATACTTTTTGTGATTGTAACAGC
Organism: Coproporus ventriculus; assembly: GCA_027574865.2. Classification (NCBI taxonomy): domain Eukaryota; kingdom Metazoa; phylum Arthropoda; class Insecta; order Coleoptera; family Staphylinidae; genus Coproporus; species Coproporus ventriculus. The sequence goes on from JAODAH020022988.1 coordinate 352,060, forward strand.
TTCCAGGGACCGATTCTTTTTCACGTTGAAATTTGCTTTGTTATCTTACCTTTTTATATTGATTTAAATTTTCGTTTCAATGTTTATTTAAAACTTGGAATTATTTCCAAAGATATTAAATTAACTTTTGCTATTATAACTATTTGCTCAAAATCATTCTTATTTATTTAACGAATTACCAATTTCCATGAAAATCACAAGGTTTATACATTGATGACTTTTAATTGACATCTTCATTAAACTTTTTTTTTCGAGGAACCAATAAGATAACTTTTGTATTCTTTTACTTTTAAATAATATAATCCGTCTTTGATGTATGTAGTCTCTAACGATACTTTCAAAAATGAAACAAGTACAATTTTAATTTGTGATTTTATAGCTGGAGATTACATTTAATAAGATAAAAGGACAAATGTTTCATCAAAATGAAACATCCGCAATTTATCACCCTCAAAGTTTATAAAACATTTAAATTTTCAGGTAAATATTAATTTATCTGCTGTTCAAATGCGGTTTTTCAAACAAAAATACGTAATTTTAATTAAATATACATAAACAAAGAATTAACAAACAATTAGTTATTAACATCCACTGAATATTAATTATGATTTATGAAATAACTTTCAATTTACTTACAACCAGAAAAGGAAGGAGGAAATTGTTTTCTGTGGTTTCACATGTTCCAAAGCATTTCTGAGTTTAATTAAATTATCCAACTTATGTGCTACATTAAGCTATGTTTTGACATAAAAAGTTATTCAAATGAAACAAGACAGCAATTTCTACAACATTACAAGCATAATTTTGCATCTATCTATACATTATTATTTAATTATTCCATCTTAGATTTTATTTATATTATAATATTAATTTAAATACAACTTCGATTCAAAATTGTTTATGGAAAGTAAGAGTAATAAAAGAAAAAATAAAGGAAAATTTATATTTTTGTTCAGAATCTAACTAAATAAAACAAAGAAAATTTAACAGCTACTTTTTAAATTTATAGAATTGCAAGACAAGAATATGCTTACAGAGCTAATCGCTTAGTAAATGATTCAATTGTAGTAAATTTACTTTAATCCACAGTATCCACAAAACGATAAGAAACCCGATGATATAATTTATACCAAAATGCAAATGAACCAGATGCGTTTGCGATAAATTAAATTAACAAAAGTGTAGAGATAAGTAAATTTTATGAAATAATGTGTGATGGGATAAGTAGTAAAGTTGGAAGAAAACCAAAGTGAGTACATAAAGGAACCTCCAAAGTGCCTTATTGTGAAAATGCATAATGCTTTCATTATTAGATTTATAATCTTGTTTGCTTTGTTACTGAAATTTATAAAAATATTCCCAAGTTTTTGTTTAAATATTACAAGTAATATGTTGAAACCTGATAGGTTTAATAAAGTTTTGATTACACGGTGCGAAGTGTTAATAAGTTACTAAGCTATTAGGACCTTTAATAATGAACACGCGCGCTAACGTTGATTCCCAATCAATAAAACTCTTTGTCAGATTTCTCTAATATTCGTACAGGATTATCATAAAAAATGAAATGTAAACTTTTATTGGGTATTTTCAATTGAAATTTTTAAAAACTCTCCATATTTCTTCAATGGTTTAATTACATAAACGATACTTTTGCATATCGTAAAAGCGTAGAGGTATTAAAATTGATATATTGTTTTTATCATTATCAGAATTCTCCTAGATTAAAATAAAGAAAAAACTATAAACGATTTTAAGAAAAATAGTTCAAAATTTTGATATTTATAACATAACATAATTTCCTTTTACTACTTTGTAATTATAAATACTCATTATGATATCGAAATGGATTTTATAAAAGCCTCATTATGACCGACATTTTACGTTTCAGTATTGGTTTAAAATTTATTCGCATGTGCCTTAAAAATTTTTTTTCTTGCTATATTTAAAAAGAAACATTTACATTATTATGTGCGTCGTAAGAAACGGGATCTTACCTTACAAAAGTAAAATTTTCGTAGGACTAGATGTCTTTTCCCTCTGTTGTTTTACATTTCGTTAACAATTTTGTCCTATTCTTGCAAAGCTTTTTTAAATCATTGCCACGCTATAATACCATTTAACATATCGTCGATAAATTACCAACATGGCGTATCTCATTTTTTTGACAAATTAAGTTTAATATATCATTGGATTCATATTTTCACGCTTCATCGACCTGTAACATTTATTTTATATTTAAATCTAAAGCTTTTTTATTTTACAACGAAGATCCCTATTAATAACCGGTAAAAAAAACGAAAATAATCATGTTCGTTATAGACGAAACACTATCAAAACATTTTAAGGGAATATTTATTTAATCTTACAATATTTTTTCGTAGCATTGTTTCAACACTCGGCTGTCATATCCAGACGCCGTTTTGGCATGCTGCTATATTTTATTGATGGCTTTTCAAAGTAAAACACGCAACTTCAAGATTTCTGATTAAATGCACAAAGTTTAAGGGATAGGTAGGTGTATTCCTCCCAAATCGGATTTATTTACTTTTTTTTAAATAAAAATTGATGGTTTATAAGATTTTATTAAGTTTGCACACAGAAATGTATAAATTTTCTTTAATTTTAATAATTAAAGTGAACATGTTGTTAAAAGCCTTTGTTTTATTCTTGGTAGGACAATAAATAACCAAGCTCGCAATTTTCATGCAATGCAAACTCCCTTTTTTAAGTTTCCGTCTTGTCATTTCCAAGAGCGCCTTTTAAATTAATAGTGTTACTGTATCACTTGGCATTAAAGATCCCTAGCCGATGTAGTTAGTTGATGAAGGAACAAGGATTTATATAAGCATCTTAATGTTGAATAATAATTCATCCGAGATGCTTATTATAAATTGGTTCCGATACTGAATTGTAAAAATCCAGTTCTAGCACTGCTGAAGGAATTAAGAAAATCAATCACATTACCCCAATAATCTCATGACATGATCTAAGAAGTAAAAGGAGTTTTTTCGTCTTGCTATAAAAGAAGTCAGACATGAAAACCAGCTTTTTACGGTATTTCAACTTTTACGTCATACTCCAGTTTTTTTCTCTCTTTTTCTAATCTCCAACAGCTTTTAAAATAATTAGCCCATTCAGCGAATATTTTCATAACTCCTCACATATTATTATCATCGACATTCAATATCGATTTCTACTTTCATCCAAGTATGCCCGCTTCAAATCCCAGACACGAGCTCTTCTTCTTTATTACACCCATACAAAACAACAAACCGTCTTATTCAGGATATTAAATCAGTCATCTTTAAAGCTGATCAATCACAATAATCAAAAGAAATTTTTAATATATATTCAATATTATTTAAGCACATACAGCTTGCATTCTTTATCTATTAAACTTAAGGAAAATTAATAACTCTGCCTTAACATAATTTTCATTTTCTTAAATGCAAATTATCTTATGCAAAATACTAAAATTCGTGAACTTTACTAGCATTACTGAAAGTATAAAATTATATTAATCAACTTTAATCACATCTACATAACAAGTTGAAGAAGTAAAAGTAGATACAGATGATCCCTTGTTAACAAGTTTTTGCAAAGAACAGAAAAATTGATTGAAGTTTAAGGTAGGGATATTTAAGATGTGTCGATAAAGTCCACACTTTTCTGCTTTTTGCACATTCAATCTATTTCTCATACATCTGTCAGAAACGATACATTTCTCACACATGCATCAATCATGAAATATCATGACCCTTAGAGAAAAAAAAAACAAAATATCAAATGCAAATACCTCTATTTGGATTTAATTCCACAAATCCATATTGAACTGAAATTGGAAGGATACTTTAAGCCCTCGCATTTTAAGAATAAAAATAATGTCATACTTGAAAATAAAAAGATACATGATCGTTCATTTTTAGATTTTACAGCGGACTTAGTTTCAGTAGAGAGTGAATGATATGTAAATGTGGATATATTTTTCGCAGTTTGATACTTGTTGCACGTGAAAAACCGCGTACTAGCTGCAAGCTCAATTAACAGGCATATTTGAATTTATAAATATGTATGTGACGACCTTTTCTGTAAAAAAATACTCTCGCGCTTTTTTCAGTTGAAGGATCAGTGAAGCATAATTCAACCACACCATTCAACATTCGCTTTGTAAATATTTGCATACATTTTTAATTTTACTAACAAATTTGCAGTTTATTCGTAATTGAACAAACCAATTATACAACTCTTTCAAACTTTTTTACGGAGCATAAAATATTAATTGCTTTTACCTTATCGTAACTATAATTACAATACTTTCGTTTAAAAAAGAACTTGTTAAAATCGTTAACGTAGAATCTGAGATATAGTCGAGTTTTTAGTAATGTACATCGCACAATTAGAGTAAATGGGAATTTATCACAACCAATATATGAAAAACCTCTAAGACTAAATATAAATTTAAAAGAAAACGTACTAAACAGAGTTTTAAGAAGTCCAACTATTGACTTCTTATTATTAGTCCACAATCTAAACAAATTAATTTCTCAATATATTTGAATATATGATTCTCAAATCTGTAGTCAAAGCAACTATTTCATTAAAGCACATCAGTTTTAATACAGTTCTCTTAATGTATATTATTTCGATTAATATAACTCTTGCTAGCATTCGGATATTCCGATAACGTATTGGTTATTCCTGCATAAATCGGGTCACAATCACGATGTGCTATAGAATATATTACCTAAGATTTATCTTTTGCTTTCAATTTTATTTGAAATATAAGAGATTTACATTTTTGTTCGCATATGCGGATGACAACGGAATCATTATGCAATAACCGCAAGCTTAATTTTTAATATCGTCGCTACTAAAACAATACAGCTAACATACACATTTTCCCTAACTAAAATAGAGTTAAAAAATGGAAAAATAAGTGGTATTCTACAAGTAGTTAGGTAGCATTTATATTGGAACGTAAAAACCACAAACCAACAAGTTTTGAACAAAATAAGTTTGATGCAACTCGATTAAATATCTCCAGTAATACTAAAAACTCATTTATAAGAACATTTAAAATTTATAAATATAAATTAAAAGGCACAACACTAAACATCCAAATCAATGACAACAGCGACGCCATCTTTACACTAAATCGTATAGATAAGAATCCATCAGTCTGTATTTAAAAGAATTCATTATCAGAGTTTCAAAATATCTCTTATATTACAATTAAATAAAAAGAACTGATAAACTTAATAAATTTTAGAAAAATTCACAGAATCAAAATTAGGTATCAAAGTAAATGAAGTTACATTACTAAATCACCTTATTCAATTCCGAAAATTTAGAAGTTCATATAGATCTGTGATGAAGTAGCTATCTAAAACTTTGCGAATAATTTTACATGCAATATATTAAAAATTCATGTAACTATTTGAAGAGAATTTAAAATTACGAATAAAATTATTTTTAAAGTTCGAATTTAAAAATTTGATTGAGTCCTCTATATCGAATTAAAAATAACATACAATCCACTTACATATTTAAAGTATTGCATTATATACAAAATTGGTTACTTGAAATTATATTTGTGAAATTCAGTTTCAAGTTTTTCTTTTCAAGTATGAAACAAAAAGGAAAATTCTGGAATGCACTTACACATGTCAGAGATATTGGAAACTTACTCGAGTTTATGTACGAGTAACATAAGAATTTATTAAATTACGATTTATTTCATTTTATTTCTAACGTGACGCATTCACATCGTAGCAAGATTTTCACAAAAATAACTAACACAACTTTTATTGAACAAAGTTTTTGCATAAATCGTTCCAACACTTTCATCTAATTTTTTTATAATTAGAGTCAACATAAATTGCGGTATAATAATTTCTTTCGTTGTTTTAGAAACAAATCAACTAGTTAAAAGCACATCAGAAACATATCTACGAAACAAAATAATGTTTAAAAGATTGCGAACAAAAACATGAGAGCTACAAATGTCTATTAAAAATAGAGGAGAATGAAATCTAATTTAGAAATAGCAGTAGTTAGAACAATTAAACATCAAAATCAATTTAACGCTAATATTTTGCTCATCGGATTAGAAATTCATCATTGCAAAAATTGAAAAATTATAAATTTACATAACAAATACAATATAATAAGCATATTTTATTCAATCATCAACTACAGGCCCTACAAAATCAGTTATAATGACAATCAGGACAAAAATGGACATTCTGATTGATCGTCTAAAATGAAGATCGATGAACTAAAGAATTTCCAAATATTTTAAAATCCGAACTTCAATAAAAAAAAGTGGAGGGAAGGCTGATAGTCTGAGTGATGATGTAGTAACAACCGTCTGTCTTGTTTTCAGTCATAGATAATACTTATACTAATAATTTAAAAGTTATAAAAGAAAATAGAAAAATGATAATGATAGTTTAGAGAAAATAGAAAATTGTTAACAATTTAAAAATAGTTGAAATAAATTTAAATTTGTAAAAAAAGAATAATGTCGTTTTATTTCCTTGATATTTTAAGTTTAAAATAAAATGTATAAATAATGTACGCCATTGAAATGTAAGTTTGAAAGAGGATGTTGCAAAGATAAGAATAAAAAGACACATGTAACTGTGTGAATTAGATGTTCCTGCAAAATCCATTGGGAGTGTAACTTTGCTGTGAAGTGGTTTAATGCATAAGTGCATAAGAAAATCCAGGATGTGCGGTGCGGAATAAATTTCAACTTTTCATGTACTTTTTAGATAAATGTTTGATATTTATATGAGATGGATATATAAAGTGTTTTTGGGTGTTGTGTGTGCGGATAAGAAATGTTGTAAAAATATGTAATAAAATACAGAATAAGCCGGTTTTTATAGCTAGGATAGGAAAGAGGTTTTCTTCTCGGCATTAATTCTGCATGGGAAATTTCATTGCATTATACAGCGACGCTATAAATTACTTTCATGGTATTAGATGATGTATAAGTGCAGGAAAAATTCTCTACAAGCTTGACCATAATGACTTATGTGCTATTCTTTCCCAAAGTAATTATTTACAATTTATCACTTTAATTTATTATCTCTAGTTTAATTAATCACCCTGGGTTTATTTGTTTAATTTAAAGGTACACTACATTTGATATCCACGGTTGTGTAAACTTGTCACGAGAATTATTTAATAAATACCTCTCAGTTTTTAAGTTTTTCATGCGATTTTTGCGGAAATTGATTGAGTTATTTATAACTCCGGAACTGAAAAGTTACTAAATGTATTTTACTTTTTTTCGTACACTTTTCTTCACAAACAAGATAATATTAAATTCGTTATAATAGAGGTTCTTACCATGGTAGTTCCAAATCATCGCGATCCAAAATCTTTAAATCTACAAGAATAATAAAATGTTCAACTTAATCCGTGGTTTTAAACGGTTTTATCTTAGTAACATATTTCGGTGCGTTCTTTAGCATAACTTTACCCTGGTACTAATCAAATTTAAAAATCAATTCTTTCTACGAGGGATTTGAACTTGGGACCTAATGTTCGGTAAGCAAAAATCCCAGAATTTCAAGCACGCAAAGCTTCAATGTTCCTTTTCAGATTATCCAGCACTAATTAGACAAACTATTAAAAGGTTAATAAACACGGTTACATAACATGCATATAAATAGCAAATTGAATTTTCTATTAAACCTCGGCACAAAATTTCATATTAATAACACTGTATAGCTCAGTTGGAAATTTGTTGTTAGCTTTTTAAACATTTATTTAATGACTCAATCAAGGAAAATTTTGCTGCAAAGTAATTAATTTATTCTATGCAGATGCAATTATTTTCGTAATATAGTTTGTTTCACGAATATAATAAAGAAAGGAAGTTATGCATGTGCATTCTTTTTCCTATAGAATTAAATAATCTTGAATGCAGTATACATAAATTATACATGTGTTTAAAAAAAACACTTCCTTTGATAAAGCCCGCACATCTCTAATTTAAAATTTATTAATTTGCTTAAAAGCAGTTGCATATTTTTCTTGGTGGAGAAACAAACATTTCTCACATATAAATTAAATATATATGTACTCTTGTAGATGTAAACAATTTAATTAGACATAAAAGGGATTCTAAATAACCAAATTAATTTGAATCCTATAAATTTGCACGTGCGCGTCTTTCTCATTTTCTCTGTTTGTTTCATGCTCCAATAAATTTACTACGAATCTTATTAACACGATGATTTTTTATTGATTGATTCTTCACTAATTTTACATAAGCGATTACTATTAGACATTCGATCGATGAAGGATTAATTAAACTATAGGTTTGATTTAAGCAATTTGAAATTAGTACACATTTGCATGAACGCGTCCGATTAAATTGTGCAAGTTCGGCCATGCGAAGTACGTAAATTTCATATAATTAGTAAGATCCTCCAAATCCTTAACGATGACTGCGGTAATCACATTTCTACAAAACTAAACAATTGCAATTTAATCATTAAGAACACCATTTCGACATTTAAACAAAAGAAAGGTTAAGCAAATAGCTGATAAACATTCATTCTTTTTTGCCCACATTTCTTTGACAATCTATCAATTAATTGCGATTTGGTCAAGGCTAAATCTATCGATTATGTACAGCAGTGCATAATTATACATAATGATTATAATCATTAATCACTAATAAGTACTGAAATAAATTTGTGAGAATTATACCCAATCAGTTATGGATATATTCAATAATAAATTGAAATTAGTAAAGTAAAATTCTCATTTTTTCACTGTCAAATCTATTTTTGTATCTTTTATTTAAGAAAGTTGCAATTTTAAATATGTTGCAGAAATTTATAAAACTGATGTCTTACTAATTCTTAATCCATCTTTCTAGCTAGTAAACGGTACAAATCTCTAACTAGTAACTAACATCAATTTGATGTTATGGGTGCACATTATGTAAATTTTAATGGAAAAGTTATTTGTTTTGTAGTCTTGAACAAAGTGTAGTCCACCACTCGATATAGAGACTGTTATAATCGAGGATATTGTTTGCAACATGATCGAGTGGAGCGAGCAAATTTTGCAATATACTATTGTTTCGCCATTAATTGCTTTTAAATAAATCTAGATGTTTAAAATATTGTCATTATAACTTGTTCAATTCTAATAATAACTTCAAAATTTTGCACTATTTTGACAATTTTTGATTTTAGTGTATAATACCTTAGCGTTTGTTTTAATCATATTTATGCATAAGAAAACTTTTGAAGTGCATTTAAGAACTTTAAAGCCCATAAACACATAAGTCGCTTTTCAATAAATCATTAGTCGTTTGATTTTATGGACAAAACTATGTGAAGATACATATTATATTAACAAATACAACTTTTAGCAATAAACAGGCCACATTATTAATATAAATTAAATGCACCCTTTTCTAACTATTATTTTTTATTCTCATGTAAAATGAGATATTAAAATAATTTAAATTATATAATTTTGCAAGTTTAATACGAGTAAAGGATTAGATGTGTGGATGGAGTAAGCTAGCGAATAATAATTTTTCATATGTGGTGTTTGTTGTTCGAAAACATTACTACAACATTTTCCCTAAAAATTTGTTATTTTGGGATCACAAAATTTCAAAGGATCGAGGTGAATTAAATTCACCTCTCTATATTTTAAATTGGAGCAAATTTAATGAAACAATATTTAGCAGAGCATACAGTATTTTATAGAGATGCCTCATTTAATTTGATGATGTTTGCTCTATATGGTTTTTAATTATTACAATTTTAAATTTAGCAGAATGAAGTGTCAGTTTTCATTAAATTTTGAGATAAATTAATACATATGGTAGGTGTCATGTGAGAAGGTTAATAAAATATGTCCCAAAGGTAGTTAATGCAAAAGCAGCTGGAAATTTGCGTAAGAGGTAATTCTCTGGTTCGTCATTATACTATTTTATGTTAATGGCGTACGTCAGCTACTAAATTTGCCTACATTATATGATACTTTAGTTAATGGGAAACGAAACAAACAGTAATTGTCATATAGCTACATAGTAGCATTTTAATCAACGACAAAAAGTATAAATGAGACCTTAAGCTAATCAGCTAAAACAATGTAGGGTATAAGTAAGATTTGTGAGAAGTTAAATATAATTGATGGGGCAACGTCAAGTCGTCAACATGTTAGATCAAGGAGAATTATATCTTGTTTTTTGTCTTAAATTTTTTTCGCAATGAAATTTAACCTTTTTCCTTCACATCTGTTCTCCTTTACTGCGTTTAAAATGTGTTTTACGTTGATATCAACAAAGCAGGAGCTATTCTGTTTTGGAACAGGGAACTAAAACTAACTAAATCGAATGTGTTGCCCTTTTTTTATTTCCTTCCGACTTTTCAACATAATTAATATAATTTTGTTATAAAAGTGTTGCCAATATTTTATTGATATTTTGGGAATATAAGAATTTATAAATAAATTTACATATTAGTGAATGAACATTGAAAGTTTAATTTTTATGGAACATATTTTTTCCAAATTCATTTATTTCTCTAACACAATATTGAAAAATTCTAATTTTTTATAATAGGAAGAATTATAGTAAGCAGATTTATCCATTATTTAAAAAAAGGTGTTTTATTATCAGAAAATCAACTTACGTAAAAGCGAAAGTAAATCTGCCATACTTCTCCCATTAAATTATTGAACCTGTATCGATGACAGGAAAATAATTAATCAAATTATGTAATTAAGTAAAGCATACTTTTTGAATTATTGTTATTAAGGCACTAATTTATTACTGCTTTGGATAGATCTACCCACAGGTTATGAAACCATTATTTTATATTCAAAGAAACCATTAACCAAAATTACACTCCTAATTTATCAATATTGGAGCAATTATTAATTAGATTCTAAATAATATTTCATTTTTTATCTTTTTTTTATTGAATCAAATGTATAGAACATATAAAATGAAAATCAATAAACGCAAAAATATTTATAAGTGGTTGTACTGAAAAGTAAAGGCTACATAAACAAAACGGCCCTATGGGACAAAAGAAAAAAAGTAAATCTAAAATAAGAATAGGTAAATTTTTATCATTTCAGTTAAATAACCAAACCAGTCTCTAAGTTACGGATCATTTGTTTCTGGAGTTTTCTTATTGTTACATTCTTTATACCTCTATATTTATTTATGATAGCTTATAAATTTATCTCTAGGTGACTGAAAAAGGGTACCATATTTGTTTCGATGTATTAAAAAAATGAGTAACGATTTATAGTAGCAGTAATGAGAGCAAACATTTATAAAACACAAGAGAAAAAGAACTAGATGATAAAAGCGAAATAATAAAAAGATATACTTGGGCGAAAGAATGTAATAAAACACGTAGATGGTGGTTTTGTCTAATCTAGGGGAAATAACGTGATAAATATGTAAGTATGTATTGCATCGTTTTAGTTTTATTTATTTTCATCAATTCTGATCTTATTCTTAGTATTATAGCTATACAAACGCCTGAACAAAATGTAATTTTGTTATAGAAATATTGCTTATGGTATATTGAAATAGTAGATGATTAGTTTGGGAATAAAATTAATAGTGGATAAACGTTGATAATTTTCCTGTTATTTAAAACATCTTGGGAAAACTCGAACGTATATTTTCCTCCCTAGGGAAATTCCAAACCAATGGTATTTTGTTGCGCAAGGGTAATCATGCATTTCTTTACCAGATAAAAAAAAGAAACAGATTGAGACTCATAGCGACTAACACAAAATTAAAAATATTATTATTAATAAAAGCAAGTTCTTCAGAAAAGATTTAATTAACTAGTTAGATATTAATAAAAGAAGAATTTATTTATTTCTTACGAAAAATATTTATGTACTATGAAGATTTTCAAATAATTAATTTTGGATTTGTCTGAAAAATACTTATTTAGTGATATATACTTTAGAACAAAAAAGCGGTAATAAAATCAAATTAAAAAATACTAGCAGCCGATGGTGACAATGTTTGCTTTTCATCAACTACAAAAAATTTTAATTAAAAATTTAATTATTACATGTTTCCTTGTACTCCTCTCGCAATAAACTTTTAACAATTTTTATTAAATAAAATTCCTTTCTGCAAACAAATAATAATAAAAATAAGACCCGTCACTGCAACCAATAGGATATTGCACTTGTAAATGACAATCCCACTTCATCCCCATTAAAGGAAAACTTTTCAACAACTTTGGGAATCAATCCAAATCGAAAAAGTTTTTAATTATACTTTAATAAGCATTTAAAATACACTATCGCCGCGATTTACCGAACAAAAAAGAATCTACCCTCATTTCACTCGTTCTCTCTTATTTACGGAAATTCAACTTAAATCATTACAATTCTATTTAAACTTAATTCTACACTATTTTTATCTTCGTTAATAGCGGATATGCGAAATTAGAAAAGTTTCTTCAATGTTTCCAAACATTTACAAATCACTAAAACAATTCCATACTTTGATACAATCAATCTATAAAATTAATTATATAAAATTTCTGGTCAAAAAGTTATTTGTTTAAAAACTTATTTTTAGAAGGTGATAATATTTTGACCGAAGCAGTCAAGGAAGGGGGAAATATATCAGTCAAAACAAGCCGAGCCATACGTTTGCCAAAGTATGGAAAAGGATGAAGAGATGATTGTCCAATGCGTGGAAGTTGCTCTCTTCAAGACTCGCCGAAACATACAGTGACCAAAGTTTGGGAAAAGCATTAAAGAATCTTTTGCTTCTGACTCACTTTTCGCATAGCCACTTTTACTTTTTAGGTGTTCTTCGCACATGTCCCTTAATAACATCCAGTCTCTTTAACCCAAAAGAAAGACACTTTTCAAAGAAAGAGAGATCTTTTAAATTATATCCTATGAACATCGCACCTGAATTGGTGTTAGTGGAAATAATCAAAGATCGATCAGAAATTTTTTCTATTTATTAAGGGTGATTTAGAGGTGGTAGCTTTTGTAATGCGATAAATTTAATTTTATCATGCAAATGAATGAAAATGACAAAACAGAGGTTGCCAGCCAAACCTTGAATGGGTGAAAATAATTATCTATAGAAATTATTGAAAGAGCTGTTCCAACTCATCTCCGGTCATAAATTATATTTCAAAGATAGTTGTTTCTTACCAATAAACTACATACCTTATTTATTCCTTCTTTTCAATCCTTATGAAAATTGATTAAAATATTCAATTTCTTCTATTTTTCCATACTCCTTAATATTAAAATTAATCTCAGCTTTTCTATATTATTACTGTCTATATTTTCCGTCTTAATAAAACTTTCATTATGCTATAAATTATAAATTAAATCAAAAAGTAACTTCGTTGTTTTCCTGTCATACGTCGTTTCTTTATATGCGACTAGTATTAATATCTCATAAGACACTTCAGCATTAATTTTGTAATAAATTTTACTCACCTTTCACTTGTCAAAAAGTTTTTTTTATATAACAATATGTACATCCTTTAAAATGTGTGATAAGGTAGATTCGCCTGAATTAAAAAATCGATACAGCTCGGTTCAATCTATTTTACATTTAATATCATGAACAATATAGTGTATAATATATTATAGTTTGTGAGGAAATTGATAGGTTCAATCGTGGTCGTTATATATAAATTTTACAGTATTTTATTTCACCGCTTGAAGTTTCCATTTATCCGTTGCATCATAAAGTCAATATGACTATGACGTTAATTATATCCTGCCGGCAATATATTGACTATAAATTCAAACAAAAGATTTTACAATGATATTTTTAAATCTCTGTTCTATTATGTCACAAAATCACATGCAAATGACAATAAAGATTAATTTCGATGAAAAGCAGTACCTTATTTTCGATATTTCCGATGATTTATCATCAATTCAATGTCCATCTTATTTGACAAAATATTATTTTGGCAGTGACAATTGCGTTGAATTAAATTCTATTATGAAACCAGTACTCAAATTTCACATTTCAGTAGAATGACAAACTATAATATAAAATATTCTAATTTATCTTTTTATTATCAACCTAGTGAAATCAAAATTTTAATAAAAATTTCTTTTTGTAATTGTTAATTTATGAGAAGAGACCGGAATGTTACGTTAGTATAGAGATCTTCATTTGGTAATATACACTGGAATGCTTTTAAATTGCATTATCTAATAATCTCCGAAGCATCAGAGTAATAGGGAGGTTTTAGAAGCACTGCTCGAGATCATTTGACAATAAACCATAAAGTAATTTCAGCGGATAAGATGCAATTTATATCGGGTGATGAGTAATTGCAATTTACAAGGAGCCAACTTATGATAGAACAACTGCGTGGAAATTTTACAGTTGGTGATTTACTCTTAGAAGTACATTTTAGATAAATTATTGGAATAAATCCACGTCCGCAAGATTCAACTGCATTATGTTACTAATTTGCAAAGAGAAAAGGTAACGATTTTAAATTCTAGGCACACACCGACAGTTTGAAGAGCACTCAATTAACTCCACGCAATTAGGCCTTTGGAAAATTAAACGGAAAATCAATGAACTAGATCAGATATATTGCATATTAATAAAGTTAGTTATATATTAATTTGAAATACATGTAATATAGTAGCTAATAATATCCATTCCAAACAGAATAGTTTGAATGGAATCTTAAAAAAATGTTTTTGATATAATATTTTCTCATTAAAATGAATCGTTTCAAAAAACAGAATTTTTATTGAAATCATGTAAATAGGGGTATTTAGGGATGCAGAGATTTTGTCAAAATATTACAATGAAATGTAAAAATATCTTTTTGAATCATTTATAAAAGTGTTTTTGACATGGTGACAACTACATCAATACTGAAGCGTAGAAAAAGGTGAGCGTACGCGCATATTTATGACAATAAATCACACAAAAAGGGTTATTCATTTTATTACATCCCTTATAGACCCTCCTAAGTCACGATCAACATAGTAATCCTTAAAGTATACACAGTGAGTAAACAGGGCGATTTATACTCAGTGAAAAATGTTTTTTGTAAGATGGAAACTGGATTATCCTAAATAACCATTTAAAAAATGGAATTCAATGAGAATTATGTTTTTTTGTAAATCAGTTTGTTATCCAATTCAGTTCATTAACAATCTACATTTGTTTGTGTAGCAGGTACGGCCAAATAAGACGAAGACAAACAAGTTACTGTATTAGCAGACATGCGGTGTAGTTGTTAAATATGCTCAGTCAACATACGGCGACCTTTACTGTTTACACTAATATTAATTTGGAAAACTACTGCATTATCCTATTGTGATTAAAGCGTATCTGCAATAAGCTCCATATTTTCAATTATTATCCGGATAAGTATTTTATATATAAATAGATTATAAACCAATTAATTATTAGCTAGAAATTGATCTCATACCATTTATATCCAGTTTCTCCTTACCTACAAAAGAAAGAAAAAACCCTTAATTAAAAATTATCAAATCAATCGCACCAAGTACACTTAATTAAACGGGGCTGTTTCAATAAATCTGGATTAATAAAAGAGAGGAAACGAAAGGAAATTATAAAAAAAAAGGGAGAGGATGCAATAAAAACTGAGATTTAGAAAGGATATTATATCATCTTTCACTTTATTAAGTATACATCACTGACCTAAACTGATGAAGCTTACACTATAAATATTTGATTATTATATATAAACATTTAAACAATCTATAGAATAATTTAATGGCCTACACCAGGATATTCAGAATATTAAAAATAATTACACGTAAAGCAGTATTTAAATTAATAAATCTGTATAATAAAATCCTGTAATCTTCCTAGATCTTCATAACAAAGATAAATAAATATTGGATTTCAAATAGCATTTAAAAAAATTAAATTTTAATTTGGTTTTATTCCGTCTGTATAATATTCTCTTTCTTTAGTTCATTTTTTTCTTACATCAAAGGCCCTATAATTTTAATTTCTTTTATTGTGGATTTTAGAGTTGTTTATATGTAGAGAGTGGTCCAAATTAGTGTCGCATCGGATATTTACGTAACCACAATAATAATAATAATAACAACAATGAATTCTGCTTGAACTCAATTTATTCTTGAAAAAAAATAGAAGTTTGTTGTAGTTTTTTGTTTCCATAAAAACCGAGATTTTATTATCATATATATTAAAATATTAGCCAAAATACAATATTATAAATTTCTGTTAAAACAGAAATATAGGAAAAAATATTTTTAGCGACATTCTAAGCGACACATTTACCATTCCCTGCACTGTGATGAGATTAATAAGAATCTAGGTACTTTATGAAGTTTGAATCCTCTTTCTAACAACTACGTAACAAACAAAATACATTGAAACTAGGGCTAAAGGTGAGATATGCACTTGTATCATCGTAGATAGATAAAACCACAAAAACCGTAAGATGTACATAAATAGAATGCCATGTTTGGGAATGCTAGTTCAAGTTACCGGCTGATTGTATACTTTCTAATCTGACTCGCAGATACTAGATGCATAGAAACTTTTTTCTTGTAATAAATAAAATCGGCTAGTTTCTTATGCTATATCGATCTATAAATAATAATAAAATTTTCAATGTTTTTAATTATAATATAAAACCTTTAAAATAAAATTTTTTGTCTCAATAAATAAAAGTGAAAACAATTACCTTTTTATTAAAAGTATGTTTCATTTAAGTACATTCAATTTTCACATAAAAATATAACATTACAATAAAAATATCCCAAATTTACTTTTAATTATTTAAAGTTTAATTATTCTTTAAAATAAATATTAGGTGTTAAAACAACGCTTTAAACATCCCTTTATATATATATATATATATATATATATATATATATATATATATATATATATATATATATAA